>CAVNZK010000299.1:1200000-1800000 GCA_963693345.1 Pieris melete | reverse complement strand
CACCGGCTAAAAAGTATTTTTTTGAAAATTTAAGGACTATTCATAAAATTATCATATTTTACGATCTCCTTGATCATTTATAGTAATTCGTATTATTAAGTAACTCATATAAAGTCGAAACTCGATAATTTGAAACTCAAGGGACCAGAGATATATTTCAAACTACCTGAACTCTTGGTAATATAATAATATGCGTTTATTTAACGTTCCCACGTACTCAGTACTCGTAAGAGTTCTATCAATTTTTGTGATTTATTATTCCAATTCACAAATGTTTATTTCGAAAAGTCCGTAATATTTTTTTGAGTGAGCGACTACAGTCTATCATTGACCAAAGAATTTTAAAAACAATTCTGTGCATTATAAACACCTCAAATCATAGAAAGTAGGGAAGCCCAGACTTTAAATTATTGCATGTTGACGAGCACTTTTTCATTCATTCAAGTTCAAATTACCGAAAGGACCAATTAACATTGAATTTATTAAATTTATCGAGTAATTGATTAAATTATAGAGATTCGACTGGATATATCAAGGGCAGAAATATAACAATACAAAAATCATTGAATCTTTGAACAAGATAAAAATTAACACAACTTACAGTCACTCTCCTGTTTGTCCCCACCCGAAAACGAATCGGTAATACTTTCGACAATCTTCTTCGCCACATCTGTGTCGATCTCCGACAATGTCTCATCCAGCAACTCTTCACTATTCTCCGATTCCTTCTCCTCCTTCTCCACCTTTTCCTCTTTCTTCTTCTTGTCCTTTTTCTTCTCCTTCTCTTGGCCCTTGCCGTCTTTTTTCTCAGTCTCATTCTCTTTCTTATCAGCGTTAGCTTCGATCGACTTCTGTTCGGTCGCTTTGCGTTTCGCACTCAGCTGTTGCAAGTGGAACGCGGCGTAACGAATGAACATAAAGTAACGAGCCCTGAAAAGTTTTACAAGAAACTTATTTCATTTTACTCACAAAAGTTTGCCAACGACACACAATATTCACGAAGAGAATGAAAATTGGTAAGATAGGTGAAAATAACTGAATAATAGGAGATACTCACTCGACAAAGCTATCGACTAACTCCTGTCTGAGGCAACAGAGTTTGTGCTTATGAATGATTGGGAAGCCCATGGACTTGATGTCCTCTCTTAGCTCGTCATCGTCCACTGCAAAGGTTATTTAGTCAAATTAAAAACTTAGAATTTTTGACGATTTTAGCAATGGCGCTACAACCTTTTAGGTCTAGATCTCTCAGAAGATTTATGTATCTGTTCCGTAATCATTTCTAATAGACAAGTAAGGATCAACCTTGTTTGCCTGACACACGCCGTCGAATCTTTGTGTCTAAGGCAAGCCAGTTTCCTCACGAGGTTTTCCTTCATTTCCGTTCGAGTAAATTGTTAATGCACTCACTCACTCATTGGTCCACGACCCCAGGAATTGGCAAACACTGCTATATTTTCGCGTGTTGCTTTATCTAGATACAAAGATACGTACACTGCAGGAAATTGACGTCCGGCGGGAACGTCCTCAGCAGGTCGAGGATGTAATGTCGTCCGTCGTTCCCGATGATTCCCTTGCACTCCACGCTCGAGCAGAGTTCCACCGTGTCGCCGTTGGCGCTGATCACCGAGTGCGGCATGATCTTCAACTGCTGGCCGGCTTTGCTCAGCTATTCGAAGGTTTGATCACACGATTATTATATATTTATAGCCTATACACATACTATTAATAAAGAAGCGAGACGTGCGATTTGAAATATTTTTTTATAGAACAGAAGTAAACGAACTGCAGGCTCTCCCGACGTTAAGTGATACTGCCGCTCAGGAACAATCACATAGCCAGAAGGTTCTCAAGTACGTTGCCGGCCTTTAAATAATTGGTACGCTCTTTTCTTGAAGGACCCAGTCGAGAGGATTTTAAAAACATTAGAAAACCAATTTGGCTATGAAACGAAATTCCATAAAAAACTTAATTATTAGTGATCATAAATTATAATAATATTTTATTGGATAAAAAACGCGATTAATTGGCATCGTTTTTTTAATTTAAAGTTCAAAAATAATAAAAGTACGTCCAGAATAAAACCTCACCAATTCCATATACTTCGGGTGCGACAAGACCGTCGTCCCGAAGTCGATGCTGCCATAGACGACACTCTGCTCTTGCTCCTTCTCCAGAATACCGGGAATGATGGACTGCGCCGTCACCCTGTAGCCTCGGTAGTCCACCACGACGGTGCCCAGCGTGTGGAGGCCGTTGGTGTCCACGGCGCTGTACACGCGGACCCCTTGCAGGTCATTGCGCTGCAAAGTTCAATATGTTTTATATATAGACGAGAGAGTGAGTTTTACCAAATTTACCAAGAGGGCAAAAACTCTATTTCTAGGTTTAAAGAAATTTATTCTCATTAAAAACATACATGTCACTAACATGAGGAAAAATCGGTTGTCTGCAAAGTCGGTTTACTGACGATAGTTGAGCATTTTTCAAAAGAAAATTTCAATTTTATTTGTTTGATAGATATTTTGTATGGATATAGGAGGAGGTAAAAGGAAATTACAATTGAATTGTAACTTGATAATTTGAATTGTGCCTCTTTGTCGCTCGTTCCGCGCTTTCGCTTGCACTTCAAGCCTTAAAGTTTTTTCGTGCGTGCAGCCGGCTTCATCGAATTATAAGATGTTGTCAAGTCAAAAAAAAAATTATAAACATAAAAAGTAAAATATATCACGGCACCGTCGTACGCTGTTACTGCATTCGAATCCGACCAAAAATCTTCGCAGGCGTATTCGAAACTGGTTCACTGCTATTATTTTTCGTAAGAACTCATCTGTTATGATTTTAGCTACATGCATATAGTTAGTGTTATGCCGGCTACGGATACGTACGTACGAATGGGATTGAAGTATTTTTTTTAAACTTAAATGCATGTAGCTGCTTAACGTTCATTAATTTTGTGTCAATGTAAAGTTTGCTAGTGCAAGCAGGAGTAGGATTTTAATTTATTCATTTTGGAACCTGAAGTAAGTCAGATATGATCAAATGTGATTTTACTAAGGAATTGTACATTGTCATTCGAACTTCCCTTTCGGACATGAAACACCTACCGGCGCAACAAAGGCGGCTGCGTCTCCTCCGAGGTCCTTGTAATGGTCACGGACGTCGAATCCGAGGGAGAAGAATATATTGTTCCATATGAACATTTGCATCTTCGGCTCTTCCCCCGGGTTGATGGCCATCACGTTACCGTCCACCACCGCCATCGCCCCTCGAGTGGCTGCAGCCACGAAGTCGCTGTGCACCTAAACGAATACACCGTTTACTGATCACTAAATGTTTAGAATGAGAAATATAAACAAAGTAGACTCAAAGATATCTGTAGGTATCTCTAATCTAGAAATGTGTGATCTATGTAACTGAATGTCAACATGAAAATAATTTCGTATAGCGATTTCTGGGTCTATCCCGTTACGAACCTTGAAAATGGCCCGTTCGCGAAGCAATCTCTCGGGAAGAGTGGCGCGAGGCAATTCGCGTGTGGTTTGCAGCTCTTCGTTCCAATCGCGAGTCTGCCCCGGGATGTGCTCTTCGTATCCCAGTTTAGAAGAGAACGCTACACACGAAAACCTCTCATCAACCACACGTAACACACACGTGTCAATTAGAATATCAAGCATTAGTACATTCAGTCTTTCTGCGAATAAATTGAATAAAGCGTTCACATAAGAGTGTTTCAAGTCTTATACAGTGTAAACTCTTTATAACGAATTTCAAGGGACCGAGCATTTTTATTCGTTATTAAGAGGTTTCTTTATAGGGAGGCAAGAATTAATGTATGGGTATTGGGTTAAAGTTTAAACCAAAAAATTTAACTCATTTGTACGTTATAGAGAGTTTTTCGTTATAACCAATGACGTTATAAACAGTTTTCACTGTAATTAAAAATAGAAATGTAAGGAAATACTTTTATAGTATTGGTTAAGATTAACGTGCATGATTAAGGATTAGCTCAAGGCAAATCTTTACTGCCTCAAGTAAATTCTCGTGTTTAAAATGCATTTTTTAAATAAATATTTATTAGCATCAAGATTTATAATCGAGAAATATTAATAACGCATACGAAGTTACGAAATAAATAATGTATTTCTAAATCGTATTTAATTCTAAAGATTATTCATTATTACAGTTAAGCCATAAAATATTTTCCATTGAACTACTTTCAAAGTCCGGTGAACATGCACCGGACCTCAACCAACCTAGGTCAATTATACACATTCATTAAAATAATGGCAAGAGTCATTAAATTACAACTCATTATCACGATATCATTTGATGATTATATTTTTTATGGAATAATCATTGTATCAATATTATTTCACTTCGCTCTATTTCTATTTATTATTATAAAATAGTCTGCACAATCAGTTACGTAGCTTGAGTAAGATAAAAATGTCATTAAATGATAAAAACAGCTTAATTCAACAAGTGTATTTTTTTGAGTGTTTTTTTTATAGGATAAACAGGCAAACGGGCAGGGAGGCCCGCCAGTTTTTAAGTGATACCGCCGCCCATGGACACTCAATGCCAGAGGGCGCGCGAGTACGTTGCCGGCCTATTCAAGTAACCATATAAATATGAAATAATACTATTTCGAATTTTAAGATCCTCATTATTTATTGTAATTAGTAGACATAACTGTTAACTTGTTTTTATGAAAGTCACCTTAACACAACAATTAATAGTATTTAATGTATGTAATATATACAGGGTGGCCAAAAAGTCGTGGATCAAACGCAAATAGGGGATAGATGAGATCATCAGCGGCAAAAAATTGTTCTACGATAGGTCTCTAAGGTCAACCCTTGCAGAGTTATGATTTATTTTGCGTTTTATAAGAAAATTGACTTTTTTTACTAATTCTTATTAAAATTCGATAAAATGTACATCCTGTATCTTTTTCATAATATCCACTAGATTGGTACTGATGAGTTCTTGCTTACCACATACTATTTATAGTTGTTTATAGAGTGTGTTGAAGATAATATTAAGTTATACGATATAATTTTTTTTCAAATCATAACTTTTTGTTAACTTCGGACCCCACTGTAAAAAAAAATTACTCTACGGAAAAGTGACCCTGTACTACAAGTTTTGGCGCATTTAATATGGATTCTGAAAAGGTATTACACATGGCCATGAGTTGCTCTAATATCTTTCTAGGTCGAAAAAACAACAACGATTCGGACTTATGATAGATTATTTACATACCTGTGACCAGTACTGTGTGAATCGGACTAGATTCAAAAAATTGGACAGATGGCTGGAGGGTTACGTAGGAATTTGATTAGACGGTGCAGATTAAGTATTATGGTCAAAGTCAGGAGTTTTGAGCATATTTTATTGTAAAATATTTTGTTTCCTACAAACAACCATTGAGAAATAATTGTTTTAATACAATTATTATTTCACAATCGTTGTTTGTAATTCTTCCTAGAAAGATATTAGAGCGACTCATGGCCACGTGTAATACCTTTTCAGAATCCTTATTAAATGCGCCAAAACTTGTAGTACAGGGACACTTTTCGGTAGAGTAATTTTTTTTTACAGTGGGGTCCGAAGTAAACAAAAAGTTTTGATTTGAAAAAAAATTATATCGTATAACTTAATATCATCTTCAACACACTAAATAAACAACTATAAATAGTATGTGGTAAGCAAGAACTCATCAGTACCAATCTAGTGGATATTATAAAAAAGATACAGGGTGTAGATTTTATCGAATTTTAAAAAGAATTAGTACAAAAAAGTCAATTTTCTTATAAAACGCAAAATAAATCATACCTCTGCAGGGGTTGACCTTAGAGACCTATCGTAGAACAATTTTTTGCCGCTGATGATCTCATCTATCCCCTATTTGCGTTTGATCCACGACTTTTTGGCCACCCTGTATAAAGTAATGTAATAATAAAGCCATTTTAATTGCATTGTAGTTATTGTATAAGTTTTTATTGTAAATCTGAATTTTGCATAAATTTTTTATTATATTAAAAATAAATATATAATATTTTATTATTTTTTATCTTTTACTTTATTTAATCTGTCTCTCGCTATCCATCGCTAATTATGTAATGTGTGGTGAAAGTACTCACTATCCTCGGCACGGATGGCATCAACGGTGTGGTCGAGCATGGGCGACGCCCATTGGTACACCTGATAGGGCGTGGCCACTCTCTCGAATGGGTGCTTTTGCATACGTTTCTTCTGAACGAGGGCGAAGTTCCTCTTGAACGCCGGAGACACGATGTTTAGCAGCTCTATGAGCGAGTGACACAGTAGGGACGGCGTGGACGGACGCGGGTTGAACACTTCTTCGGTGGATCTGGAAGGCACGTTGCTCATAATCCAAAATGTTTCATCGTCTTTAAGAACGAGGGAAACTTTTTTTATAAAGTCAGACATCTAACTTGATTGTTTACGTTATGTTGACAACACCTTTATCACAATAAAATGCAATAAGAATTATTAATCTCTATCCTTCATTGTAGCAAGGCCAGCATAAACTTATATATTTTATAATAGGGGCAAACGAGCCTACGAGACGCCCAAAAACGGCAGTCATCGTAGCCCATGGACACCCGTTTTTAGTAGGTGCGTTGCCGGCCTTTGAGGGAGAAGTACACTCAAACCCTAAATAGTTGGAGGTCGTATCTCTCAGGGAAGACCCCCACCGGAAGTCGATTTCACAGTTCGCAAAAGACTTCCAGCCATCAAGGTGATGCTGATGAAATTTTGAATTCATACGGCTCGTACGGTGTTGAAATGAGGCAGGAGGGATCAACCCATACAATTTATATAAAAGATAAAACATATACAAGATGGTAATGTATATATATGTATTGATGTTACTGAATCGGGAAGGCAATTAAGAGGAAATCTCATTGAAACCTATAAAATCCTCTCTGGCCACTATAATAATCCAGGAATTGAGAAGCTCTTTATTTTAAGTGAGAACAAATATTTGTTTAAAACTGAAGACCACTCAGCCGCATCAGCTTATTAAGCTGCTAGTGTTTAGCTACATAATAATATATATATGTATATATCAAAATTTGAATTATTTATTTTACTACACTACTTAATTTTACAATAGCTAATAATAACAATAATAATTACTGGTTTAAGTAAAATCCCCTGGGACAGGCTGTGATGTGGAACTGCCTGTCTTCGAGAGTCATCACATGGAGATAAAGCAGATCTCCACACATCTTCCGAGGACCCGGAGGGGGATTCCACCCTGACGTTGTCAGAACCTATATATGGTAAAATAATTTTAATTTGAGTTCTAGTTTCGGAAATTTGAGGGCAATGCAATCTTTTGTCTATGGTCCTACCTTAAGGCACTGCGGGGCTTTGTTTTCCTTGTTGAGTCCGGGATGCAAAGGCAGCAGAGGCCTCTCGGTGGAACCTGGCATTATATAGTCTGGAGGCGTACAGTCCACACTTTCAGGCCGAGATTTTTTCTTTTCTGCAATTGCGATTATTTTTATTTAATTTAATTTCTTAATCAGATTTCAGTATCTTTTTTCATATACTATCCTTTAGAATAAACATTTTCAGACATCGATTTGTCTATATAAGCATTATTTATGTTATTTTCCATAACATTAGTTATACGTTGGGAAAATAACTAAATCTTAATCATGAATTGTAAATAGGTTCAAAGTGAGATCATGTTTATAAAACTGTACCTAAAATATCTCCCTGAGTGACAACATTTAAAAATGCCAAAGAACTGCATTCCTGGCCAGCATAAGAATCCACATAGTCTATTGACTTCAATAGATCTCTCACGTGGCGGACGTGGATTCGAGCCTCGCGCATTGTATATGGTTCTTCCACGACCTAGAACACAATGTAGATTTAAATCTCTTCACCAGGTTTTTTTAAAAAATCCAAAGATCAGCAAGAAGCGTTAAATTAATTAAATTATAAATTAAATAGTTTGCCATCTGAGCTATTTTATGCGGTCTAATAATTTTAAAGTACAACAGTCCAATTTCATTTTAATGTGATCATAACAATTTCTCTTGATTGCAATGTTACTATTATTATTAGCAATAAGTATAACCCCAAAAAGGATTAATGTTGGAAAACATTCTGCGATATATTTAGACGACTAAATACGCAACTAAAGTGAAAACAGAGACACTATAAAAAGATTTCCTTAATATTTTAATCTTTAAAATTAAATTAAAATTTCCTCTTGTGAAAAATTAGTCACCTTAATAACAGAACCATCCTTCAAGCCTTCAATATTTTTCAATTCAGCGAAATTATCCAATGTGACGCCATCTAATTGAAGCGAAAAGCAGGTGCGATGGCACGTATCTTCACGATCCATTAGGACTTGATGGATTTCTTGCACCAGCTCCATACTTGACACCTGAAAATTACATTTTCTTTATTGGTTAAACTGTCTTTATAGGGGACATAGCTGATTCCCTAATGAAAATATGTTTGGTGTGAGGGTCACGAAAGGTCTTGTCTATCGAGAAAAATTATGAAGGATTCACTAACTCTACACTAGGATGGTTGAAAAGCGAATGTAAAAAAAATTAATGGCTCAAAATTAGAATGTTGTACAAACGTACCTACATAGAAAAGTTCCTTTAACGTAAATTAAGAATAAGTGCATTAACATACCTGAATATCAAGCGGTTCAGCGCCCGGGCTCATAATTTTGACAGTGAAACCCATATCTTGAATAAACACCACCTCTGCATCTCCTTTCTTCTCGTCGCCATCTTCACTTGGTGACGATTCCCTTTCCTTTTCACCGTTAACCACTTTTTGCGCTTCACCGTTGGCTTTATCTGTATCCGCTTTTACCTCTTTATCTTTTTTGTCATTTCCACATTTTTCAGATGATTCATTTCCCGAATTTTCGAGTGCGCTATCGACTTCTTTTTTAATACCATTTTCTGAATTGTTTAGCACTACATGCGATATAATATTTTCTTTCGACTTACTAGAATTAGTTTCATCCAAATCACTGCTAGAAATACCATTAGAAACTATTTTAGTATTATTATTGCTAATATCACAATGTGGATTATTTTGTGGATCACCATTGACATGTGTCGTGTTGGTTCCATTTGTTATTGGTTCTTTGGTACCTAATTTATCTTTTTTACAAATATTATCATTTGATATTGTCTTCTCGCCATTGACTTTGGTCGCATTATGGGAATCTCCCTGTGTTGATTTCTCGTTCTTGTTTTTAGATTTCTGGCATTCTAGAGAAAAGTATATTAAATCATTTGTATGTTTATGTGGGGTATCCCTAATATCATTTAAATATGTATTTTTATTCAAAGCCTGTAGGTATATTATTAATAATTATAATAACACATAGCTAAGCATTAAAAAACAATTGAAAGTCAAGATTTATATTACCGTTACAGCTATACACATCGGAAGGCTCGGCAGGTAACTTGGAAACTTATTTATTAATAAATAGCGTGATTGTTAACAGACCTTCATTATTCGGGAATTGTAAAGGCGCATTACTGGAAGTAGGTGACAGGGCTTTCTTAGTGGCGGCGGCGTAGGACACGCGTGGGGTTGCAACTCCGCCTCCCTCATCATCGGCACGACCATTCTGCGTGTTGGCGTGACCATTACTGCATACAGCCTTCGTGCTTGACTCCTTGGTCATTTTTGTTGACTGCTTTTCAGATTTATCTGTTGAGGAAAAGAATGGTTAAATATGGCGCCGCGAGATACATGCTCGTTTAACGCCCATAGTAATCATTACGCCGTCGTGAATATCATAATACATAAAAAAAACATAGTGACATAAGATGAGATAACCCGCAATTAGCAAATAAATATTTTATAAGGACTGCAAGACTCAAACGGGCTTATCCTTAATTAATTTATATTAAATAGGATCAAAAACTACTAAACAATATAAAATTGACATGTTTAAAAACCCAAAAATTACCGCAGACTAAATAAAATTTGAGTTAACTGGGTAGCTACAATGTTCGATCAAACGATTGTACTCCTCATAGCCCCATGCATACATATGAATATTAATGGTCATAATACGCATGGGTAACGGGTGCCTAAGGGAAATCGAACACGCATGTCTCGTCCCGTGACTACTGAACACGTGGTCTGCGCTGGCGCAACGCCAACTATCTCCAGCGGAGAGTCAATAATAGACGGCAACGAGATGCCGCCAACAATAGACGCTACACAAATTCAACTTACATTAGTTTAGACTTATTATAGAATAGACTTTATAAACCAATGCTAAAACCTTATGCTCCGTCGGTAGGTAGATAATTATGAATTTCTCTGTTTTATTATAAAACTTATATCTTACTAACTGGACCAAATTCTCATGTTATTTATTATTTGGGTAAAACTTCTTAAAGTGGATAATAAGTGGATAACAATAAGTCATAAAATTCACAATAAAGCTCATCGCATACGTATATTTTATTTAGAAATTTCAAACTGTTCAAAGTACAATGTTCTGTTATCAAGTGGAACAAGATATTATGGTATGAAGACAAGTATTTAGCGCAATGATTATTTGCGTAACATAACGACTCGTCCAACCATACACCAGAGACGTTACGATACATGAAGACCCCTATCACATAATACCTTAAGGATGTGTGTGTGACCTATATCAGCCTACAGTTTCGTAGGTGTGTTTGATAAGACTAAAACAAACGAATTCTTAATAAGATAATTATACAGCATAATTTACAATTTTTAAACTGCGTAAGTGACACACTGATAAAGCTCCGGAAAGATACGAGCTGAAATGTTGATTTTATCTGTTGCCTTTACCAAACAAGATAAGAGGCAAGACGCCTGCGCCTTGAGATACCTACTAAATCAAAATTCCCGATAAACAGCCGTTGACACGGTTTTTTCTAGCGTGTGAACGCTATCGCTCAGCGTACAATTTTAAAATAATAAGCATCATGAGTTTGGGGCACATTATGTCCCTTCCTTCTGTCTCTTAACCTATACGTCTGTTTCTTTTTTATAGTCTATGCGACAAATATCCATTAAATTTAGTCTGTCAGAGAAACAATCAGTTGGGCGAGCATCGCAATTGGCTCTCCGATTGAAAGTCTTCGTCTGGCAGGCAACAGCCTATTAATATTTTTATTTGTAATAAAATAGTGATATTTTCCAGCTATGACTTATCGCATCAAGACCGCAAAATTATAATACAGTATCTTTAGATAGAGATAACTTATGTTGTAGAGGTTATGATGAAGTTCACAGAAGACATAATGCAAGCATTGACGTCAAAACACGAGCCATTGATTTAAAATTTAGATAAACAGCAATTGTTGACTACGACGGGCTGAACAAGAGACCAATCAATGAATTATGCAAGAGAAACGACTATTGTCACGCAGCGACGAACACAGAAAACTTAACCTCTAACAACTTATGGAAAATTATTCTCTTGACCTTTTATTCGGAATCTTCGAAGAATTGCACTACGCATATTTTGATTTACTTAAATTAGAACTATTTTGCGATAGTACAATTTTGACACGACTGACATTTTGAATAACTCATTGTTGAATAACTGATGTCATATTGATTAAAATATCATAAACATCGATTTCATTTAAGTTTCTAATGTTGTCTTTTACTGAACCAAACTTATATGTAACAGATCCAGCATAATTTTTAGTCGCGTACTCCGTGAAGTTAATGTTTACATAAAAAACGTTATATATATATAGTTTTACGTGTACCTATTTATAATTAGGAGTATCATGCAACCGTACAACAATCAAGAAGTAATTTATCGCTTATGTCGCTAGCAGCATCAACAATGACCACAACTTATTTATATGATACCAATTCATTGATACATGACGCACTGGTTACTAATAAGATCTCCTGTAAACAAATTCTAAAACGCTACGGTAAGGTCATTGCTGCAATAATGCATGGCAACCAACTAAATCATGTTACGTAATAATACGTTGGCTGTTAGCCGACGCTTGCATTTAAAAGTAAATTCAACACAATTATATTGAATGAATGAAAATTTTCAAGTTCACTTATTTTTTGTTATAGCTTTTCCAGTTTACAAATTATCCAAACGAGGGTTCCTAGTACGCGTAAGACTAAAAAAATAACTTCTCCTTTTTCAAGAACATAAAAGAATTTGTTTTGAACTAAAAACGAAACGGAATATTTTAGATTTCAGATGGAAAAGGTTACAGTGCGAGAGGTGCATTATGTAACTTAAATATACAGTTATAATTACATTCGATTAGATGATAATTTAGACCAAATAATGGAACACACCTGGACGCATCACGTCATCAATGCATGAACATGCATTTGTATTTCCTTTCAAAAAAGTCTTTAGGCTATGTTCACATGTAACGCGCGTTAACGCGCGTCAACGCGCGATCAAATTTGGAGAGCGTTCAGATGATGAGCGCTAACGCGCGTTGCGAGAGTACTCGTCAGTCTAGTTCGGTAGAACGTAGAAAATGGACGTGGAAGAGGCTATTATTTTGTGGTTATATTATAAAGAAAAATATAGAAAAAGAAAACGTACACATTGGGTTCATCCAATTTTGAAAAAAATTCAAATTATATTATATTTTTTATACAAATTTGCTATATTCCAACTTGCTGACCTTTTTTCTACTTCATCGATTAGTAAGTCGATGTCAATATCTTCAATATCACTCATTTTAAAAGCGAGAACAAAATATAATTACGAAAATTAACAAAATTACATGCGATCGCGATGAAAGCGCGCGCTCATCTGAACAGCAAACGGACATTACATTAATATCAAAGCGCGCGTCAACGCGCGATCACCTGCGTCTAGAGACTTTTTCTCTGAGCGCCGCGTTAACGCGCGCTCATGTGAACAGTTGTATGAAAATACCATAATCTCTAGTCGCGCGATTTGAAAACGCGCGTCAAGTTTTTGCCATCTGAACATAGCCATAGTCTTTAATTTATAACACACTAGCTGTACCCTCGCAGTGGCACATTGTGATTGAATGGTTGAGAAATCAGAAACAAAACAAAGAATACATTTCATATAAGTTTAATTTTGCAATACTTGTGAAAAAAATAAAAAAACAGTTAAAAATAATCCTTTATGCGGATTATATATCATGCTAAAATTTCAGCTCTATCGGTGCAGAACTTTTTGAGTTTTTAAAGCGTACACAAACCAACATTACTTTTATATATATAAATTTGTTAGACCGTTCATATTATTTAGATCTATCGATACATGCTCGTTTAGGTTATATAATAACAAAAAATACCTCGTGTAGTTTACGTACAAAACTCTATGACAGAATTTAACACTCAAGTAATTTTAATTGATTACATCCTGTTCCGGTGAACTATGGGTGGTTGGACGATTAAAACCCCTAGTAAAGCGTTAAATATGTCTAGTGCGATAGAGTTTTCCTTTAGAGACTTCAGGAAACTTGAAACGAAGACGCTCTAAATAAACCTATACGCAGTGAACTCTTTTTAGGTCAGTTTAAAATATTACAAAATGTGGTTTTTCTATTAAATTAGTGTATCACGACTGGGTCCATTAGCACATGAATTGTAAATATTACATATTTATATAAGTACACGGTTGTTGACACTTATTCCATCATTTAAAAATTGCAATAGTGTTTCATTATTATGAAATTGAATATATACTTAGAACAAAGTGCAGAAATATTAAATGTCATTTTTCCTTGTAACTAATACATCTTCTGCCACTAGATTATCAATCAGCGATTTAAACGCATAGCAAATGGCATTTAGAAATAGGTTTTGATTAAAATATTTGATTAATATACGTAGTTTTGTCTATCTGTGATACTACGATATATTGTAAAGATATTGCAGCCATGTTTCCGTGTGAGAAACAACCACAACCTGCCTTGATACAGTTTTTTATCATTATAAAAAATAAATCACACCTTATCAGTTTCGACTTATCGTTCAGTATCAATCAAGAACCAGTCATAAGTAAGCAAGCGACCTACAAAGTAGCCATAAAAAAGTAATAACTTTGTACTTTACTATCATCATGACCGTCGTTTGCATGTATTGCTAAGGGGGGGTTTATGGATTAGGGATCCATAATATGGATACTAGACCAATTATAAACGGTGAGGAATTGAATCTGGGTGATACAACTGTATTTCTCGGAATCACCATGGATTCAAAACTTCAGTGGTCCTCTCATATTAACGGATTGGCGAAGAGACTTAGTTCTGCAGCCTACGCGGTTAAAAAAAAATCGCTCAGTAACTGATGTCGATACAGCTAGACTTGTTTATTTTAGTTACTTTCATAGCTTAATGACTTATGGCTTATTATTATGGGGTCATGCTGCTGATGTCGAAACTATTTTCATCCTCCAGAAGAGGGCTATTCGTGCAATCTATAATTTAAAATGTAGGGAATCTCTTAGAGATAAATTCAAGGAAATTAATATACTTACCTTTCCCTCGCAATATATTTATGAAAATATTATGTATGTATTAGACTGATTCAAAATAAAATTTAAAAAAAATTTTTTGAGTAAATATATCTAAAAAGCTTCTTTGTTAGACAAAAAAAAACCTCCTAAAAAATGAGCTTGAAATCTTGAAAATTGAGCTGGCGCATGGGAGGGTCCCCTTTCCCATTTAAAATGTATTGAAAAAAAACTTTTTTCTTTATTTTCATTGTAAATCGTCAAAAAAATTGTCTTTTCAAATTTCTCTTTTTGATATCTTGTAGGAAATTAAATTCTCTACAAAAAAGTTCCCTTTCCTTTTAAAAAAAGATTTATTTTATTTTGAAGCAGTCTAGTATGTATACAATAATAGTGATAAGTTTACTAGAATAGAACATACGCACAATGTTAATACATACACGGAACAAACGTAGGCTGCAATTTCCCCGTACTAGACTATCTAAAGTTAGTAATTCTTTTTTGGGAAAAGGGATACTCTTCTTTAATAAAATCCCAGAGGCTCTTTTATCTCTGCCTTTCAATAAATTTAAGAAATGTATTAATGAAAAGCTGTGTAAAAAGGCTTACTATAAAGTCAACGATTATCTAGTTGATAAAAGGGCCTGGGACTAGTGCTAGACAGGCTACTTCTAATTAATTTGCGATATTTGTTTTAAAATAAGTGTTGTTTGATGATTTGCTGTTTTAAAAGAGTACCGAGAGTTTTACGCCGGCTTTTTCTCTCGGCCTACACCCTCTGTCTTCTTTGCCGATCAGTAGGGATGCCTACATATTCAAATTTAATGACGTGGAATAAGTGATACATGTATCTTATGTTCCATAATAAACATTTTTTTTATTTTTTTATTTTTTTTAAGGACTGCTTTTATGCTTTGCATCAATCCAATCCCCGGGTTTGAATCCCGACAAAAAATTATTGTTGCTTCGTAGAGAAAAATTACAAATTATACGCAGAAATGTATCCGTAACTATTTAGAATAAAGGACATTATATATACATATATTATGTTGTATTACGGAAGGCTTTTGTGATACCAATATTTAAAATTATCAGTATGTTGACAAAATAACACGTTTTCAAACCGCTTCCCCACTATTTACGTAAATCATTATGTATTCGAGGGAATATCAAGTAGTCACTTAAGTTTATCGTCGAAGAGTCCTATAACAATACATATGTTTTCCTAGTTCAATAAAAGGGCTAAAAAAACGACCAAATAATAATGACACTTTGAAATGCGAGGATAACAGGATATTTTTTTTATTGATTCCTATTTTATCTTCTAAAATTGGAACCTGTGTCAGTATCAGAAGGAAAACAATTTAGATAACAATTATTAAGTATTATAAATAATTGATTTCATATAAAATTCAATGGAATGCTTAAAGTTAATTTTTATCTTGCGATTTCCTAATTAAACCTGCGGAAAAACGTTAGGTTTTCTTCATCATTCGCCAATAATTACACTGTACAAAAGAATTCACATGACTGTCACAAGAAAACGTATGTTACCAAGGAATACATACTGTTATAGAAATAGTATGGAATTTAAAAATACACGCGTCCGACCATGGAAAAAAACGATTCTGAGACAAAAAAGTTTGGGCCAAACATTTTTTCGTACAGCCGTGTCGTCATCAATCACGTTTTAATTTTCAACATTTAAAAAAAACGTGTAGTACTAATACAATGGCTATGGCTTCAACACAATAACCATAAATGCAGTTATATTATATTATATTTTAATTTAAAATCTCATGATCTTACAACACATTTTAGGCAAAATACAGTTTAATTAACGGGTCATAACGAGTTTAATCATTTAATTTTCGAAAAACTTTAAAATGATTTTCATGTATTCAAGTGTACATTACACTTAAAATTTGCACTGGAAGAATAGATCAATTTGGAGTTGTTTTCTTTGTAATTAATCAAAGATCACTTGATGATTGACAACACTGATTGGCAAGTAAATCAGCTGTCAATTGAAACTATGTTTATTTTGAGAACACGATTCTACATATTTAGTTAGAGTTATAAACCTTTAAATTTTGAACCCAATAACAATTAACCAGTGAATTGTCACAAAGTTATCCAATCTTTTTCCATCTTGAAATATTATATTGAATCAAATAAACTATCACTACGTATGGCTTATGCTAACAAAAATTTACCATAGAATATTACATTTATAACATATCATAATGAAGAATTATTTTATATGAAAATTATCCTCTTTGTATGTGATTAATTCAGTTTCCCTATTAAAGTTTTTTAATTTAGAACATAGGTTGCCTAATTGTGACAAAACTGTATTTTGATAACAAATTAGTAATGGAGTAGATAAAAATATTTAATCTAACCAACTGGTACAAAATAGAAAAGTATGGGACATATTTAGTTGAAGTCACAGAAATATAATTTTACCTCCACATGATGGACACATGTTTTATATCTCATTAGGATGAGACAAAAAATAATGTCAAGCAACACATGATGAATTACTTATGTTTTTCTTTCTTTATGAAATTTTATACATTCATTTCCTGTACATTAAGTGTAATATGTATGTATATTGAAGTATATAATAGAGGAGAGGTATCTATTTCAGATAGATATTTAAAATAAAAGTTGTTTGAATGAATTTTAATTTAATAAAATAAAAAGAAGGCCTTATTACGGTATTATTCAATAAAAAATGAAATTAAATCTGGAAATAAAAAATCTAACAGAATACAGGACTAGGTATAACCTATACTGCACCTAGAAAAGAGATTATAAATTTTTCTTTTTTAATTAATTTCAAAAGATTAAGCCAATAATAATGTTGGCGTATGCTCCAAATAAGTGTTAATTAAGATAACCCTAGCTCATAGATCAACTATTTGAAATAGTTGAATTTTATTAGTGTCCAATTTATGCAATACACATGTTATTTTCATATCTATACAATTAATTTTGTGATAAAATTATTGACTAACCAGTCATGTGGTCAAGACAAATCTAATAGAATACTATTTCTAAAAATACATTCAAATATTTTTTTAGTAAATTCTAACTAGACACTTATCAGTCAAAATACTCATAAGATTTCAACTTAAAAACATGCACTTTTACATCAAATTAACTTTTAAATAATATTATATACTACACAATACATCCTCTCCAAAAAAACTTCTTCCAAAGTCATCTCTGTATGACTTCTGAGCTTTGACCCTTAAATAGGTAATGTTTATTATTTTAATGGTGAAATTATTATGATTTGAATTTTTCATAGTATTCAGATTGATATGTGGAATCTAACTACCTATAAACTAGAAATTATCTCTGAGCTTCAGGAGCTCTACCTACAAATTATTTATTTTATTTACTATTTAATATTAGTTTACAACAAAAAAAATCGGGTTTTAGCATTTTACATTACCTTTAGCAATATTAATTAATGTTGTGTAATGTTGGATAAATTTAATTAAATCATAGCGTATCTTAAAGTTTTTATATTTATGTAAATTAAATTTTTTAGGGAAACATATTATTGAATTTACCGCAATAAAATATATTATGTATGTATGTGCGAATGTTTTTAATTACAAGACTACAATTGCAACTATATTTTTTATAGTTTGATCACATGACTTATAATATAATTGAAATCCTTGTACGTATATATTTAAGAATAAAATTAACTTAGTACCTTAGAGCGATGTTACATAACTTGGGAAGAGAGAAAACTTTACCTTTGTTCACATTCTCGGCCGCACTTTTACCGTTCACTTTGTTATTAACTGGACATTTTTTCACTTTATGAGAGGCTAGTCTCGAAGCATTGTCGTTATTCACTTCACCACCAAGAGCCATAACAACACGAGGAATTAATCCGGCATCGACTGACCGCGACCAGACTCAGCTAAAAGAGCACATGCGGAACAGATAAAGCTCAATTTCGTTTAACAGAATTTTACTTTTCTAAATCAACTGTTCAAACATCTACTGTTGTGTCAAATATTTAGAATGACATATTGTCTGCGAAATCCAGACGATTATAATCGATGTAAAGCTTATACAGATAATAAAAGCTAGACCTTCCATAATAATATATTATATATAAATAAAAATGCTATGCTAAGAGAGCAAAATATTAAAGTTTTGTACACCTATCACTAACCATATTTTGATACCGCCTCCGTGATTGACGGCAGACAAGAGATAGTGTTGGAAGGTCGTGGTGCTGTCCACATACAATTGTCTATGATGCACTGCATTTAAATATTTGGAACATCTTTATTTTATTTTTAGATGTGCGGTGTCAATTTTAATAATGTCTTATATTTTCTCATACAAGAAAACAATGTTTTCAAGTTTTATTTACGTTTTAATTAATGCTGTAGCCGCTAGTCCACCCTATCAGATAGATCATAGAATATAATATGATCAGGCGATTAATATAACATGCAATATTGTAATTCATAATATTTACAATTTTTGAATCAAAAAAAAAAATTTTAACATATGTATTTAAAATATAACTAAGGTTTCTAAAACAAAATATGTTTGTCATTAAAATAGTAATATTGACAACAATCAATTTCGTAACTTATTTCCGGAAGCAAATATCCTGCGGAACCCTACAGTAATTAGTATTGTCCATAGTTTCTGAAATCTGTAAATAGTGACTTTTAACTTACCTAATCTAAAGGGTTCGAAAACATAGTCAAATAGCTAATGAAATATCAAACGAACAAAAAAAAGGGTGCGTGTACTTATGTACGCGCGTAAGAAGTTATACTTCTTTGGCTTTCTTTATATTTTAAAAATATTAAATATGTAATTAATAATAAATATTTAGCGTTAATAATTTAACAATATTTAATATTTAGTATATTATACAATTATTAATTAATATTAATAATAATTATTATTTTATTATATTATTCATTCAATTTAATATCTAGGTATGTTTCATGACCTTTTAACTAAGTAACAATAGGTCTTTGTGAAAAAGCATTGCTAAATTTCTTTGAAAAAATAATTAAAACTCCTATATTTGTTTAAAAGGTACTACAAATGTCATTATGGTCATTCAAAATTCTTGGCATAGCTGCTAACGTCACGCATATTCTATTTCTTTTTACTTGTAGATTGTCTTATTCCCATCTCGCTCGCGCACGCTCGGCGCCCGGCTGGTTTAAAAAGAATTCGTTAGTGAGAAACTTCATTCTAACAATTTTGCGACGATGCGCGCGCACCGTGACACGAAATTAACAGAATGAAGTTGCCCACGGAAGATGTTACGGCAATGGACATAATTTAAAAACAACATTCGAATAATAATACAATAATTTATGTTACACTTAATGTAAGAGAATAATAATAAATATTTATTTATTTAATTTTTTAAATGTAAACTGAACTTTATTGACTATAATGACTCCTTTTCCAGTCTTTGATTATTTAATTGTAATTAATTATTTGAATGCAATCAAAAACTATTTTTAATAATGCCAAAGAAGTATAACTTCTTACGCGCGTACATTAGTACACGCACCCTTCTTTTTTGCTTATTACATATACGGATGGCGATAGAAAATAAAAGACCAACAATCAACATAATATAAGTTTTAATTCTTTTCCGAAGGCCGTAACACCAGGGGGTCTAGCCAAGATGGCTTAACAGTAGTGTATGTAGAAAGTCGAAAACTAAATTTGTATGAAAATGACAGCTCGTGTCGACAGTCGGTAGCCTAGGGCCCTAAAGGCGTGAGTCGGGATACAATAAGCGACGCCATGACAGTGCTACGAAAAGACACACATTAACGCTTACGCTATTCGGTAGCCAACGGCCAATTAATGTTTCGGCAGAGTAGAAAAAACGGCGTTTCTCCGCCATGTTTTAGCGTGATCCTAAAAGCTGCTGTTTGCAATAATTCAGTACAACTATTGCCATCTTTAATGGCTACCGTTTTAAAAACATGTCATATTTTGGACGTTTTAACGAAATGGTTTTAATTTTATCTGTCTTTTTTAACGTTCTCGTGTTATAATTATAATAATTTAAACTAGAGTTAATATTTTTAAATTAAGAGTTTTAGTTTTTCTATGAATCAATGCGAGGAAAACATAATAGACACAGATAAATATAAAAATATCAAGAAAATCAGCAAATTAGTAGAGGTAAATCCTAGTTATATTGGATATCTTTTATTGATATTTATATTGCATGTAAGTTCATGAAATTGTTCTTTAATTTGAAAAATACATATACCATTTAATATTGCATATATTATGTAATCACAAAGTAAAATGATTGTACATTTTATTTGTATATTGCAGATGAGAAAGCAGTCACTAATGAACATAATTAGAAGTTCTAAATATATTTTATAGTAATTATAATAGAAGCTAATGATAAACTATTGATTTAAATTAATCAAATAAAGTGGAATTATACTTTATGAACTTTGGAAATATAAAATCTAGTGAGCAATACTAAGTAATGGTAAGCAGATATTTTCTTTAATTATTTACTAAGTCAATATACTAGAGAAGTTATTATAATATTGTTAATGAATGAGAAGTTTAAATTCAAGTCCCTTGGGAGTTACTGACATTGTGTGACAATTTAAGTATATTTTTAAGTTTAGAATTAAGTAAAGAGTTTTATTATTAAAGTTACCTATTGAAAAAACCTTGGACCGATCTTACAGTTTAGTTTGTCAGTTTTCTATTTGATCAAAGTACTAACTAAAATATTTTCTTTTCAGAAAAAGAGAAGCTAATAAGACAACTAACAATATTAAAAAAAACACAAATGGACAAGTTTTATTAAAGTCATATCTTTTAATTAATTTAAGTGGTCTATTATGTACCTGAAAATGAATTTGATAATGGAGAATGAAGCATTTTATGAATAATGTAAAAAAGAAGACAAGTGGAGTATGAAATAATGGTTGGTTAAGTAACATTAACTCATGAACAGGAAACAGTAACTGAAACTATGTTCTTCCACATTTAATCTTAATAAGTTCAGCATTTTGAATGTTAATGTTATAACATTAACATTCAAACTATATTATTATAAACAAACTGCATTTGTAGATTTTGGGAAGAATTATATCTTTACTATAACTATTATTATTTGCAATTGTTGTGTTAAGGAAACAATCACTATTTTTTTAATCACCCAGGATGTATTCATAGTAACTGTAGGTATCATAGTAATTTTATGAAATCATCACAACATTTAACGTTAGGTTTTATGAATTGAACAATTTTTTGTATATAACAGCACACAAACAAGATATTGACATTGCTGCAAATTAACACTTACATTTATTAGTTAATTATCTACATATATAAATATGAATACATCTGCATTTCTTAGTAATGCATTGAATTTGGTGCACCTGTGTGTGTTCAGTGGTAATGTCTGTATTGTTTAATAAGTTTTTACATATGCTTATTTTTCTATGTAGACTGCATTATGTTAAGGAAGATATTTGGTGCCTTATTGTAATAAAAAATAACCATAACTGAAACTTTTTTATTTTGCTACCTGTTTGTTTAATATTCCTAACTATTAGTAGGTACGGGTCATTCATATATGTATTATCTGTATATTCTTGTAAAATAAACTAATATTGTTAACCACTTTAATGGCTTTTCCTACTAAAGAAGACATAGGTAAATTCCCAAAAATAAAACTGACAAATACATAACATACAATGTTTATTCATTTCTTACTTAAACAGATTTTGCATTTATATATTAACTAGTAGCAAATCACTGATATAACTTATAATTTCATACCAGACTAAGTTTCTATTTTATAATACTGTTTTCATTTCATTGAGTACTTGCTGCTTTTCAATTCTCACTTTCTAAAAGTATAAATTTATTATAAACAATCAACCTTTATGACTCTAACTTAAACTGAAATTGTTTGTTGGACATAAACAGAGATAATTCCAACTAGTAGCAAATCACTAATAAAATCTACACTTATCTATAAATCTGCTATCAAATTGACATTTAAAATATTCAAGCACAAACACCAAACCTAATTAAAGATTAAATCAAACTCTAATTTCAGTGTTCACATAAGTCTACATTTTTTTATATTGTTTCTTAATTCCTTGGACTATCCTTCTATTCCTTATCAACTTCTAGACAACCTTATTTCCACTCTTTATTTATCAATCCACAGTACTATTTCTATTGTTTCTTCTAAGCGGTAACAAACTATGTTGCTTCTTCATTTTGCAGATTAGTTGTGGGGTCAAATCCTATGTATTGTCTACAACTATTGTCAAATATCAAAGTATGAGTACTACTAATTATTATATATCGCGATTATGCAATTTCAAAATATTGTATTTATTTGTAGCCTTAAATTTCTGAGAAAACATGAAACAAACCATAATTAATTTAAACATGCAATTAAAATTCATATTCACTTTGCACCTTCCGTAAATTCCACTTAAATCGAAAAATGTTCCGACCTTGCTGACATTTTTATGTCCCTTTTGCAGCTTCCAATTAGTGCACTAATAATATTGTAAAGTTTTAACTTTTATTTGTTCTTAAAAGTGACATTAGGAAAACATTTAATCCAGAGACAATATGACGGAATAAGGTGCTACGAACAGCAGCTCGCATCTACGCTGTCGACTTTGCGGTAATGTATCGACATGCCTCTTGGCTACGAACGAAGCGTTTTCGACAGTACAATTACGCAAAAGCGGTAGTGTATGTAGAATACTTTTCGACACCAATATGGCTAGACCCCCTATTCCTTAATCCTAGTTGCATCATTGCATGTCATGAGAACGAGATTTTTTTTTTTTAATTTATTTATTAGCCGGATACAAAGTCCATTGGCATGAGAACGAGAATAATAATATTGTAGCCATAAGCAAAATCTGCTACTACAATATTTCATCTATTCAATATAAGATAATGAGTAATGACAATTCACAGATACATATAACATGAACTATGTTAATTAAATTACTTCGTAATAAATTTATTTTAATAAACAGTAATTTGATAAAAATCAGTTATGTGACCTCACCTTTGGTTTTTTGAAGTCGGCTAAACATTCCAAAAGTCTAAACTCTGAAGTCTTGTCTTCCTACTAGGAAGTTCCTAGTCTGTGTTAAAAATAAAAATCGATTGAATGGAAGAATCGGATATTAATTTTATAAAACAATAAATTCTGAATAGGTTTAGTTATTTTTAGTATATTCTTAATTCTAAGAATATGAAGTACATTTAATAATTCTATATAAAAGAAATAAATATAGAATAGAATATAAAAGCTTACTTTACCATTTAGCTAATATTCAACAAAACTGGCGTCCGAAAATTTTCCGAAGGTACGAACCAATACATTTTCAGGAACTACTTTCGTTAAATACCGATCCGAATCCATAATTAAGCTATGACTCTTTGCAGAAAATGCTTGATGGGTGGTACTGCCGCTCAATAGCCAATATGCAAGCTAATGAAGAAGCAAGTGTAAATAGTGCAGTGGCTGATACTTCTCAAGCAGAATCAAATAAAGATTATTCTAGTGACAGTAGCAGTGATCCGGAAAACGAACCTAATTATAGAGTACAATACTTAACTCTTAAAAAGAAATTAAAATATCTAATATATGTATGTTTTTGGGCAAATTGATATTTTTAGCAGTCACTGACTTCGTTTTACATTTTCCCTGTTAATATTTTGCAGGAAAATGAATGTTTTCAAGATGCCCTACGATCAAGCCAAAAAAGATTATTAAAGGTAACAAGAGATCGGTCTTTTCTATTAGACAGATTATTACAGTATGAAAAACCAGACAGTAGTTCATCAGAAAGTGAAGATACAGAATCTTCAGATGACACAAGTTGTACTAACACAGATGGATCAAAAAGGTAAAAGTTTAATGTTTGGAATAATAATCATGTATTTACTAATTAGTATATTCAGTTATACCTAAATATAAATTTTAAATTCTAGGAAGAAAATGGAAGCAAATATAAGTCAAGCTCCTCTAACAACACCATCACCAATTAACAAAAGTATCAATAGTAATAACAAAAGGAAAAGAGCTGTATCTAAAAAAACTACAAATATCAATAATCCTGTAAGACAAAAATGATATGCCTAAGAAATGTTTTAACTGATGATAGGTGGTAAAACTATGAAGTTACTTTTAGTCCTCGAGGTTTATGTCTGATTAGTGAAATATATTCTTTAGTATTAGACTCCTAAGTATTTATGTATTCCAAGAATACCAATTTTGTTATAGTTTTAACTAGTGCGTATTTTTAAAAGCAAAATGCTTCATGTTAATATTTCCATTAAATGAGTCAAAACGATTGTTACCTATTTATTAAAAATTTTATTATTTTTTGCCACTCAAAGATATATTTTAACCCTTTTACTTTTTATTTTGTTTCTTGTTCTGAAAAATAAAACTAGTTAAATTTTACATGCACGCTTTGGTAGTTTTTATTACTTATGTTTTATGACACAGTTTTGTATGTATCTATCAGTAATCAAAGAATACATTTCATAGGTATAACACCATTGTTGCTGTTGCATGATTTGAAAGTTTTTTTTTAGTAAATTTAGAGTGACTAGAATCTATAGTCAAAATTACATAGTAGAAGAAATGATTATATATAATACTTTACATAAATAAAGTACATCCATTATTTGGTACTTATGACATTGTTTCAGCATCAAGGTAATTCCAATATGATGGCTAAGGCATCACCCGGACTTGGATTTGGCCTTAGTAACAGTGATGGTCATATGACACCTGAAGAAGTGGAACGTCATTTACAATCACGTCAAACATTTCTGAAACTTTTGCCTGAGCGTGCTCCACCTACAGTGCCAACAGAAATGTTTAGCAATGATCCATCTCTTGACAGGTAAAAAAACTATACATTGAAAATTTTATTTATAAATTTCAATATGATAATATGATTTATTGTTTCAGTGAATCTAATGATGTATTGGAAACATCACCAATTGTTGAAGAATGGTTTGATTAACATTATATTTTAAATTCGATGAAAATAGTTTTTCTTCGAATTAAACTAATACAATGGATAAGAATCTACATAAGACTTGTATACAATGATAGAAACTCAATAACATTGTACTTTTCAACAATGTTAACTCTGTCCAGTATAACATTAAGATCTAACTGTAGAGTTAAATAAAAATTAAAAAATCTGTTGTGTATTTGATTAAATATTTTATTGAGACAATATATTTTAATAGATATAACATGATTTCAAAGCCCAAGAAGATAACTATATTTTGTCTTTTGAAACTAGGTCAAAACTTTTTCTAAATGTACATAAAACACAAACTTATCTATGTATTTGCAGTAAGCGCACCAAATACGTCTCTAATATGATAGTGATGTGCTGAATATTTTATATACACATACATTATGTAGGAGTAAACACATATAAAGATAAAGTTTCAACAAATCTATCATGCCACTCATATTAGCATTCTACACAATTTTATAACAACATATAATATCCTATTTAACTACCATATTCTAAACATTATAATAGTTGAGAATCAGTAATCTATTAAAAAATAACTCTTATATGAGATTCCCTTAACACAGAACATACAATGTTTATTGAATTAATGCTTGAAGGATTTTAATTTAAAAAAGTAAATTAATTTATTAACTGCCCAAGACTTGTGATTATAATAAAATAAAATATGGGTACTTTGTTATCATTACTTTAAAATCCAAAATGGCGTGAGTGCTATTAAACTACACAAAATTCATTATTACTATAAGTGTCCAAGTAACAACTATTGATACTATAAATATTTCAAGCTTTCTACAATATTTCATACATACTTTTATAATATAAACTATCTGAGATGCTTTTATTTGATTTATTATAAAGACAGTTAGTAACATTGAGTTGCTACTTTAAATGATTACATAAAAGTAGCATGGAAAATAGTTGTCTTAAACACACATTTTATCATTTTAGCTCCTACATAAATAAACACAAAACTGAAAAGATAAATTATGGGAATGTCTTTGAGCATTTTTAAAACAATTAAGCATACTATTTAACAACTTGTAAAACACTAAATTTTTATACACCTATGATAATTAACAGTTATTTTTGGGTTCAAGTATAGAATATTTTTAAATAATAATGTACAAATGCTTTCAAGTGGTTGATATCAATTTTGCCATAATTATATGTTTTAGGAGGTTAAAGAAAAAATATTTTTGATCCCCGTTTTCCATTATGGTGTCTTGTAATATATTTTATTATCTTTAAATTGCTAGGCATATGTAACTTGTAAGAACTATTTTCCAACAAATGTTTAATACATTTTTTTATGGCGCCAAAGTAATTTAAAATATATTATACATATTTAAATAATTAAAAAAAAAAAACTTGCATATTTTGCCCAAAAACATTTAGTTTCAATATTGTCTATAATCATCTTCAAAAAGAAATTGGATCGGGGTGTAACTTGAAAAGATTTCTGTTAGTTGAGGAAAATTAGAGCATCTACTTTAGCAGCATCACACCTCTCTCAAACTCTTTCCAAGTTATGGGCCAAAATCCATAAATTGACCTGTTTTGTACCAATATGCTAAAGCCTTTAGATATTAATAGTTAATGCCAAAAAGCATATTTCTTGATTTCTAAAATAATATAAGTTTAATTAATACTTAAAAAAACACTAAGAAACCAATACATGAATATTCATTAAAGAATATAATAAAGATCATTACAATAATTTACAACATAAAACCTACATTAAAATAATTTCAAATATATTATTTTTTAATTTATGTACTTTAATGTTTGATTTTTCCAGTGTTAAACAAAAAATATACATATAAAACAATTTAAAATAACATGCATATATTTTTATTTATACATTACCAGTAAAAAAACTCAGTACTGAGAGCTTCAAAGTTAAGCATTTTAATCTACAATGGCATTGCACCAATAACATTATACATGAGTAATTCTGAAGTACCTATGTTATACTTTGATAATTTAGAACTGATCTGCCAACAGATTACAAACTTCTTGAGAAACTGTTTCTTTACTTGATCTCACAGTTAATCTATACATTTGAGCTTGCTTATTTGGTTCTAATCTCATCAGGCAACCAACTTGTTGCAGTCTTGTATGGACAATCCCAGCACACACAAAATTGTCGGGGTTGGGATCAATACCATCTAATATCTGCATACCAAAACCAGCTAATTTGGTATGAGTCGCATGTAAATCAATGGAACCTTGTGCCTTGAATATCTTTTGTGCTCGTTGTTGTTCACCACCTAAGTTCTTCCACCGTGCAAAAAATGATTCACCATTCATTTCAGTTGGTTCAAAAAATTTGTTCAAAGTGAGCGGAAGCTTCATTGAAATTTTTTGTGGAACATTATTGTAAACAAAAGTTACAGACATGATTGGTGAATCTGCAAAATCTTCAATACATTCAGCTGTAAGCATCTGTTGAATTTGGGCACCTGCTTCTAAAACTGGCTCCATAGGTCTCATTTGCACATTAAGTTTGTGCAAGTCTGTCCAAATCAATTCTGGGTGAACATTTTGAATGGGGAACTGCGTCTTATTTCCATAGAATAAACCAATTCTACCAAGATTTTGTCTATATTCACTTTTGACTCCGATTTGAATTAAATCATTTTCAAATAGTACCCCATTGTTTTTAAATAAAAACTTTTTTATATTATTTTGTTGTACTGTAGTAGGACTAATTTTTGGTGCAGTATAAAGGTCTCCTAAAACATCCAGTAGACCGTTGCCTGTATTGTTGGCAGAACTCCCTGGAGGAGTTGTTAATCCCAAAAGATCTGTACTGACACTATTTGAGTTTGTAGAATTATGAATAACTGGAGCTGGTGTTACAACTGGTTGAGGGCTCTTGGACTCTCTAATATCATCAGGAATACGACCAGGCTTTTTCTTTTTCAGTACAGCTAATATTGATGACTCTCTTTCTGGAAATGCTGGCATTTCTTCTAGCACTGTAGCTAAAACATCAGAACTCGCCACAATACTTAACTGTAAGTATTCTGAAGCACGCTGTTGTAATTCTACATCAGCAGAACGCAAATTAGAATCAGCACGAAATACTTCCTGGACTCTTAATTTTATTTCTGGGAAAAGATTCACAAGTTTTATATATGTTGATAAAAGTAAAGCTCTAGTAGCTGCAGAACATAAGTGGTACTTTGAATGAAGAAGATCAAATTGTACTTGTGGAGATGATCTGGTATCACCCGCTATTAAATTTCCAAATTCTCCTAAGATATATCCCCCAACTTTCACCATATTTTCATGACATGTAGGTGCTTGCAAAGCTTCAAACACAGTTTTAGCTGCGTAGGCCTGCACTTCTTCTCTATTAATAACAATTTGTATAACTCTGTACCACACCTCTTCAGATACATAATCACCTGCAATTCTGATAAGGTTCAAGATGACATCCACATACCATGTAAAATCTGTAGCATATTTTTCTGCTAAAATAGCAACTTTTAAAACCATTTCTTCCCTGATAGAATAGTCTGCAGTTTCAAGATAGGCAAGCATTTCTTGAACAATTTCTTCAGCATTTGTTTTATCACACATAGCATAAAGTAAATCAACTGCCTGTTGGCGAACTGACACATCTTTTTCCATTTTCATTGAAAGTATGACAACTTCTTGATGTTTTTTTACAGCTTCATGAGAGAATTCTGATGTAGCCAAATGGCACATTGATTCAAGAGCTAAGTAACGTAGATTAGTCTCACGATTACTCAAAAACTGTCCAAGTTGATTACATGCACGCACCAGTAAGTTGGGCTCACTATCATTGTGAATAATCAAGCTTATAGCTTCAAAGAGAACAGCATTTTTTGCATTTGAATGTTGTACTTTTTTAGATTTTGGTGGTTCCTGTGCTTTATTAAAAATGGTTTCTAAACATTCAGATAATCTACCTCTCACTCCTGGCTCTTCAGAAGGGGGTGTATAATTTTGAAGAAGCCTTAATAATTTCACTGAAAGCCAAGGAGCTGGTACAAAGTAGTATGTATAATCTTGTAAGTCGGTATAACTTGCAGTAACAATTCTACTCAATCTTGCAACAGCCAGCGTGACACACCCTTTATACTCTTCAGGATTTTTCTTCACTAAAGCATCAATAAGTGATGTAGCTGCAGTTACTACACCCATATGAGGATCATTTAACAAGTGTATTATTCTCGAGGTCCATTCACCTCCTGGTATAATTTCTGGTGATTTTCGGAAAAGCCTAAGAAGGCATAGAGCAGCTGACTGTTTCACTACATCCATAGTGTCACCAGAAACAAGTAATTTGGGAATCTCAGTACCAAAGGCCTCTGCCATCTCTTTGCTGCCAATATTAGCAATGCACTGAAGTGCCAGGTTGACGTGAATAGGGTTTCGAGATTGCAGGTCATTTTTAATACTTTGTATGATTAGCTTGATAAGATCACTATTAGTATTGACCAAGACAGATATAAATAAGTAGCCTATTTGCTTTTCTGAATATTTGTTAGAGGATAGTAAGTTAACTGCTTCCATGTGACCAAAGTCAATATCATGACCAAGTAGAAATATAAAAAGAAGCTTACATACATACTTCTTTTTCTGGTATCCATCCAGAGTCTTATCGCCTTTGAACTTACTTCTTATGTTAGCTAGCTCTTTGTTTATTCTCTTTATCTCAGCTTCTTTACTTTTGCAGTTTCTTATATCTGATATGAAGACAGCCAGTCCTCGCATACCATCTCCCCTGACGGCAGGCATATTGCCAAGTGACTTATCGAACACCAGTTTTATGCCTTTTTGAACCCTTTGATCAAGAATATGTTACGTTATTTGTTTAAATGATTAAATTAAATTGAAAACGTTTTGAAAACTTGTAATAACAGAAATAAGCAATTCCGAAAAAACTAGTTAGATTTATTAATCACTACTACCTCCGAGCTTTCTTCTACAACGCCTTCCCACATTATCTATGAAAGATAGAAATGTCAAAACTCGATGAACTTTTGTTTATGGATCAATAAATTAAGAATGGTGTACACATATTCAGAAATAACAATATTAAAAATACCTTTTCAAAAAAATATATGTTTTTCATTATTTTCGATATAATGTCGTATCTCTTTTATTTAATGTATCGTATTAAAGAGTAATGAAAATATTATTGACATTTTATATTTAAACAATAAAAAGCTTATTGCTTCCTCTGCATATGAAAACTCACATGCCATAGAAGGAACCATTTATATTTTTATTTATGGTGGAAATACATTATAGTTCATAATATAATTCCCATTGAGGCCTAGTCCTTGTCCTTTTCCTACTTTATAACCAGCGGCACGTAAGTCTAGCGCTGGCCGATACGTAGAGGGGATTGCTGCGCATGTGTACTGTCGCGCGGGGGACAAAATGCGACTGGAGAGCCAATCGACGCTCTTCATTCCGCTAGCCCCCCTCAGGTACCTTATTTTTTACTTCTGCGCAATAACGGTCAGCGCTAGACTTACGTGGTTATACCTACACTTTGGATCTACAGTTTTAGATATTTCTTTTCAGTCTTATAGACAATTTGTCAATAGTTAACACCTGGATAGTATCAGGTTTCTCTTCAATGTCCAAATAAATATCATTAAAATTTAAAACCACTAACAGTAAACCACGAGCTGTAAAAGCTACAGTTAAGCGGACATACTATATAAAATATATATTTACTGTGGTAAAAACGTGATCAACCTTTGACGTAACGTAACTACTGACTGCTTCCTTTCGTTTTCATTTTTGATTTTTCAATCAAATGGCTCAGTGATTGTGCGCACTTCACTTTAATATGCGATTATTCATAGTAGATACTGATTAGAATTGATTATTGTTATGTGATTTTAAACGATTTAAATGATATGGGCTTCTTTACAAATTGTTCTTTGTGATAAGTCTAATACAACCAAGCGAGTGAATGATGCATTCTATATTTTGGACAGGCAGAGTTTTATCACGTGCTATAAGAAATGGACTTTCGAATTTATCGAGTGCAGCTGAATTAAATGTTTCCAAAAAGAAACATCCATATTTAGTGTCAGTGGTTTGTGGTTTTCCTAAAGATATTGCGAATGGGAGGTCTCATAAAGGACAGTTTGGCGACGATGCCTGGTTCTCTACTACCTTCAACAATGCAGATGTCATTGGTATTTTTTAACTTACTATTGACTATTCTTTAACCAGAATCGTTTATTTATAGATTTAAATGGCTTGTACATTTTAAGATGCCGAGCTTAGGTTATATAGGTGTTATGTACAATATACAAAACTGATTGTCTGTGCTTTCCATTAAATACTTATCTAGAGTAAGTACTTAAAAGAGAGTACAACAATAATGTTATTATTGATATTTTAAAGGTGTTGCTGATGGTGTGGGGGGCTGGAGAGCATATGGCATTGATCCTGGAGAATTCTCCTCTTACCTTATGAAAACTTGTGAGAGACTTGTGAGAATGGGTCATTTCAAGTTATCAGAACCAGGAGACCTTTTAGCAAAGTCATACTATGAATTGTTAGAACACAAGAAACCTATTTTAGGTGAACAAAAAATTTAGCTTATTGTTTAATGAAAAAGATAGTAATAATTAGTTGAATTGAGTTAGCATATGAGAAAAATTAAACTAATGTTGTTTTTCTTCTCTTTTAGATGTGTTGTTATTTCAAGATTTATAAAAAGTTAATATTATAGCTAATAAAATGTTATTTTTTAAAGTATAATTTTTAGAAATTACCTATTATATAGAGAACCATAATATAATGGTCTTATTTAATTTACAGGAAGTAGCACAGCCTGTGTTATGATACTGGACCGCAATGAGAGTATAATGCGAGCAGCAAATATTGGTGACAGTGGATATATGGTGGTGAGAGGGAACCGCATAGTACACAGGTCACATGAACAACAGCACTACTTTAATACACCATACCAACTAAGTCTGCCACCACCGGGACATGATAGGAATGTGTTAAGTGATAGGTCAGTATTTATTTTGATTGGAAATAACGGTTACTAAGGGAAAACTAAACTTGTCATATTTACTGACATCAGTAAATATGACAAGCTTCCCTGTGGTTTTATATTTACAGTTAGTTTAATAGCAATTGTTTTATAAATATACATATATATATATATATATATGTAGTAGGTAAAGGTATTTATAAACAATATTTATAGGAGGTTTGGTTTTGGTAAGAGTGTTAAAAAAACTATAAAATACTTTTCAACGCATGGTTTAAAAAATTATACAAAATTCACTGTTAATATAATGCAACAATTTTATGTATATCCATATTTTATTTTTAAATTCTATTATATGTTTTGTTAATTAAGTTTTACGGTAAACATTTAATAAAGAACTTAATTCAAGTAAAAAATTGACTGAAATCCTATAAGAAGTCAGAATATTCGATAGAATGAGGAATGAGATTTAGGTTTTGATTATTGACAACTTGTTATCTAACACAGACGTTAGAATAGCAAAAGGTTAGAAATAGAAGATAATAATAATACAAGTAAACATCATTCAAGGTTTTTAAATTAATATTATTAGATGGTTGCAATATAAAACAACATTTTAATAATAACAAATATATAGTGAAATAATAAGAAACTCTTTTTAAAATAAACTTGTAGTGATAAAACGAGTATTATATATACATATATAGATAAATTAATTTAAAAATAAATAACATATATCTATAAACGTTTTTAATTGCGTGGTCAGTTGAGACTAGATTTAAAGAGAAATATGATGATAATGCTTCCCACTGAAGTATTTCCCAACCAATTCGACGGTCCTTCAAGAAAAGAGCATACCAATGATTCAAAGGCCGGCAGCAACGCACTCGCGAGCCTTCTGGCATTGAGTGTCCATGGGCGGCGGTGTCACTTGGCATCAGATGAGCCTCCTGCCCGTTTGTCCCGTTCTATAAATAAAAATTATATATCTGTTATACGCCGTAATTTATAAAAGTTCACAGACAATGTAGATAAAGAGAAACATAAATAGTAGTCCGCTTTTGAACGGTCTACAGATTTATTACTAAGTTCTTGCGTAATATTAACATAGCTAATTTATTTACACTGTACCAGCTTAAGAATTGTTATTGTGATTTTTAGTCAATTTATCGAGAACTAGACATTCTTATAGCTAGCCGAATAAAATAAAATAATAATTGTGTTCCTTTTTCTTATAATTAAATAATGAAGCAGATTATTTTAAACTAAAAGTTTCATGTTACATTTACGTTTGATAAATACCATCATGATCTTACATTATTACGTTTCATTTTGTGCTTTACTGAATCATTTTATATTTTAAACATTAACGATAAGGTTGCACCTTTAAGAATATTTAGGCGAAGGTATGGGTTTACAAAGAACAGAAATTTAAGTTTAAAATTTCCCACGGGTCATAAGACCTGTCGCGTCTCCAACCCATTGGTCATGTGCTCGTCCAAAGAAACTGTTGTTGTTTCTGTGCAGTCTAATATTAGAATTTTTAGCTCATTGGATATATGCCAGCCCACACTCACGTGCATAGTGTAATTCGTAAAATAGGATTATTGTGTATATTTAAAAACAAACGAAACAGAAATCTTATTTAAGAATGTCAAGGCGTCGTAAGTTTTGGCGTTGGTATATAATATATATATATACATTATCAAAAAGATGAATTATTATTTGTACACTTCTTATCAAAAATAAAATATGTTCAAGGTGTTTCAACAGACAGATGACAGACGTCTGAACTCTTCAGATCTACCTTTATAATAATGTCGGCAAAGAAGATGAGGGTGTAGGCCGAGAGAAAAAGTCGGCGTAAAAAACTCTCGGTACTCTTCTAAAATAGAAATCGTCATACAAAAAGACCGTTTGATTATTTTCGCGTGGTTATCTTCGATTCGAGCATAATCGTACGGGTTTTATAAAAACGTAAGCTAGGGGCTGTTAAATAATAGCAAAATGGCACGATGCGAAAAACCCAACATGAATGTTTTAGTAAGGGGGTTTCTAGGGCGCCCAAGCAGGGATTTTGCGGGTAATCGAGCCCATCAGATTCCGAGTCATATTGGAAGAAACCTTCCACCATGTATTGTACCACAACCATATATGAACCATTAGTATAGTAGGGTGCGTTATTGGCTGCCCGTCAGATAATTAAAAAAAATTGTTTCATCCTCTTTCGATGGTTTTAGCTGTTTTCATGGGATGTACAATGTACACCACCCAGTCAGATTATGTTTTTCGTATTAATTATATTATTTCCTTCAAAAAGCGAATTCGAAAATTTCGAGCACGTCCAAAACGTCAGTCATTTAAGACACTTGAGTTAATTAAACATTTCCTTTGAACATCTGACCCTGTCTGTGGGGATTACAAGTACAAGTTAATTGTTAGATTATATCTATCGGTTATCACTTATCAGAAAGACGGCGCGTATAATGTCTGACGCGCTCGACTATTTCCATTTCCTGTTTTTTTTTTTGCATTTTTTTATAATTGGCACGACTAAAATGGAAAACTTAACATAAACTTTTTTTTTTTTGCACCTTATCTTCAAAATCCAATAGGTAAGACGCTTTAGTACTGCAAATTTTGTACCCCGGCTTTTATTTCGGGCTATCAATAACAACGTCATCGGCTATTACGACGATCGGTTTTTATGACCAAATATGAGTAGTCCCTTCGATGTCGTTATAACAGATTTTGACTGTATTTCTTAAAACGCGAGTTGATTGAATTAATTTGTAAAAAAATAATCTTTAAATTACAGGCCAGAATCGGCTGAAACTGCCGAGTTCAAAGTAGAAAGCGGTGACGTAATTCTTGTAGCGACCGATGGAGTATTCGACAACGTGCCAGTAACAGTATTGGTGGCCGAGATGCGCAGAGCACAGGGCATGGACAACGACTCCCAGAAGTTGCAGGCCGTGGCGAACTCCATTGCTTGGATGGCGCGCAATCTCTCCTTCGATGGCTGTTATATGTCGCCGTTCGCCAAGAGCGCGCGCCAGAACGGCATAGATGCCATAGGTGAGTCTACAAACGTTTATTGTTGGCCTAGTGGGTTCAGCGTGCGACTCTCATCCCTTAGGTCGTAGGTTCGATCCCCGGCTGTGTACCAATGGACTTTCTGTATATGTGCGCATTTAACATTCGCTCGAAATGTCGACGGCGCGGCGTGTGTCAGGTACAGGAGGCTGATAACCTGAGTAGGCACCTGCCTACTACAGATACAGAAATCTGAGGCCCAGACCTAAAAAGGTTGTAGCGCCACTGATTTATTTTTTAATTTATTAATATTATAAACACATTATCTTTCCCAGTTTGACTTTTGCTTTATGGTCTACTGGAGAAATGTTAAAAAAATATTTTTTTTTTTAATTAATTAAACATACTCTGGACTGAAATTTGCTAGGCAACCTATATGGATTATATTTATTGACATATTAAATTAAATATAAAATAAGTTTCATTAAATAAGCATCTCGGTGAAGGTCGTTGTATAGCAGGATCTTATACTATTATTAAGCTATAAATCTTATTAAATTTCCTAAATCCTATTCGGTTATAAGTATTAGGGTTGGGAATCTAAGGAGAATGTGCATTCGCGTTCGCATGTCATAAATGGTAAACAACGGTCGAAGTTCCTTTGTCCTATAAAAATGTAGATAAACAGCTTAATTAATTTATGTCTTATCATTTGGTGTCACTCGGAAAATAAACGTGACTTTATACCTCTATACGGTGTTTTTAAATTTATGTAAGAATTATTTCAGTAGAACCACAATTCGAAGATTTGATTAAAATAGAAGGGCAACTTAATAGTAAATCATGAATTTTCTTTTATAATATAGAAAGTTAATTACTATTACTATATAGTAGCGGATATTTGTTGATGTAATATTTAAACATCAAATATTACTTAATTTATTGCGATTGCTGATTTGGGAACTGGTATTAAATTTAGGTATTTTTTAAAATATATTGTGCAATATCCACATAGTAGATGAATAAATGAATTTTGATTTGAAGAATGTTTTGTCACATTTATCAGTGTTTCAAGAATGATAAGAAAAACACATTCAAAAGCTATTTCAGGCTTAAAGTTTGTTTATTATAAGGGTTAAGTCGTATTATTTCAACGATAATTAGTGATACTGTAGGTAGGTCTTAACTAGGGATGCATCCGATACCGATACCGATATATCGGCGATACTTTGGGTTTGCCGATATATCGGTATCGAAGATATTTTGATTGCCGATACAACGATACTTTTCAAATTTCGCGCTTAAAAAAAGTAATGTAAACGCGCATCTTGTTTGATCCGGGGCGTGGGAAACGAGGCACGGACTATCTATGCCCCTCACACCCGCTTAGTCTCCGCGTATTCCATTTCGCTAGACACTTTAGTTGGTTTTTAACTGCTATCGCGCGTAGTATTTTTTCAATACCAAAATAAAAAAATTTCAAAATAAAATACAGAATTACAAAAATCTTATCAATGTTAATTTTAATTATGAACAGTTATTTATTTATTTTATTTTATTTTAATTTAACTATTACTCTTAATTCTTAATTTTATTTACTAAACCTTTAATCTTATTCAAAGTTTGTGACTGTTTCTATTTTATAATAAAAAAAAATTTAAAAACTTTAATCAAACTTGATATATTTTACCTTAATTTAATTTGAATTCAATAAGCATTAGTATCGGTATCGGAATCGGCGATATTTCTATAAGAGTATCGGTATCGGTATCGTATCGGCAAAAAGGCGTATCGATGCATCCCTAGTCTTAACCTACCTTAAATATCATAGTTTGTTAAAAATTATTATAATAATAATGTCTATATATGTATTTTGTAATTTTGGGACACGTAATAAAACACATTCAAAGCATCAGACATGACTTACAAAGTGTTTACTTGAAACTCGAAAGTTGTATATTTTTAGGAAATAATTAACTTTTAAAAGCTTACGAACACTTATTTAAAATACATATATTATTAACAACAAATGTTTTTTATTATCTTCAAGTTTAATTATAGTTCTTAGTTTTGAACAAATTCGGCGGCTTGTGATTTTCTGTATGTTTTTTTGCATTTAATTGTGGTATCTTCGTTATAATAATAGCATCATTACCTCTATTCATTTAATATTCTCGTCTGTCTTTATAAACAATATTTTTTTTCAGGTGGAAAACCAGATGATATAACAGTGCTTCTGGCAATAGTGGCGCTATGAAGGCATCGTTTGACTGTTTTAGTTTAGATTTTATTTGTTTTGAATAGTCCTTCCAAATTAGAATCGACACCAAAAATTAAGCAAATTTGTTATCTTGACATCTTTGGGAATATATTTTATTTCACAAAATTAAAGACATCCATGGAAGACCTTGGGCATTCGTGATGAATGTAAAAATAGTGAATTTGGTATGCTTTATTTAAAGTACAATGTGTGTTTGTTATAATTTAAGATTTGTAGCAGGTGCTTATGCCATAAAAAAGGTTCTGATCAACTTCTGGAAAATATTTCTATTGGGTCCTCTATAGACTTAGTATGAAATATTACTTGGAAAGTCAATTACATATATGATACATTTTAAATAGTAAAATAATTGCATTTGATAACATTAAAGGTTTAATGCAATATGCAGATTTAAAAAGTTGTGATGTTAATATTGTTTGATTGAAGACTGATTCTAGTATAAACGTGTTGTTTTGTAAATAACTGGAATGGTATTGTGTCTATTTAATTTTTATAAACTTTTACCTTCAAACTAACTCTTATTCTTATCTATTAAAATACCGATACATTTTATTCTTTTAGTTTATCCATTCTTTCTACACTTTGTAAAATACTAGCTAATGTTCTGGTATACCCTAAAAAAATTACCTTTCATAAATTTATATATTAATACTTAAAATATCTATACAATATAGAATGTTATTTATAAAGTTAAGTGTGGATCTGTTCAGAAATTCTGACTTTTTTATCTTTTATAATCTATTTAAAAAAATGGCGAATCAGTTTAAGGTACAGTTGACCACTGTGAAAGTTTTTGTATAAGAACCTACTTACTTGACCTAATTTTTTGTTATTGTAATTTTTGATAGTCTTATGTATGATTAATTGTAAATTATGTAGAAGAATTGGTAATAAATTACGACAAATAAACCTTAATATTGTTTTAATTCTCTTTTTATAGGCAATAAACAAACGGGACTAAATTTAAATTAAGTTAAACACATTTTATAATATAATATTTATTTCATGTAAAATTACAGTTACTCTTATGCACGCGTACCATGAAAAAAATATCATCTTGGAAACTATTTTTGTGCTAATAAACCACACTCCATATTTATAAAATATAATTTTAATTTATTTTTGGCTCAACTTGTACTTTGACTTAGTCATAATTCATAATGCATCACCTTCATTGGCGTTTTGCTCCTGTTGACGACGCCAATTAAAGCCCCCTGGCCTCACATTTGCTAATTCTGGTAATGGTTCATATTCCCTCTCTGGTTCTGGATCAAACAACATTTTGCTGAAATAAAAAAAAAATACTTTAAAGTAAAACTAATATTTATATATGAAAGTATGAATGTAATAGTTTCAAAAATGTTATCAAAATTTGACTAATATAGAATCACTTGTAAAGGAAAACATAGCTTTTAAGAACATTGTACTTTTAAGTAAAGATATTTTCTTTAAATAAATCAATATTACTATTGTTAGCTGTACTACAGGGCAAAGCTATATACTAACAGGAATTGTGGTGTCTTCAAAAGCTTTTGTCCTCTAGCCTGTCTAGGCCAAACATCTTCTAGGAAGAAATATATGTGTCCAATAGCCATGCCCACTAAATCCACAGATATTGAATTACCCAAAAGTACAGAAAATCCAAGTAAAACAAATGGCAAGTATGGAGCCTGCAAAGGAATTGAAGAAAGTCATTAAAAATTATATATGTGCATTTAAAGTAATAATAAAATATATACCTGGAAGTTCATCAGTCCAAAGAAGTTCATACGTATAAATACATTTCGACGAGACCATACATATACAATCATTATAGTGAAAGCTTGTCCTAAGAATAATAAGTTATTAATAAAAAATGCACAAAGCTGAATAACTGTTAAGGAATAATATATAAAAAAATATACCCTTATTTATTGTGACAAAACTTACTAGTATTTTCTCACGTTCCTATTAATATTACTTTAGTCTTACTATTTTAAATTATGTAAGTTTTGCAAATTGTAATATGTGTAGAAGCTGTAATAGTCATATAAATTTCATTTAAATTATCTAAATAATTAGTCTGGGCTTTCCAAACCTAAACCAATCCAATTTGAAAATTGAAGACAAATTTTCAAGTGAAATAAAGTATTAAATATATTGAATACAATACCAAAAGGATACAATCATTAACACAGCACCAAAAATAAACATAACAACAAAATCAGCTGTTCTTCCTCTAAATGAGCCTTCTTCTAACATTCTACAATATCTATATGTAAATATCATATTGAATAAGAAATTAAATCCTAGGTTTCCAAAGAAAAGGAATGTTGTTAAAAATCTCCATATTTGGTATCTTGTCAAAATCAGTGTGGGATTAAAATATAGTTGAAATGGTGACACTAGGTCTAGTTGCTGAAAAATAATATTAATACAGAGTTAGTAATTTCTTTAATTAGGAAATGCAATCATTGTCATTGTTCATTGTAATTTTGCTTCATAAGATACTTTAATTTCTTAAGCATAAAACAGATTACAACTGGCCCAAAGATAGTTCAGTAGTCGGCAGAGGTTATGTTTTTTCTATACATGGTTTCAGAAAATTGAAAAGACATTTAAAATTTTCATCATCCCAAGGCAATAAAGAATACTTACCACAGCCAATGTAGTAATGACACAAGCTGTAGTATAAGCCCTAGTAACAGGAGGTATGAGCATATATTCTTGCAAGAGGGATTGATATGCCATTTTTAAAAAAATGTATTAGTTTTGTAAGAACATAGTCAAAAAAAAATTGAAATTTATAAACCCACTCTATTGGGCCACATCAGTGTAAACACAGTGGTGACAAAAAGAGATTACACATAGTTTAACACGTAATAATTCTTTAATGTTTAGTTATATTTTAAAAAGCATTGTATAGTATAAGATATTCAATGTAGACGATTTATAATTGATTAGATAAATTCGTACACACTAAGCATTACAGATAAATTGGTCACAAAACTTGAATCAGAAATTTTCTCATCTATCACACATGAAGTACGAACAAACACATCAAATTAAAGTCACTGTCACTGTGTCACACAGTGTGGTCAACGTAGGCGATTTATCGCCATTATTAGGCTACTCAGGGCTAGAATTGGCGATGAAAATATCTGAAAGGCGACTGCCCTGCGATTCTGTAACTCACTTCACGAACTCACACAGCGGTTTTCGCTTCGGCGGTCGCTCTCAAATCAGTCGTGAAGCAGTTATTTTATGATTTGGCATTCTGAAAAGGTGGGAGCTTGTAGTTTATTGTTTATCAGAATGCCAAATCATAAAATCACTGCTTCACGACTGATTTGAGAGCGACCGCCGATGCGAAAACTGCTGTGTGAGTGCGTGAAGTGAGTTACAGAATCGCAGGGCAGGTCGCCTATTAGGCTACTTCAAGTCAAGTCAAAAATCATTCAATCATATAGGTAACACAATGTACACTTATGAACGTCAAAAAAGAAATGTATATGAATATTCTAACTTTACATTTGGTTAAATGAACTACTTTTATTAAAAATCATAGTCACTTTAAGAGAGTGAGATATTAAAGTAGTAAGTTTCCGGGCGGGGAATACCCAGAATTTGTCTTAGAAATTATGAAACCAAATTTAGGAGGTAGTACTGTGCAATGTACCTACATATATTGCTGTTAGTGACTACCGCAAATATCTATATTATACTGACTACATTCGGGAAAATATTTTGTGCCTTTCGTTTCGTTCGCTTTGTCACTTTGTTCTTCAACTTCAACAACAACAACTTGCGTGTAACAAATACATAATTTCAAAGACATCATTTCTGTGAATCAAATTAATGTATGGGAAGACACGAAAAATATGTGAAGCATTATCGCGAAAAATGGAAAAAAATACGAGCATTTAAAAGTAAGTTTAAGAACTAATGTTTTTGAAGTTATACTTCTTTAGGCGCGTTATGAAAAATTTATGAGAGTGAAATTTTACGATGCGCGCGCACCGTTACACAAAATTAACAGAATGAAGTTGCCCACGGAAGATGCTACGGCATTAGACATAATTTAAAAAAAAATCGAATAATAATACAATTTATGTTACACTTAATGTAAGGCCGGGTTCCCACTACGCCGGACCGGCAGATCTGCCGCGCCGGTAAATCTGCCGGCAGAGCTAGTGGCTGTACAATTTATATGAAGCTATTCACATTATCCCGGGTCCGGCATTTTTGCCGAGCCCGGCATTTCTACCGAACGTTTTGTCACTACGAATTGCCGGTAGAACGACCGGGCCCGGAGTAATGTGAACGAGTTTGTGCCGGTATCTGTCCCCCGCTCGCCCTGCTCGTGCTCCCCTCGCCCCGCCCGTGTTCCACTCACGTCATTCGGCTCGCATGTTCTGGTAAAAGTAGACGTTTAGCATGGATATTCAAGCAGAAACTTTAATTACGCTTGTCCAAGAGAGACCTGTTCTGTGGGATAAGACCGAAGACGTTTATAAAGACAAAAACTTAAAGTTAGCAGCATGGCGTGAAGTATGTTTAATACTGAAACCAAACTTCGATGAACTGGATGAAAAAGAAAGAAAACAGTACGGTGAGTTTTTAATGTTTTATTGATAAAATGTAAATGCATTGATAAATTTTATTTTATAGCTGCTGCCTGCCACGGAACGGAACCAATATCTGAAACAAAATAATTAGTAAATGATGTCCGTATAGCGTTGGCATTAGGGCCACCTCGACTCGACACATTTCGATTCATGGGTGTAGTTTCTTGTTCTTGTCTATGTTCTATATTTTGGTAACTTTCAAAATTTATACCATCTTTTTCTCTTACAAAATTATGTAAGACTGCACAAGCTTTAATTACTTGAATTGCTGTGTCTACGTTGAGATCTATAGCTCGATGGATTATTCGCCACTTATTTGCCAGAATACCAAAAGCGCACTCAACATACCTTCTTGCTCGACTTAGTCTATAGTTAAAAATCTTTTTATCAGTATTCAAATGTGTACCTCCATATGGACGTAGGAGATTAGGTGTTAAAGCAAAGCCTTCATCGCCAACAAGTATAAACGGTAATTCTTCGTGCAAGTTTTCATGAAGCGGTCTAGGCTTTGGTACATTTAAAGTACCATCATTGATCTTTTGCCAAAATGTACTATCCTTTAATATACTAGAATCGCATTCCTTGCCAAATGAGCCCACACTAATAAAAATAAATCGGTACTCTGAATCGACAACTGCCATTAATACAAAAGAATAATACTCCTTGTAATTAAAGAACATAGAACCACTCTTGGCTGGTTTCAAAATTCTGATATGTTTGCCATCTACTGCTCCAAGACAGTGAGGAAAGTTGGCTTTTCTTTCGAATCCTGAAGCGATGTCCTCCCATTCTCTCTCAGTATCAGGCAGCTTAAGGAAATCTGTCTTTAGGTTTTCCCAAATGACGTGGGTCATTTCTTTTATTAGTTTACTTATTGTCGAAACGCCTACTCTGTATGAGTAATGTATTTCTTTGAATGAACATCCTGAAGCTAAATATCTGAAAAAAAAGTATTTTTTGTTAATACATTATTACTTTATACGTCACCAAGAAACAAATTGTATTGTTTTATGATATTTTTTTATTGATTTCAGGAAAACAGGTTTCAACTAAATGGAATAATATACGAGATTCGTGGCTTAAGACAGTAAAGAAACAAAAAGATGAGTCTAAATCTGGATCTTCGACCAAAAAGACACGAAATTATTTATATCACGAGCAATTAATGTTTTTGAAAAAAGTCTCCGAACCTCGACCACCACATGAGTCAGTTTCAAAAAAAGCAAGAACCGAGACTGAAGTAGGCATGGAATCAGATTTTCGTTCACCTTTAATTAAAGATAAAAAAAAAATTGATAATAAAGAGGTAAATGACAGGATGGTAAAGTTTTTGGACTCCAGAATAAACCCAGAAAAGGAAAACCATCATCTATCTTTCTTCAAAGGCATTATACCAATCTTGAACACTTTAACTATCGAAGAGACTTTAGAATTTCAAGCTAGCGTCATGACAATGTTGCAAAAAATTAAAAGTAGGAATTATGAGAGACCAAATTACGGACATTGGCGTGATTCATATAATCAGATAACCGGACCAGATCAGTATTCTGGATACTACACACATAATAGCGTCAATCAACAGCCAATACCTACGCAAGATCAACACTACCCTGGATACTCTACGCAATATAATAGTAGCAATCAACAGGCAACAACATCTATACCATCAACTTCATCTCAGACATCGAATCCGATTCCAGCTTCGCCATCAGCATCTAGTAATCGTTCCATACATTCCCAAGACTCAGATTACTTAGATTTTGAAGGGATTTAAGTTTGAGTACAAATAAATACTTAAATAATTGTTTGCATTTTTAATTCATAATGATTATCAAATACATACACCCTCCCACACACACACATTATATATATTCACATTCATGAAACAAACATACATAGCAAACATTCATTCATTCATACAGTCTTAAGTAGGTACCTACGTCAAAACTATTATTACGCAATCTAGTGCATAAAATAATCTTACCTTAGACATATGGCTAATCTTTGTTCTGGGGGTCTAGCCATATTAGTGTCGAAAAGTATTCTACATACACTACCGCTTTTGCGTAATTGTACTGTCGAAAACGCTTCGTTCGTAGCCAAGAGGCATGTCGATACATTACCGCAAAGTCGACAGCGTAGATGCGAGCTGCTGTTCGTAGACCTCACAACTAATCCGCAAAATGAAGAAGCAACATATTTTGTTACCGCTTAGAAGAAACAATAGAAATAGTACTGTGGATTGATAAATAAAGAGTGAAAATAAGGTTGACTAGAAGTTGATAAAGAATAGAAGGATAGTCCAAGGAATTAAAAAACAATAGAAAAAAAAACGTAGACTAGTGTGAACACTGAAATTAGAGTTTGATTTAAGCTTTAATTAGGTTTGGTGTTTGTGCTTGAACATTTTTAATGTCAATTTGTAAGCAGATTTATATAAAAGTGTAGATTTTATTAGTGATTTGCTACTAGTTGGAATTATCTCTGTTTATGTCCAACAAACAATTTCAGTTTAAGTTAGAGTCAAAGGTTGATTGTTTATAATAAATTTATACTTTTAGAAAGAGAGAATTGAAAAGCAGCAAGTACTCAATGAAATGAAAAGAGGGATTAATAAAAATGATAAAATAGAAACTTAGTCTGGTATGAAATTAAAACCCTTACTCAACCTTTGATTCCATATTGATGCTCCAACATCTTAGATATAAGTTTAAGTTTGATGCTGATTTTAAGTTAATATTTATGTCTATTAACTTTTGGTTATAATATCAGTGATTTGCTACTACATAGTTAATATGTAAATGCAAAATCTGTTTAAGTAAGAAATGAATAAACATTGTAGGTTATGTATTTGTCAGTTTTATTTTTGGTAATTTACTTGTGTCTTCTTTAGTAGGAAAAGCCATTTAAGTAGTTAACAATATTAGTTTATTTTACAAAAATATACAGATAATGCATATATGAATGACCCGTACCTACTAACAGTTAGGAATATTAAACAAATAGGTAGCAAAATAAAAATGTTTCAGTTATGGTTATTTTTTATTAAAATAAGGCACCAAATATCTTCCTTAACATAATGCAGTCTACATAGAAAAATAAGCATATGTAACAACTTATTAAACAATACAGACATAACTACTGAACACACACAGGTGTACCAAATTCAATGCATTACTACCTAATGTATTAAATTATTCATATTTATATATGTATATAATTAACTAATAAATGTAAGGGTTAATTTGCAGCAAAGTCAATATCATGTTTGTGTGCTGTTATATACAAGAAAAATTTCAATTCAATGATGATTTCATAAAATTACTATGATACCTACAGTTACTATGAATAAATCCTGGGCGATTAAAAAAACAGTGATTGTTTCCTTAACACAACAATTGTAAATAATAATAGTTATTTTAAGGATATAATTCTTCCCAAAATCTACAAATCCAGTTTGTTTATAATAATATCTCATTAACATTCAAAATACTGAACTTATTAAGATTAAATGTGGAAGAACATAGTTTTAATTCCTGTTTCCTGTTCTTGAGGTAATGCTACTTAACCAACCATTATTTCATACTCCACTTGTCTTATTTTTTACATTATTCATAAAATGCTTCTTTCCACATTATCAAATTCATTTTCAGGTACATAATATAACACTTAAATTAATTAAAATATAAGACTTAAATAAAACTTGTCCATTTGTGTTTTTTTTAAATACTTTTAGTTGTCTTATTAGCTTCTCTTTTTCTGAAAAGAAAATATTTTAGTTAGTACTTTGATCAAATAGAAAACTGACAAACTAAACTGTAAGATCGGTCCAAGGTTTGTTCAATAGGTAAATTTAATATTAAAACTCTTTAAGTTTAGAATTAACTTAAAAATATATTTAATTTGTCACTTTGCTGCTTATTGTCAATTAAAGTTTTTAATAACCAAACAATGTCAGTAACTCCGAAGGGACTTGAATTCAAACTTCTCATTCATTAACAATACATATTATAATAACTTCTCTAGTATATTGACTTAGTAAATAATTAAAGAAAATATCTGCTTACCATTACTTACTGTAGTATTGCTCACTAGATTTTATATTTCCAAAGTTCATAAAGTATAAATCCACTTTATTTGATTAATTTAAATCATTATCAGCTTCTATTATAATTACAATAAAATATATTTAGGACTTCTAATTATGTTCATTAGTGACTGCTTTCTCATCTGAAATACACAAATAAAATGTACAATCATTTTACTTTGTGATTACATAATATATGCAATATTAAATGGTATATGTACCTATTTTTCAAATTAAAGAACAATTTCATGAACTTACATGCAATATAAATATCAATAATAATATAGTTTAATATATAATATATTAACTATAGTTTAAATTATTATAATTACACGAGAACGTTAAAAAAAGACAGATAACAAATTAAAACCATTTCGTTAAAACGTCCAAAATATGACATGTTTTTAAAACGGTAGCCATTAAAGATGGCAATAGTTGTACTGAATTATTGCAAACAGCAGCTTTTGAGATCACGCTAAAACATGGCGGAGAAACGCCGTTTTTTCTACACTGCCGAAACATTAATTGGCCGTTGGCTACCAAATAGCGTAAGCGTTAATGTGTGTCTTTTCGTAGCACTGTCATGGCGTCGCTAATTGTATCCCGACTCACGCCTTTAGGGCCTAGGCTACCGACTGTCGACACGAGCTGTCATTTTCATACAAATTTAGTTTTCGACTTTCTACATACACTACCGTTAAGCCATCTTGGCTAGACCCCCTGGGCAAATACATTCTCTGAAACTTGTATCTCGTACTCTTATGTCTAGTCGTCCCAGTAAATCGTCAAAAGTGGTTGCTGTCATTCGAAAATAATTGAAGAACTTTGATTCGTCTCTTCTAAGTTCACCCATTAATGTTTCAAATGTTCCAAGTGAAAATCTTTCCCGTAAAATAGGGTGTACCCAATGTTTTCTTTTATTTTGCCTTCTATTAAGATACCACCACAACACAACAATTTCGTCGTCCATTGTGCGCGCAGGTCCAAATTCAACTGAGGACTGTCTGAATTTCTTCCGGGATCCGATGTAATGTGAACACTCTGTCCGGTGTCCGGTTTTCGGCAGATCTGCCGGTCCGGCGTAGTGGGAACCCGGCCTAAGAGAATAATAATTTGAATAATGTGCCAGACTAAGCCGGATTGAGGTTGTCGAAAAGCTTTGGCCGACCCGTTTGATCTATGGACGAACACAAAAAATATTTTCACATAATACTGCCAATTGCCAATATAATGAACATAAAAAATAAAAATTGTTATCAAATGTAAGATTTATTTCAACAAGTGAGACTTCCGCCTAGTTACTATACAATGCCAAAACAAATGAAGCACATAATTTAATATGTCTACTTGATCCTTCATAGAAGTATGCACATTTGTTGTTCATCCATTAATTAAGCAATTGATCTTTGAATTCTAATAAATACTATGAACAATATGAAATAAGCTATTAATTGTTGAGGATTTCTATTTATTTCGCTCACAGAAGGTATCTAAGCGAAAATGGAAAATAAAGAAGGAATGGACCATTTAGTAGCACTAAAAGTAATGAGGCTTACAAAACCAGCCCTCATAAGCCCTAAAATCGTAACCTGTGATTTTAAAGACCTACCAGGGAATATACTGAATAACTACTTAAAGGATGATGCAACATCCGTTGTTGGCATGGAGACACTTGCTGCTGGACAATTTTTACTGCTTCCTCAAAGTTTTGGTAATATTTACTTAGGAGAAACTTTCTCGTGTTATGTGTGTGTTCACAACGAGACAAATCAACCTGTTCAAAGTGTATCTATCAAAGCAGATTTACAAACCAGTTCACAAAGAATCCCACTTTCGACTCAACAGCACCAATCCTGTGTAATGCTAGATGTGGATGAAACATTAGGTGATGTTATAAACCATGAAGTAAAGGATTTGGGAACTCACATCTTAGTCTGTGAAGTAACATATATGTCAAATTATAACACTCTAGCATCTTTTAGAAAGTTCTTCAAATTCGAAGTAATGAAACCTTTAGATGTCAAAACCAAGTTTTACAATGCTGAATCTGATGAAGTTTTTCTTGAAGCTCAAGTTCAAAATATAACATCAGGTTCAATAATACTTGAGCAAGTTTCTCTTGAAAGTTCTCAACAGTTTATGGTTAAATCTTTAAATGAAACATCAGATGGAAAGTCAGTTTTTGGTGATGTTACTTTGCTGCAAACTCAAGAAAGCTGTCAGTATCTTTATTGTCTATCTCCTAAACCTAATATTGCTTCAGATATTAAATTAATAGCAGCTGCCAAAAATATTGGAAAGCTAGATATTGTGTGGAGATCCAATTTGGGGGAGAAAGGAAGATTGCAAACTAGTCAATTACAGAGAATGACTCCTGAATATGGAGATATTAGGGTGACTTATGAAAATCTGCCCAGTAAAGTACCAGTTGAAAAGCCATTCAATATTAAATGCAAAATTGTTAATGCTAGTGAAAGAACACTGGATTTGATTTTAAAGCTGCGATCTCATCAAGATTCTAGCTTGATTTGGTGTGGAATATCTAATAGAAAGTTAGGACCATTAGAACCTGGAGGTAAAACCTATATAGACTTAACTGCTGTACCTGTTAACACAGGCTTACATAGTATTACTGGAATATCATTAATGGATTTATTTATAAAAAGGACCTATGATTATGATGATTTAGGATCAGTATATATATTTTAATATTTTGTTTTGTATATACAAAAAATTATTTATAATAAAAAAATATAATAATTAAATATTAGGTAAAATAGTAGTTATTAGTACTATTTAATTTTCAATAAAGAGTAATCATCATCATTAATTATTTTATTGAAATTATTTAAATACATACTTGTTTCTGGTGACACAGCATTTTTACTGCTGGTCTAATCTTTATGCAACCAATGAAACTATACTGACGGACTCATAAACTGCATCAAACTTAAGTTACTTTAAAATGTTTTTTTTAATAAGTATGCAAACTTTTTAGAATTAATTATATAAATATGGAGAGACTGGCCCTTAATCTTAAAAAAAACAATATTTAAAAATAGAACTGCAGTAAATTCTATCTCTCGTATAGTTAACTGGTTTAATGTAAATAACTTACTGCTTAATGAGAATAAAACAAAATGTATTAGATTTACAACTACTAGCGTAAAGCGAGATATTGGTAACCTGAAAATTAAGGACAGTGAACTAAACTTTGTTGACAAAACTGTTTTTCTAGGCATAACAATAGATAGTAAACTCCAATGAGGCCCACACATAGAGACTCTTTCTAATAGGCTGAGCTCTGCAGCATATGCAGTAAAGAAAATCCGACAGTTTACTGATAAGGACACGGCAAAAATTGTTTATCATAGCTACTTTCACAGCGTAATGTCGTACGGTATTCTACTGTGGGGTGCTGCTGCAGAGGTTCAATCCATATTTGTGCTGCAGAAGCGGGCTGTTCGGGGTATTTGTTGTGTTTCTCCGAGGGAGTCGGTACGGAATAAGTTTAAGGAATTAAATATTATGACACTATCTGGTCAATATATTCTTGAAGCCTTGTTGTATGTCCAAAAGAATATAAACGATTTTAAAACAAATGGTGACTTTCACCAGTATAATACGCGAAATAGAACTAATTTGAGTGTACGACCAACCAGGCTCCAAAAGATAAACCACTCCTTATATGGAAATTGTATTCGTTTTTACAACAAACTCCCAAGCGAAATTAGAGTATTATCACTAAATAAATTCAAAGCCGTCGTTAAACGGAAACTAATCAACAAAGCTTTTTATAAATTTGAGGACTACTTAAATGATCCTAATCCTTGGGATTGAATTGCTCCAGTTCAAAGAATTTGTATGACAATACCTGGCGATTAAAAAGAGTGGCGGAAAGTTTCTTGCCAGTTCTTCTTACCCGCTCTACGCCCTTGACTTGCGAACTGGTAGGAAATGTAAATTTACGATTAATTTAACTTGACGATTCAAAAGTGTACTTGGTTACCCACTTGAATAAAGATATTTTGAGTTTGAGTTTGAGTTTAAAACAAATTAATATAGCCGGGAAAAGAAAATTTACTTGTAGTAGGCCTGGCCTTGGCCAGCACGCAGCCCGGATCTTAATCCCATTGAGCATCTTTGGGACAATTTAAAAAGAGCTGTATATGCGGGAAATCCTGTGCCTATGACAGTAGCACAACTAAGATCAGCACTTTCAGAAGAATGGGACAATATTCGGCAATATGTTTTAATAACCCTAATCAAATCTATGCGGTACCTACTAGAATCTAAGGGCATGTGGAGGTAATACACCCTATTAACATAAAAAAACCCTAAAGCATAAAGCTTGTGTCTATTGTTAAAAGTTAAAACCAATTTTTTAATTAAACCAATTTTCATTAAATTTCTGTTTTTCTTAAAAAAAGTTTTAAGGTCCTTTCCAGTACACAAACTTAAACTTAAGGATATGACCCTACGCTGTTTTAAAGTTAACGAACCAATCTAGACGTTTCAATTTAAATCTGTGTAGAAAGTTTGCATACTAGTAGCGGCACGAAACTCTAGCGCTGTCCTTTATTGCGCAGAACTCAGAAGTAAAACATAATGTACCTGAGGGGGGCTAGCGGAATGAAGAGCGGGCGCGCGTAGCGTCGATTGGCTTTCCAGTCGCATTCCGTCCCCGCGCGACAATACACATGCGCAGCAATCCCCTCCACGTATAGGCCAGTGCTAGACTTACGTGCCGCTGCCTATACTTGGTTAAAATATTTATTTCAAACTAGTTTTTTACTTTGATGCAGTTTATGAGTACGTCAGTGTATATAAATTCCCTAATTTACAAGTCAATAAGTGAACTGTAGTTAGGCAAGTTAAAGTCTGCCTACTAACTGCTACTGCACTTAGCACTTTAGGTTGAAAGATAGATTTCATTCATTATTGAAGGCGTAAAATATAATTGTTGGCAATGGAGGTAGCGGGTAACCCACTTTCCGGTTTACCTAACTTCACACTGAACTTAAGCAACATTTTGAACGTTACCAAAATTTTTACCGTTATCAGTCATGTTATCAATTGTCATTCAACAGGATTTGTTACAATTGACAATTCTTATTGTGAAATAATTGGGATTTGGAAATACTATTTACTTCTTAATTCTTGTTCATTATTTTAAATTTTAATGTATTTAAATATTAATTAAATGTTGTTTTAATACAACAACGCTTTACGTTGAGACTGTAAAATTAATAAACACTCCTGCTAATATGGTTCTAACAAAAGAATACAGGATTTGCATGCCTATTACTGTGGAAGAGGTAAAATTATTGTACTTTAAGGTACGTTTCTAGTTTAAGTATTAATGCGTAATTATTGCTATGTTACGAATTCTAGTATCGAATAGGACAATTGTATATGATAGCTCGTCATAGTTACGAACAATCTACAACTGGCGAAGGAGTGGAGGTTATAGCTAATGAAGAAGTAAGTGATGAAGTAAACGGTGTTGGACAGTTCACTGAGAAACGAATACATCTTTCAAGGTAAACTTGGCCTGTCAGATTATTAATTTAATTATTCCTAGGTTCTAATTTTTCTTAAATTTTTTTATTCTGCATTGAATTACATTTTTACCAACGTTGGAATCCAGATAATGCTTTCCATATCTACACTATATTATGTTTTGATATCTCTTTCAGTCACTTACCATATTGGATACAGAATATTATACCCCGAGTATTTTATGTTACTGAAAAAGCATGGAACTATTACCCATACACAATAACAGGTAAAAATTCTTACTATAAATGAAATATAACAGATTTCCGGTTCTAACTTCAATTAAAACAAAAAAAAATCAGAGGTACTACAACCTCTAGGTGTTGGCCTCAGATTTCTGAATCTGTTTCATGATCATTTTTAAATCTTATAGGCAAGTAGGTGATCAGCCTCCAGTGCCTGACACACGCTGTTGGCTTTTTGTGCCTTTCTTTCTTCTTTTAAGACATGTCGATTTCCTCACAATGTTTTCCTTCACCATTCGTTCAAATGTAAAATGCGCACATCGAAAGAAACTACATTGGTGCACAGCTGGGGATCGAACCTACGACTTCAGGTATGAGAGTCGCACACTGAAGCCACTAGGCCAACACTGCTCTAACTTCTATTACCTATCTTTTATGACTATTTTATAGTTGATTATTACTATGTTACTAATGTATGTTTTTTTTCATATTCAACCACCCAGAGTATACTGTAAGTAGCTGTTTATGAGTATTTATGATTTATTCAAATATTAGTTGACAATTCTCACTAACCATCTTCTTGTTTTTAGTGCTCCTTTATCCCAAAATTTTCAGTATCTATACAAACTAGATATGAGGACAATAATGGAACAACTGAAAATGTAAGATTAAAATGTATTAAAGAAATATAATTAACAATAAAAAATTAAGAATTAATAAATTGAAAGACCTATTTCAAAATACCTAAAATCTAAAGTAGTTGAAAATTTATAGATTAATTTGGTCAGTCATCAAATAGAAAAATATTGAAGTTTCTTTGACACTTTGTATTAATATTTTACAGTGCTTATGCCTTTCTGAGGAAGAGATTGAACAAAGGCAAGTTGATAGTCTTGATATTGCATATGATGAAATCAAACCACATCATTATAAGGAGACTGAAGATCCTAAACTTTTTAAGTCTGAAAAAACTGGCCGTGGACCTTTGACTGAGGGCTGGCGTGATACACATAAACCAATCATGTGTTGCTATAAGTTGGTAAATGCAAAGTTTGAAGTATGGGGACTGCAGACAAAAGTTGAAGATTATGTACAAAGTGTAAGTATGAAATTGTATATGTGTGATTTCATGTGATATATTTCAAATTTAAATGTATTGTTTTTTAAGTTACATGTAAACTAGGACTAGTCTATTAGACAAGTATATTCTAAAATAATGAATCTTATACTAATCATTTATCTATTGTTTGGATTTTGGGTTCACAATTATTACATAACTAGCTGATCCGGCAAACGCCGTTTTGCCATGTCATTATATCATTTATGGTTATTGTGCCTCACTCGACATAGATAGGTATGTGGTAGGTGTCGCGGACTTTTTTGTAGATAAATATAAGATCTACAATTACTTACAACATTTTATGGTTCTATCTTTAATAGTTTAGACAGTAACTTTTTTGGTTGTTTGGGTGTATATTTTTTACACCTTGTGTCCGAAAAACCCTAATATCTTACGGAACCCTATTTTTATTCAAAATTAAATATAGCCTATATTAGGCTATGTTCAGATGGCAAAAACTTGACGCGCGTTTTCAAATCGCGCGACTAGAGATTATGGTATTTTCATACAACTGTTCACATGAGCGCGCGTTAACGCCCGTTAACGCGGCGCTCAGAGAAAAAGTCTCTAGACGCAGGTGATCGCGCGTTGACGCGCGCTTTGATATTAATGTAATGTCCGTTTGCTGTTCAGATGAGCGCGCGCTTTCATCGCGATCGCATGTAATTTTGTTAATTTTCGTAATTATATTTTGTTCTCGCTTTTAAAATGAGTGATATTGAAGATATTGACATCGACTTACTAATCGATGAAGTAGAAAAAAGGTCAGCAAGTTGGAATATAGCAAATTTGTATAAAAAATATAATATAATTTGTATTTTTTTTCAAAATTGGATGAACCCAATGTGTACGTTTTCTTTTTCTATATTTTTCTTTATAATATAACCACAAAATAATAGCCTCTTCCACGTCCATTTTCTACGTTCTACCGAACTAGACTGACGAGTACTCTCGCAACGCGCGTTAGCGCTCATCATCTGAACGCTCTTCAAATTTGATCGCGCGTTGACGCGCGTTAACGCGCGTTACATGTGAACATAGCCTAACTCGTGGATAATGTAGCTTTCGAATGGGGAAAGAATTTTTAAAATCGGTCCAGTAGTTTATGAGCCTATTCATTACAATCAAACAAACAAACAAAGTTTTCCTCTTTATAATATTAGTGCAGATATCTCTTATATCATTTTGTTTTACACCTTTTTGAGTAAGTATTCTAATATTTTCAGGCTATCCGTGAAATTCTTTTACTTGGACATCGTCAGGCATTCACGTGGATGGATGAATGGTTCAACATGACCCTTGAAGATGTGAGAAATTATGAAAAGGACATGCAGGCAAAAACAAATATCAAGGTAAAATTGGTTATTTTATCACCACTTGCATAATACTGTAAATATTAATAAGTTAGATTGTAAGGATTAATCAAAAATTTATAATGGACTGGGAATATACAATAAATTATAGTATATCTCCTCATGGTATTGATTTTTCTGAATATGTTTTTATAGGTAAAGACTGCTCTTGAGAATGCAGAGGGTGAAAGCCAATCTCCACCTCCTACCCCGAAATCGCCAAAATCTCCGAAAACCCCGAAAACCCCATCAACATCTGGGACACCTACAGAGACCAAATCTTGGTTTTCGTGGTCCTAAAGTGTTCACCAAAATTTAAAAAACAAAACCTACCACTGTCAGAATCAGGGTTGAATTAAGTTAATAAAATAATATAATATTTTATTTCTAAGGTCTCTTGAGTGTCTCACACTCTATTGTTAGAAATATATTTATTATTGATTGGTGTACCAGCATGCATTCTAAAAATAAAATTACAAAAATATTATAAAAAATAATATATGTATGTGGGCTGTCTTAAAACTTAACTATGTAAGCTAAGAATATTCCTGCTAATTTTGATTTGAAATGAAATTGAGTCGACTGAAATTATCAGGAATTAATATAAATACACAATAACCAAATTTATCAGAATATTGAAATTATTTATTTTACATTATAATTATTTGGTGCTTTGTGAAGCTTGCGACACGTTGAGACTTAATCGAAATATATCAATTTCAAAACTTTTTGTTAAAGTAAAATAATTTAAATGCGGCCAAAGTGTATTTTATTTTTAATATTTTGTACACATGAAGCTGAAGTAAAACTTTAAACCTTTTGATTCAATCAATTTTATTATACATACAAATTAGCATCTGTTTTGATCAATTCACTTATTGATTCAGAAAGGTCACTTTACATTAGCTATGTTATTCATGTTTAGGAAACCTAATGTGTATTTTTGTCATATGAAACCATTTAAAATATGGTTATTATTTGTAAAATGCAATAATTTAATGATTATTTAAGTAGACACAAAGTTTCTAATCGCTATACCCAATCTTTTGGGATATATGTAGTTCAAATCAAAACATAAATCTAATATTCATTGTGACTTGCATTTTGGCCTAATTGTCATTTACACATTAAATATTATTGAGCAATATCACAAAAATTGTAATAATGTGAGTTTAGGGTCAGAGTTTGGGGTAATAATAAATTTTACGATTTCAATTAATTTATCAGTGGTAAACACATGTGGAGTCTACGGTATAATCTAATATTCATCTAGTTTCTGATGAAACAACGTTTTGAATAATTATGAAGGATTTTCGCAGTGATATGTTTAATAAGAAATACTCTAGTTAGATAATTATTATTGTTGTTGCTTTGTGGCCTAATAGAAGTATTAATTTTTAGATTTATAGTAGATTATTTATTCTCGTTTTATTGATATTAACATTCCAATATTACAAGACTCTCGGTTGAATCAAACTAAAATCTAATCAATATTTTAAAAGTGATAAAGATAAACCATTTAATAGCTGTTTGAAGTTTTTAGTACGCACGAATATAGGTATTGTATGAATAGTTCTATAGTGGTTTTTATGTTTTAAGTAGGTGATCGAACAAATGTACAAATAATTATTATTTAACGGTGTTACGTGTGCAATTTAGTTGTCAATAAGCAATAATTATTATATAATAGTTGCGGCACAAATAGCTGCCATGTTTTTACTTTTGATTATTTTAGCATTTAAAATTTTATATTGTGTTTTTCAGTATGCACGAATATTGTTGATGTACGAGTTAAAAAAATAAAGAATTAAGAATGTTAAGTCAGTGGTATTTGCTGTTACAAATGTGTTTTAAACGAAAAACGCTAGAAAAAATTAAAGTTGTCATGCCTACGTGCTTTCATATCATATTTTTTAATTGTAATAAATATATGATGTATATTGTTGTTTTTTTTATCCGTCATTGTCTAGAAGCTGTTTGATGTACTTAATACCGATTATATTTACCATCAAATTGTATTTTAGAGATCAGGTAATAACGTATTTTCAAAACCTTAATGAAAAAACTAATTTATTGTAAGACAACTTACGACTATTAAGTTTTAACAAACGTAAGGAAGCAACTCTAATTTTATGTAATATAAGCTTATAAAACATTTTTGCCATTAAACCTATTAAGATGATAATTGTTAGATGTAGCCTTTCGCCGTACAAGTACTTAAAACTGTGTATTGTGTAACGGCAGGAAGGCGAGACCCTGGGATATATATAGTAAACTCTTTAGCATAAAAACGGGCATCTAAGGTAATTTATGTTCTAAGGTCGATTTCAGTTAATTGAATTAAATTTAATTGTCTAGACTCTAGAGTCTAGAATCTAGATCATACATAAATAAGGCAGTGCATCAACAAATAAAAATATTTACTGATAATTGGTTTCTTGTTATAAAAGTTTACCTGATCAAAGATAAATTTAAAACGCTTTGTTTGTAGGTACATTTTCTGTCGGTATAATTTTTTATCAAATTCTAAGAACAGATAAAATCATAATGTTTATAATACCTTCGCTAATTAATCCACGAATTCCTAATAAAGCTGAAACTTAGTCTACGTACAATTAATTATCAATACGAATACATGAATTATTTAGCTTATATTTATACATAAACGCTATCTTACTCCTATTATCTTTGCTATTTTCAGTAGTTCTTAATGCTAGTAGTAATTAATTCTCCTCGCACACACGCATTATCCATGTCAAATGAGCACCAGTACTAACGTAGACACCGGGTTTTCCAGGAATATTACAGCCAAGTCCATAACTACTTAAGCCTTGGATATAGCCTGAACATATGAGTGGTCCTCCCGAATCACCCTATAAATATCATAAGAATTAAGACGATTATTTCATATCTATTCGTTCTAAAAGGTGTATTATAATTATAATATGTGATGATGACATATTATAATTATAATTCACTTAGATGAAACTCGATCGTCGTGGGTGATCTACACTAATATTATAAAGAGGAAAACTTTTTTTGTTTGATTGTAATGAATAGGCTCATAAACTTCTGGACCGATTTTAAAAATTCTTTCACCATTCGAAAGCTACATTATCCACGAGTAATATATTTAATTTTGAACAAAAATAGGGTTCCGGAAGATATTAGGGTTTTTCGGACACAAGGTGTAAAAAATCAACCAAAAAAGTTACTTATTTTTCGTACCCTGCCTAAACTATTAAAGATAGAACCATAAAATGTTCTAAGTAATTGTAGATCTTATAAATATCTACAAAAAAGTCCGCGACACACTATACCTATCTATGTCGAGTGAGGCACAATAACCATAAATGATATAATGACATGGCAAAACGGCGTTTGCCGGATCAGCTAGTATTTTATATTTTCTCTGAGCACTAACGAAAAAAGCTATATTATATTATTCTATAGTAAAGCACATTCCCTTAAGAGTTGTTCTTAGAAGAACCTGATATGATTAAACTTGAATCAAGGTTCGACACTCGGTAAATTAATAATTCGAGTTTCTACACGAGTTTCGAGTTACCTCCGACGTGTACCTTGCTTTTCATTCGAACCTCATTATCTACAAATAAAAATAATTATCAGAACAAACAAAGAAATCCATGCATGGTTGGAAGCAGACGGGTGTTTATTTACATTCCAAATAAGTTTTTATTTGGAATTTTTTTTCAATTTAAATTTGGAAATTTAGTTCAAATTTAGAGTTGGAAATTAGAATGAGCACCAAATAAAATCAGTGGCGCTACAACATTTTTCGGTCTGGGCCTCAGATTTCTGAATCTGTTTCATGATAATTTTCAATCTAATAGGCAAGTAGCTGATCAGCCTCCAGTGCCTGACACACGCCGCCGACTTTTTCGGTCTAAGACATGTCGGTTTCCTCACGATGTTTTCCTTCACCGTTCGAGCGAATGTTAAATGCGCACATAGAATGAAAGTCCATTGGTGTAGAGCCGGGGATCGAACCTACGACCTCAGGGATGAGAGTCGCAAGCCGAAGCCACTAGGCCAACATTGTTTCGGTTATTTCGGTTTACGTAATCTGTTTACAAGATTGAAGCTTGAGGATTTAAAACCACCTGGCAAGCGTCTACACCGTCTCCAATAGCGCAAATCATCCCGCCCTCGGGTTGTGGGGCGATGTATGGCCCAAGGGATGACGTGCATTCGTCTAATGAAATAAGTTTTACTTCTGCAGACTGCAAAGTTTCCGTTGTTCCTTTGTTCTCTACGTCTTTGTATCCGTACCCGTATATTGTGCACTTGCCTGCGGAGTTCTAAGTGTTTGTAAGAGGTAAAATTAATATAATATAGATAGATAATATTATCAAAATAAGGAGATTTACTCGATATGAAGCGCACCTACTATTTTTAACATACTTTAGAAAGCCTTAAAGTGATCTACAATTTCGAGGTTGCAATCCTAATTAATAAACAAAAATGTAGCACTGTACAAAATTGAGTTGTAATTTTGACCTTTTTAAAATATACCTATTGTGAAATATTTAATTAATGTGAAATATATTATGGTACTGGAAATTTCCACTGATGTCTTTAATTTCAGAGAAATACTGAAATTAAATAAACTTGTGAAACTACAGCCGGTTGAGTAATTATTGCAATTGACCGAAACCAAAAGCGTAGTGTGACTGATCTTAAAATAAACTTATGTTATATACAGACACCTAAATGACATTCTTTAAAAGCCATCCAATTTATACAGTTAGTACCTACCTACTTTGCTTTCTTAATTGATATCTTTGGCATGTTCTCAAGAATTGGGATAATAATAGCGTGTTTAAATTGACAGTGCTGATTGCGTGAAGGCAACATTTTTGTCAGTTCATTCACAGTTACCTGATACACCGAAAGAGGAGTTAGGTAATATAGTCGCGTTGAACGATGTGAAATTGAGCTTTATTTGTAGGACGGCTATATCGTGTACGTGAGAGGATCTGAAACCATATAAGTTGGGTTAAAGTGCGGCTTTAATATAGGCAAGGGATTTGGGACGAAAACAAGCGTGGAATAATGAAATCATTTACGTATTAGAAAAATATTAGGCTTACTCAACAAAATACGGCGAGGTTTTACATTGCTTTTTATGTTATGTACTTTATCAAAATAAATTAACATAAGTGATTATTGCAGGAAGTAAGAGTTAACGGTTACTTGTGGCATTCAGTAAATATTAAAATAAGTTTAATATTAAAACTTGAAGAATTATATATTAAAACGTTTCTTATTAGTCACACTATCTATTGATGATTGAGAATTTGTATCAAAATCATGTGAATGTGAATAAATGCCGTTTATATATGTAACTATGTACCTATGTATAATTGATGTGAACAAATAACACTCACGGTTCATATAAATCGTGTCTAGTAATTTTCAGTACCGGAGTCTTAGGTACACCTTGGGTATTAAAACAGAAATTATTCAATTGCATGAAGTAATAGTCCGGTTCATTTTGAACGCAATGTGCTGCGGTGATGGCGTTGTTGAGCGATAATATTGTCGCACCACATAAATGACGAGAATTTGACGAATTCCTCAGAGATGCCGCCCGGAGTTGGGTGCCTTGAATAACATTGTTTATAAGTACTAGTTACCCGACTTGGCTCTACATCGTTTGTATTTACGTTCAAAAGGCCTTTAGTAGTTTAGTCACGTTTACTTTCAAACTATCACAAGAATGATAAGGACATTAAATACCTTTCCGCAGTCTGTAATCTTTTATGAATAACATAGTTTATATATAAAAATGGCGCTCGGTAAGCCTAGCGGCTAATCTAAACGCTCAAGTCCTGCGTTTGAATCAAAGTTGTGCACAAACAAATTCAACGGTCTATAGTTGACACTCAAACAGATACAAAACACAAGCTGGTCTTTAGTTTTACATAAATAAGATACCACAAGCGACGTCCTTTCCCCCAACGACGCGTTTTATCCTTCTACATTCAGAACACGATATTATTAATACTATATATAAATAGCAGAGGATTTTATTGCGAAACATATTCACGCGATTATTATCACTTACTGTCTAAACACTAATAAAATGTCCATAATTCTTCCACAAATATTTATTATATTTGACGTATTTGTGAACAGATGGTTTGTGAAAATATTTCTCGGGCAACCACGTGTGGGTGTCGGTTGTCCTGACTTCGAATCCGGTCAAATAAATTTATTTATAAACTTACTACAAATTTATTTATACTAGGTAAAAAATCACATTAAGTTTTTTTCAGTTTAAGTTATCCTAGTGAGCTTTTAAACAATATCATATTTGTATGTACGTTTTACTACCTACCATATTTTGTAGCTAAGTGAATAACACAGCAGATGTTTGATTCAAGGCATAATGATAATTGTTTCTGGTTCCACCACATTCCTGATCGGCCGAAAACTAACACGAACATAGGGTTCTAGCGCCATTATTTTATTTATTATTTTTGGATATGAAAATTATAGGTAGGTATATGTTTTTTCTGCTGAAGTTTGTGTATAATAATAGTAATTATTATTTAAAATTAATTGTGTTTTTTCTTGCATTGGTCATGTGCGTATTTTAATGTAGCTGTATATTATATTAAAGGAAGCAGCCATAATTCTAGACTACTACTAGGCTTTAATTATTGAATTTTGGAACACACCTATAATCTCTGAGTGATATAAGGTCACCGTATAAATCCCTAACACGATTATGCATAGAAGCTGCTTCATATTAATTTACCTTTTGATACAGCTAAGATACTTATTATATATATAAATATGTAATCTTATATATGTCTATTTATTGCTAAATAAGATGGAGCGATCAAGTGAAAGACTCATCGTCCTCAAAACTGTACTGTCATAAGAGAAGCGCTGGACTGAAACCGGTGGGAACAGAATATAGTCCGCTCCAGACGCTTTCTTGCTGACCACGACGCCCAGACATGAGCTGCCGATTAAGGAGAGAGAGAGATTGATAAATACAATTTTCAACACCGGAAGACTAAATGGAGTAAATAACAAATAATTACACGTCGAAACCTTTTGCTTCAGGTTGTTTTGAAGTGGGTTAAATCAGGCTTTGTTGGATAAGGTAGGTTTTTAAATAATGTTTTTTAAAAGGATCCTATTAACTTCCAGATAATCATTGAGATTCCTTTCAATGAGGAAGGTGTGTCGATAATTTCAAATGTTCATACTACAGTAATAAAATTAACATTTCACATTATATTATCTAAGTACTTTTAATATAAGATAATAAAACAACTTCCAATGCCGATAAGATTGTTCACACTTAAACAAACTTTCTTACTAATTGATTTCGAGTTCACCATAAAACATGTTTCATTATAACAAGACAGGGCAGTGATAGATGTCACTAGAAATTAATCTTTGTCGCACGCAGCGTTTAGCAAGACTAAAATAAATGTTCTATAATTACTTAGTGTTATTGTTGTGTTACACACGATGCCAAAACATAGGGACAACAGACAGGTGGGAACGAAAAGCGGGTAAAGGAATGTGTTCACTGTTCATTAGTTATACGTACTAATAACTAACTAGATAATTAAATATATGGACTAATAACTATGGACCAGTGTATAGCCGTAAGTATGTTTCAATATAACTTATCAGCGGCGTATTAATAAGCAAATTCGTCGGTATTGTCTAGTTTTGAATTGTAACTGTATGAGGCAGTGACAAATGAACAATGTATCGTGAATACGACTCCTAAGCGCGTTTATGTAACGCGAAGGCGCGAACGTGAGGCGTGAAGCGGGTGCAAGCGGCGTCGGGCGTGCGGCAGTCTTTGCCAACCAGCAGGCACCGCGCACCGCGCCAGACGCCCAACGCCATGGATCGCGCGAGCGGCGATTCCCCGCCCGCCCCGAGCTCCCCGCCCGCCCAATCTAGCTTTGGCGCCTTCTGCAGCGCGATCTCTGAAACGTTCTCGGTACGTAACGAGTACCTACACGCACACACAAACACGACACAATATTGGCGCCACAATTCAATTTCATTTAAGCATTCATAAAACGCTAATAGCTATAAAATTTGTCACATCTATTGTTGAAGTACGAAGCTCGAAGTTTACTTTAGGCCTCTTTAGATAGAATGACACAGAAAAGTCACCAAGGGAAGAAAACATAAACAATTTATTATTAGAGCGCTCGTTCGGACCGGGTCGCATGGCCGTGATTTGTCCGATGGCTATGATATACAGAAATACTCGCGCAATAAACGAATAGCCAACGCGTACAAAGGCCGCGCGACATCAGACATTCAAACGAACTGTGGAAGTCGATTATCACGGCACCGAGCCATCTCAGCCAACGGCGTTGACATCGGCATCTAAATTCGATTCATCAAAAAATAGGTATCTATTTTCTTTTGAACTTCTATTCTTTTCTTTTGCTTCTATATTCTATTTAACATAATATAATTATTTTAAAGTGCGGTGACGGTGCACGTGATAGTGAGAAGTGGCCAGTGTCAAGAGTGAATTATGTTAAGCTTATTTGGTCAAGTGTTACTGAGTGAATTAACAGAAATCTTATAGTATTTGTGTCAAACTTGCTATTATTAAAAAACTTTTTATTAATATACTTAAATATTGTGATCATTTAAAACCCAAAAATAGTAATTGCCAAATTTTGTTTGAACCATCTTTGAATCTCAGTCTAAAAAGTTAACAGATGTCATAATAAAACTTAATCTAATAAATGTTAATTATTGTTAATAAATTCGGAACAAAAGTTTAAAAATGCGGATCACGATATTTCTTTTTAACTGATAAATCACATCTCCGGGCATTTAGCAAGGTGTCGCCAAAATTTATATAGTATAAAACGCTATACATTTTGAAAATTCATAAATAATTACTTTAATTTTCGGCAAGATCCTATTGCGGGTCACTGCGTAGGTCGTAGCACTGTCTACGCGGCTACGTATAAAATAGACGGTACATTAGTGGCTACGAACAAGTCTACAATGCTAACTTCGTTTGTTTTTATTATATAACATACATTAGGAAACGATAGTAGCGATTTAGTAGACGTTAAAACAACGGAAAAATATTAATTTTAACTATTTTTTAACCTTGGGATCTTACTTCCGTTATCTGAAAATAAATTCACATACACTTATGTATTTATAGAGATCTCCTTTGTAACTTGTTAATCCACAGAAAAATATAGACAGGTAGGATAGGAAAGATCACAAATTAATATTTACTAATTCTAAACTTTGTATCATTCTAACATTCTATAAACGGCATTTCATATTATAATAATATTATGTATGTTGAAATAGTAATTATTTGTCATAATATATGTTTAATTGTTAATAACATTTTTACACAGCAAAGACTGATTTTTTTAAATCACTATCACACGATGATTATACCTGAGTACCTGTTCCCAGTATCTAAGTTAAAGAAAAATTCACATAACAATTATTAAAGTTTATCATATTTCAAATGCAAATCAGTAATAAGGAATTCTGGTCGGCAAAACTTGCGAAAAAGAAGCACTACATACATCTCTTTATTTTTCGCAGTCGCAAGAATAATAAAACACTAAGCAAAATGAACAAAATATAATACTTGTACATGTGTTCACCGTGTATTTAAGTGACGCCATTCATAATGGGTTGTACTTTGTATGTAAATAGTGGGGACAGGGTGCAAGGTTAACTTTTACATCGAATGGTTCGACCGCATCGATCGAACGCGTTGGCATTGCCCTCTTTCCCAAGATTAAAATTCCATTGTACCGAACATGACTAAGATATTTCGCCAATATTCGTTTGAGCGACGCATTGCTTTTGAAATTCTATGATAGCTCTATTTTCTATAATCGGTCACATTATTGTGTCATTTAATTTATCCCAGTCCCAAAATGCACAAGGAAACACGTTTCTGCATTTCCATTAGCCAAGTTGATCAGTATATTTGCTTATATTGTTTACAACTTGTTTATCAATCCGAAATAATACTTTTTTTAGACATGGAAGTGGTATGCAAAGTAGAAAAAAGCTCCTTCCTAATATTAGGTAAGGTGAAAATAGTTTTTTTCACTTAGAATTTGCATCTCGAAAAAAATAATGAGAAACCATAGATTATAACATTACTGTTTGTTTATTTAAGAGAACTGTTAAATCACCAATTACCTCATTGTTTTCCCTACAATTTGATGTTGTTCCAAAGTTTTAATTCCTGGGATTCGAGTAAAATACGCGATGAGTAATGTACAATTGAAAAAAGATTCGTGAGAAACGTCTCTGGACAGTATAGTACTCACCTACACATATACCGGTTCGTTTAAGATGTTATTTATATAATAGGCCATTCGATTAGTCCACTCGGTTCATTTGAAACTTAGAGCGTTTAAAAGATAAGTGATGTATTCCAATCACCAATGGTTAAAAAGCATACGGAATTCCTTGCTGTGTTTTCAATATGTAGGTAAGATTTATTATATTGTTATCGCCAGTTCCATTTGCCAATCAAGAAATTTAAGTATCGACCAGATATGAAATATAAATTATCAACTAGCTTTCAAACTTTCTTCTTTTAAACTTTTGATGCGGCATATTATATGGCTTTTTTCTAAATTATTGCTACGTTTTTATAAAAACTACTTTGAGATAAAAATTACTCAATTCGCATTTAGTCTTAATAGTTACCGGGTATAATAACATATACTAATAGATACGAAAATCGAATGAAAATAAGCTATTATCCGCCTCCGTGGCTTATTAGTACACATAATCTAGAGGCCCTGGGCTCGATTCCCGGCAATCAATAATGGTTTTCGCTAATAGAAACCTACTTGCTTTAAAAATGATTCATGTGCACAATTTTTTTTATTATGTCACATTATTGTCGCCTCTTATCTGCTAACACAAACATTTTTTTTAGTTCGTACGGAAACGTACGTTTTTGTCTTGAACCGTTGTCAAATTAACATACCTACAATTTTTTTTATCTTTAAATTATTTTTATCTTACCTTAGCCTTAGTTTTAACATAGTTTCTTATCTGTCTCTTTTCATGACAGTGAAAACATAATTTGACAGAAATAGACGAACGCGTGGTTTAGATGATACTGCTCATATTTCACGTTTATTTGTTGTGTACTGTCATGTTTATTTGAAGTTTAATGAAGAAAATTTAATGAAATGGCAAATACCTCTGTACTACTTTTAATACTCGGAATTATTGTAAAAATATTTTTATCCGGTTCCACTTGGAAAGATGCCAGTTAGCACAGATTAGGTAGCTATGTTCGCCACAAATGACTCTAATTGCCATCATAACAATACGATTGATTTAATATACATAAAAAGTTATATTTCTAATAATAAGTAAAGTATGCTTTTATTTTTGTAATATATAATTTATAAGTATTTGCACGTAAAGCTAAAATAGAAAATATTACAATTAAATTTTAACAGAATTATAATAATTATTAACCGGAATATCTACTAAGCTATCCACGCCATCCGAACAAATACGATATTTAAATTATACGAAGAAATTTAAGAATTTATAAACTTGTTAGCTACTTATATATTAAACTATAGTTTTTAGTTCCAAATAGGCAAGTATAATATCACCTTTTTGTGGCCACACATGTCGTTCCTTTTAGGTCTAAGAAGTGCTTGCCCACAATGTTTTCCTTCAATGTTTAAGCAACATTATTGTCCGGTACACGGTCGGAATTGAAACATATTATGACGTTAGGTTTAAGAGTCGTTAAGTACAAGGCTATTATTGCTCTAATTGCAATACCGCTTAACATAAATAATTTAAAAATGTCAGTTTGGAATTTATTGTCGATATTTGAACTTATTTGAAAATATACCTAATCATAAGCTTAAAATGAAATAATAAATATTTTTTTTCCTTCCAGGGAATGGCTACCACATCCCGAAGTAGAAGAAAGGTAAACATTCTTCTAAGATTTGCTATTATTTTCTTTAGTTTCTGATTTATCTATGAAAATAGTGGGGCATAGCTATTTGGACAGTATTACTAGCGGTTTTGGACGCGTCAATCGTTCGTAGCATGATATATATATAGATATTCCTAAAGCCTTCCCCATAAATAGACTCTCCCACATAAATAAAATTCAACCCTGTTAAGATTAGCGCTATGAACAGTCTTATAATGTTGTAGTACCTATTGATTTTTTATTATCTATCATAGCTGATTTTTGTTTATTTATCATTGTTGCATGCGATGCTTAGCTCTATGTTATAAAATGATATCAGTTATTATTATATTGTACATATCATACTTCGGAGGTCCTGGACAATAATTAAGTGAGGCACAAATTGGTTTAACGTGCAACTAAGGAATTAGTTGCGAAAAAGTGTATTTCTAATGTCCTAATAAGGGGATACGATAGGCCTAGGATGTGTTCTTAAATACGAACTGTTTGTTTGAGTTATTGGACATAAATACATGAAATAAATGGGCAGACAGAACCAAGGAAACGGTATCCCAAATTACGTAGATACGATTTTTTAAATCCTTAACAATCTATATAATTAAAATCTATTCTATATAATTAATATGGTTGTCGCGAGCTCGAAAAATCTAAAATAGTTTATTAATTTTATTATATCATTGTAAAAGTTGACAGACTAATCAAGTCCATTTGAATATTCAAAAATTGTCCTCATTACTTGCTATTGGTGGATTCAAGGGAACCTATGTCGTAGGTATTATAAACACGAACCTCACGTGTTTATATTTGGCAAAACGACAGCAGAATGCACAAGAATTACAATGTAGGGGTATAGACTATAGGTACACTTTGATATAAATTGTTTTGTGACTGCAGTCTTTCGCGTAATGTTTTAGTTTGAACGACTTATATTTATTAATAACGAGCTATTTGTTATTAATAAAACCTGGCAACTCTAAATATGAAGATAGTTATTGTTGATAGTGTAGTTCAACTGCCTGTTAAACTGTGAACATACCGACACAATTCATATCCATCCAAATACAAAAAATAGAATCCAAAAAAAATTGTTGCCAACAAAAAAATAAACCAGACCACACCAGTCCGTTGGGTGAATATTGAGTAAATAAAGGATTTTTCATTAAAGGACATGTACAGTTTTTGAAGTTATACTTCTTTAGGCGCGTTATGAAAAATTTATGAGAGTGAAATTTTACGATGCGCGCGCACCGTGACACAAAATTCAGTATGGGCGCCGAGCGTGCGCGCGCGAGATGGGAATAAGACAATCTACTTGTAGTACCTTTTAAACAAATAAAGCAGTTTTAATTATTTTTTCAAAGAAATTTAGCAATGCCTTTTCACAAAGACCTATTTATACTTAGTTAAAAGGTTATGAAACATACCTAGTTATTTAATTGAATTAATAATATAATATAATAATAATTATTATTAATATTAATTAATGGTTGAATAATATACTAAATTTTAAATATTGATAAATTATTAACGCTTAATATTGATTATTAATTATTTAATATTAAGAAAATAAAGAAAGCCACAGAAGTATAACTTCTTACGCGCGTACATAAGTAGGTACACGCACCATTTTTTTTTTATTTTGTGTCGTCTATTGTCAGACTTCTAGCTAGAACCATTATAAAGTAATCTATATAAAAGTTTGTAGTGACATCGCCTGCATCACCGATTTACTTAAGTAATAAAATCGATACTTTTTATGAGCTACTGTAAAACAATGCCTATTACTATGTAAAGTTTATGAAGATCAAATAATTGTTTGATAAAAGTTGGTAACAATATTTAATTAACATTACATTAAAGTTAGAAGTATGTTAGTATTTTAACTAGATATTAAAAAGTACTGCCAAACGTACAAATTTATCCTCAACCCCTTTCCCTCTTTAAAATCCCTTTGCCAATGCAATACTGTGGTACGGCCATTTGCCTTTTAACGTTTTACTAAAAAAATCTTAGAAGCCAGACGTCTTTACGTAAAGCAGTTTTTCTGAAAAACCTTAAATCTTAATTCTGAAAAACCATAAATCCCAGTTTTATTTACGTTTACATTTCACGGTTTTTCATGAAGCCATGGTTTACGGACATAACTGTCAGCGTAAAATGTAACCTCGGAACATTGAAGTGTTTAGCAACGAATTGATAAATGTTTTCTTTGAAGATGGTGTAAGACGTGGTGTACATTTGTTTTATGTGCCTTTCAAATAAGAATAATTACCAAAAGGCACCATGAAATACCATATTTTTAGCGCTGATTACTGGTTTAATGAATTGCTTAGACGTGCTAGTTTTGTGTATACCTACTTCTTCCTATTTACATACAATTTATGTTATTTTATATTAAAGAAACTCAGTCAGGTTATTCCCATGTTTCTTGACCTTTATAGAGTATTATTCAGATTCGATTCGTAGCGCTTATTATGACTACCATATTATGTCAGAAAGGTATTTGAACGCTTAGTCTGAATTTGACATTAGGCCACGTTTTTCAATAGTCTGTAAACTTTAACTGATGGTTACAAACGATCTATGTGATAGTGATTCGAACGAATTCTGACTTAAGATCTGTTTTACCCATAATAAACTATCCGATTATTTAGCGATAATTATGTTTTAATCGTATTGGTATGCCATTGCTTTCGTTGATGCTGTGCCAAACGCGACATTGGCTATTTCGACGCTAAATCACAGAATTATAAATCCCTTTTGGCTCCCTTTTCATTTGTATCATCTATAATAAGTTCTAATCCTTCAGGTTCTTGGCACATACCTTGGCAAACACTTAATTGTAGGTGATGACAAATGGAAATGTTTTACTAAAATATCGAGAGTTAACTTGCATTAAAATATTTAATTGAATTGTGTTGACAGCAATGCAAATTTATTATGCGCAAATGAACATATATGATTTTTCTTGTATCTTTTTTTGTTATTTTCTTTAATTTATAGAAAAAAAGTAATTTTAGCAATTAAAGATTAAGGTTGGCGCCTAGTAGTTAGTACAGGTGACCCTGGTACTAACTACAAATGTGAAAGCTGCCCTGCGATTCTGTAACTCACTTTCCTTTCATTCTGAAAAGGTGGGAGCTTGTAGTTTATTGATTATTAGAATGCCAAATCATAAAATGACTGATTTGAGAGCGACCGCCGATGCGAAAACCGCTGTGTGAGTTACAGAATCGCAGGGCTGCTGGTGCTTTCCTCTCTCAACGAATAAGTATGATATAAGCAGTACAGTGACGAAAAGCTGCCAACGTTAAAGGGACAAACTTTATAAATTTGTGTTAACTTTCTTTTTATTAATGTTTAATTACATTTATTATTACTTTGTAGTTTAAGAAATTTGTAAATATTGTATATTGGATTGTTATGTTTGGGTTTTAATATTTTTTTTTATTTAAAAAATATTTGTGTGTTTTTTTTAAATAAGATTTTGTTTTAATGTGCATTACGTTTCTAGCTGTGTTGTGTAATTGTATAGCTATTATTATAATTAGCTATAGACATACTAAAAATCAAATAAAAAAATTGGAACTCGGGTTAGTCGATCGATATTATTTCGTCTCACGAAATTATAAAATATTATTAGTTTATTTATGGGTCACCTAAAAGGAGTTACTAATACAAAATATTGACAAATAACTTTATTCCAAGTAAGTAGATATATTGAAAAAATAACACCGATTAAAAAAAGCTGTTACTAGGTAGTACAACCCTATACTATATTCATATACGGGTCCTACCTACGAACCCACCTACAGAAATGCGTGGATAACTTATCAAAAAACAACTGAACCAGTTTTGATGGAACTAGGAATATGTAGATATGTTCTATAAGTTGAAATATACCCATGACACATATACTAACGAAATTTAGCACATCTGCTTGGAAGCCTCTATAGATTTTAATAGATTTAAGAGATAACTTAGATACTTCTATCCGTAGTGGTGGATGCCTGATGACCTGTAACACAGGTACTCTTTAGCAGGCATCAGTCTCACACAGACTAGCTATTTCCATAAACAGAAGTAAGAATATAACTGTCACTTGCTTATGTCCTAAGTTTAAGTTTTTGTGAGAAAATAAGTAAATTTAATTGTAATAATTATTATTATTTTTATAGGTACTTACTTAAATATTCAAATCCTAAAATACCAAATACGAACAGTCCTCCTTTTTGAATTCGGTTAAAGACTAGGCAGTATGGTCAAAATAGTTTAGCGCATGCCGAATGGTAATTATTCATTGTAGCTATAAAACGTTTAATTCTTATTTTATTTACACGAATAATAAATGGGTTGAATGCACTAAACGTCAATTTTCTTTCAAACTATTTATTTTTGCCTTGTATAAAATAAAAATAGCTTATATTCAAGTACGACATAATTAGGATAACATTAAATCAATGTTTAACATTAGTACACGATATCTAAATCTCTCTTTTTTCTTCGCACATGGCCATTCCAAGTAAGGATATTTTTGGCCTATCTGTCATCACAAACCCGGGCCATGACCGGCCCATTTCCACTTTAACTTTTTGAATGTGAACGTATTACATTGTTTTTAAGTTTCAACCTAAGAAGTTTGGCCTTAGAAATTAAAATGTAAAATACGAATTTTGGATATGAATTATAATGATCAAAATTATTCGTTTTCATACAATGCACTGATCAATATATCGATAAGCAGTGATAACATTCTACGGTTGATAAAACTAGTCACTTAGCGTTTTGTATTTGTAAATCGTGTTTGTTTACGTTACATGAATGAGTCTCACAAAAGTGTTATGTATGTCTGACGATTGTGTGTTGCAGCAGGACGATGACAAGAAGAAGAAAAAGTCACCGGTGGACGATCGCCCTACGGTCCCAGCGCCCAGCGAAGCGATGCTGAAAAGTAAGTACAATTATTATTTACCATTTACCTTTAAGGAGAAGATAAGTTACATCAAGAAACATTCCGATATTTGTCTTTTTCCGGTTCGTTTCACTTTCACCGCAAGGTCGTGAGTTCTGTACCCAAACAATACCCGTCACGATGATATTGAAAAATTATGTTACCTAGCCAGTGATTGAAGATTATATTAAGTTCAACGTTTAATCCTAAATAGCTACAATTTTCAATATTTTCAAAAGTCAATTAACTTAACTTTTTAATTATAACATTATTAAAAAACATCTTAATAAAGGTGTTGCAATTAAATAACCTTAAAAGCCTCGATTATCTTATCCTCAAGTTTGTCCATAGAAAGTTGATGGAACGAGTTCATAATTTTTTTTTTTTAGAATTTACTCAGAGTAGGTACGCGTGTCTTGCGCACCCTAAACACTATTGCTTGAGAGACGAATATATGTATATAGTTGCACACTGGCTGAATTCACAAGCATTGCATTATTTATAAAAAGGTTTAGGTTTTAAGTTTTTACTTGTTATATTCATATTATGATTTTAGTACAGTTTTCTATTGTATTAGTATAAACTTACTAAAAAAATATGTATTAAGATAAATACATATTTTTATACTCTATTACAAACTACTCCTGGTGCGACGTCGTTCTTCGAAGTGTAGGAACAGTAAAGCGAATAAGATCTATACGACCCAAAAAATCTCCTTTGAATATTAAATATTTCTTTAATTAAGACAAGGTATTCTGTTTAGTATCGTTATACTTAGATTAAGAGAGATAACACGAGTTAGGATTAATAAATCTTATAAAATGTGTATAAGAAGTTTCATCAAGATACAAAACTTTGTTTTTGTATATAAATAAAATTATAATTTACACTGTTATTTGTTGTGAAGTGCCTCAGTTTTTTCTTATGTCTCTTCGGTATTGTGTAGTACTAATATACGTATGTTATACAGTATAGATATTATGAACGGAAATAGCCGAAAAACTGCTATAACCTAAGACGTCATTAATAGGAAATGTTCCCGACATTAAACCCCAGTATAATTCACAATTACCGACAGCAATTTGTCGTGACAGACTCAATTTTAAGCTTCGGAATGGAATTTTATCTATGTTTGCAGAAACATTAATAACTTTATGGTGACTTACGCTCTCATCAACCTGATAAATGATAACGAAAGATTTTATCGTTCTTTGTTTTTGTATTAATTTATGATACATGCAATGCCGTTTAATTTTCATCATTATTTTACCTTCCAAATGGTCTACCATTTGTATCGTACGATGAATACTTTATTTACCTTAATGATCATTGTATAAGTGTGCTAAGCGTTGGCAAGCTTTTTAATAAAAAAATATACACCATTTGATTTGTGTAAAGTTTTTCAACAAAGTCATATCTATCTAGTATAGAAAATGAGAGCACATTTTCTAATATGCATTTATCAAGGAATAGGCGGGAATCTGTTTTATTTGTATGGCTATTTTCCAGTTACATTTATTTGCAAAGTAGCTCCCGGGACTGCATTATAAGTTCACGTGACCCGAATTGGGTTATTTTCATTGTAACATTGGTCAAATCAAACCACGATGAAGATCATAGACATCTATGTAATTGTAATACGTATTTTAAGCAAAGGTATTTGTTATAGAGTTGAGAAACAAAGTGAATGTCATTTCGAAAAAATACAAAACCCCTATAAAAAATATTTTACAATTCTAATTCCTGAGATTCCACATTGTAGTTTAATTTTGCATTTGATAATTTCGGAAAAGCAATAAACGTCCAAGAATAATACTAAAATTTACTGGTCATTTACAAATACGCGGAGGAATATTTGGCGTGAAGAAAATTACAAGCATTAATTTATGACGCCGTAGAAAATTTCCACGAATACGTAAAATAACAATGTAGTGTTAACGAAAACTGCGGAATGACTGAAACGAAGAATATACTTAATTATATTTTAAGCAGTGCTTTTTCATTGCGGATCTAGCCACTACTACCCATTTAAAATCTTTTACACAAAACTTTTAATCGTCTAAATTAATACGTATAAGGTAATTTGTGTCATTTTTTTAAAATGCATTTCTGATGAATTATTTAAAACCGTTGAGTTAGGTTAACAAACCATAAATTATGTAGAACAAGAAGTGGTTGGCAATAGACATTTTTTTAACCAAATGAGGTTACAAATATAAAAATATTTGGGGGGCCTCATAGCCTAGCGGTCTTATTAAGTGGCAGCTAGGTGAGAGGTACCTGGTTCGATTCCCGGTTCGAGAGCAAGTTTTAATTTAATTAAAATTTGTTCTCGGCCTTTGGGAGGGTTGTGCGGTACCGGGCGAGTGCTTAAACCGTACATGAAGGACACGATCGAATTTCTAAAGACAAGCATGAATTATAAAAAAATCCTATACTTGATGCTGGCTAATGCACAAATCGTGCCAGAGCCATTAATATATATTTATATATATATTTATATATATATATATATAAATCTAATAACGAGTGTCACCCGCCTCATATCTTGGGTTAGCCAAACTAAAGCTTTAAAATTTTAGTATTTACGGGAAAATGGTAGTAGAACTAACTCAATGCATATCGACATAAATACGTAACAATGTTACCAGATGATAATATACGTCGTCGTAGCGTTTAATACATTTTTATAATATTAAATATATTTTTACATTCAATAATGTACATTCTCTTTCTTATGTATTCATCGTAGGAGGAAGTACTAATTGCGCAGATAGAAAAGATAATCCAATATTGCACAGTAATGGTTCATACGCATGACCCGCCAAGGTGATAATCTGACCAAATCAAGTACGGCGAATATTTTTCACGAAAAGTATTTTCATAATCGGTGCACGATTCTTTTCAAATCTATTGATTTAAAACTTCCATCTCTGTCTATTCTATACTTTCTGATATTGACAATTAAACATCTTATAACTACTAATGGTTGTGCTGCATATCACTTTTAGTGTTACTAAACCTGACTAGATAACAAGACGAAATGCCTACGTAGAGATTTTAATCTTGTGTAAATATGTCAACGTTATAAGACGAGGTTAAATTTCATTTTCTAAAAACATCATCAGTATGTAGAATGAAGTGCTTGTGACTCTGGGAAATTTAGCTAATCATATCATGTCGGTTAAAAAAGACAATGATTTCTGTAAGTTTTTGATGACCTTAAAACGAGAAATGCTAAATAAATAGCTACTAACATATTATAAAGATTAAATTGTCCTTGTTATGCTTAATCACTAAAATAACCCTGCTTCAGCCATCATGTTACGTTATTTTAATCCAGGACAATAGTATAGTATATATACTTCCAGCCGAATTATCCAAATTCCGTCTGAAAAAAAACAACCTAGGAGTTCAGTCACCTCTCATTCGAATTCTTCACGATTATAACGGAATAAACAGGACTTACCCAGAGTTGGATATATTCGGTACTGGGTCGATCAATTTAAAAAAAAAGCATTGTTAAGTGCCTCTCTCCAGAAAAAAGAAATACAAGTATTTTTATTGTATTTATTTTTTTCTAAAATTTATGCTAACCATAATTATTATACATTTAAGAAAAGGTAGCTTGTAACATATACTGTTGATGTGGTGAACCTAGATAAAGTAATAAATTAATAAATTAACATACTTTGTCGATGTTGATATTTTCCACTTCACCAAAGAGGATGTGAGGAAATATTTAAAGAGGCGGGAAGACTTTGACTTTGTTTAGCAGCATCTTTGAAATATTAAGTATTAATTGTCGTTTGCTTAATGTTAAATTTCTTTTTCTTTTTGTCTATTAATGTACTATAATGTTGTTTTATAATATTTATGTTAGCTGTAAGATTACAAATAGATAAATAGACACTAATACGTAGTAATGTCGTATGGTAATGAAAATTTAAAGAATTTACGAGCGATTCCCATTATGTAAGGATGGAAATTCTGAACGTTTTTAAATTACTATAGAACACATTTCTTCACTAATTGTAAACTAGGTACAAGTCTGGCGTCGTAGGTGTCAGAGGGGACACTTTTTTCTTAGAGACTTGTGCTTTGTTATATAAACATAAATTAAATAACTTCAGAGGTTTTAATTATGGTATTGTTACGTCGAAGTGAATTTGTTTTACGTTTACTTGCTGTTCTAAACAGAAAGGACTTAAGAAGCGTATTCTTTTGCGATTTTATGCTTATACTGGGTTTTTTCTTAGTGGTTTTCCAAGAAATTGTCTATTTTTTTTTTAAGAAGTTAAATGTGGTTTTTCGTAGACCTCCGAACAGCTTTCGGCCTACTGGATCGGGATAGTGATGGTCACGTGACACCGGCAGAGCTTCAGTATATGCTGCAAAAACTGGGCATCGAAGTCAGTGATGACTTAATAGCGGAACTTATTAAGGATGCCAGTAAAACTGGTAAGTGTCCCTATTTATATAATATGTTTTAACGTATTTTTCTATATTATCTTTTATATTGTTTACAAAATACAAAAACCGTTTTCAGGTTTTTATTATTTATAAATGAACCTGACAGACGTTCTCTACACATGTCTTTAATAAATAAATACATCAAACTGTAATTCAATTCTCGAATGATCAATTCTTGAACACACACAAAAAAATATGTATTAAAATTAGTTTAGGGCTTTAATTACAATTTAAAGCCCATATGAGTATGAGTACATACAATAACAGTCAATAATAACCTCAACCGAGGGCGAACGTATTTTCTTAATCACGCTAGTTTAAACGTAATCTATTATCTATGATTAATCGGCTACCGATGAGCTACTGGCCAAAATGTGATTACAGTTTAAAATAAATGTCCTCGTAAAGTTCCTACACAGCATCGCCCACTTTGCACTTCGATTTGAAGTCTTGCCAAAAATGACTACAGTAGCTTGTTACTTTTTATTCATATACAGATAAAATAGGTCATTCGAGCATTTCATTAAAATCTTGCGACAAAAATATTAAATTTGGCATCAAAGCTTTGAATCCAACATTGTATTTATTTATTGTAGCTGATTTACAAGCCTTTATTTGAGTATACCTACCACAAACTGTATTAGTTAAAGTATAGTAAACTCTACATACAATACATATACATGATAACTTATTATATTATATTTAAATCTAATGTTAAGGAGCCAATGAGTTGAGAAATTCTTGCAATTCCTTACAAGACATAATGTTTCTATATTTTTTCTTTACATCCGTTATCTAACTATAATGCAATTTGTATTTCATTAAAATGCTAATAAATTTATTTGTACCGATGATGTTGATGATAGGTAGGGACGGCTGACGTCCTCGCGTGGAAAATTAATGTGTAGTAGAAGTCAGTTTAAAATACATGTTGGCAATATCATCTATTAAGCAAAAAAATCTTAAACTAGACTATTTGTTACCGTATAATTTTGTTCTATTACCATAAACAAGTTAAAAATGATATAATAGAACAAGAAAATAATAAATATAAAAACACTGGAAGTGTCGTTAAAAGCCATACACATGTATTATGTTTCGTATTCGATAAAGTGTTAATAAAATATTAGTCGTACATAAGCAAACAAAGGATCGCTAAACAACTAGAATAAATATTTTGGGAACATTGGCATTGTAGCAGTAGGCTTTATAATGGCGTGTTGGGCCCACTTCCGGCGACCTCGTGCCCTGCAAGCCTACCTTACAATTCACACTTGTAAATTTCGCCTTGCTTCACATTCAAATAGAATTGCTTTTAGACATGTACTTTGATTGCTATATCTCCATTTTTCGTGTATTCTGATATGCATGTACACAGTTTATTCTTAAAGTATTTTTGATGTTTTTGTATTAAATCTTAAATAAAGTAACTTAAAATATTATCCTACATATATATTGTTTGTTTGATCTCTTTTTATTAGGAAGTGATCAGCCCTCTGGGACTGACACAAGTTGTTGATTTTTGGTTTCCTCCCAAAGCTTGTTTGTTCACTGTACAAACTTATATAATTTGCACATAGATAAATCCTTAATAATAATAGTTTATTTATTGCAAGAATATGGTACAAAATCTTAAGGTGATACAATCGTAAATCGTTCGCATATTCTGCCACACACGATGGCGCGCAAATTTGTCTAAAGGAATTTTACATTATTAGTCAAAGTCAATTCTTATATTATCTAGTCTATTATACTATATACATTACATCATTAATTTTATATCAATTACGGTGTTTCACGCAAATAATCATTTATTGAATAGTACCTACATTTTTTCTAAAAGTAATACACTAAGTCGCTTTTTAAAGACTTTAGACGGAAGATCTTTTAATTGTTTTCGTAATTTATTGTAAACTTTAATTGCCATACAAAAGGTGTTTTTGCGAAACAGTTCCAGATTGATTTTTGGCACAGCCAATTTCTTCCCATGTCTACTTCTTACTTCAACTTCTACATTCGATTCGAAAATATGTATGTTTCTGTGCACGTCTTTGGTGGTGCACTGCTGGATATAACTGCATGATCTCAGGGTTGAGAGTCACATGCTTAAGCTACTAGGCTAACACTGCTTTAATAATAATTATCACTGAAATACAATTTATTGATCAATCAGTACAGCTACAAAACTCCTTTCTCGTAATTACGACACAGATTAAATCATTTGTATAACATTTGCGCAAATAAATATCAATTCAAAATAGGAAAACCTCTGAAATCTTCATCATAACTATGCTTTATTTTTGTATTTTAACATTCTTCAATTGTATTATAAGGAAGCTACAAAATTTCTTGGAATAAATAACATTTGAGTAACTAAGTTTAATATCAAAGTTCTCACAATGTGCCTGCACTGTGAACCACTGTAAAGAGATCGTTCGAAAGCGATAAGGCCGCTAGTAGCCTTTTTATTTAATTGTACTTACTGTATTTTTGTAACTTGCAACGAAGTGTTAATAATTAAATAAATGAAAGGTAGCGCGTGTAATATACCTTAGAGCTAGACTATCTTTTGTGAGAGCTGGAAATTTATATATATTCTTCCAATTAACCTTCACAAAACGTTTCAATTAAGCGTCTTTTTAATCACAAGTCCTTGATCTTGTTATAACTCATGACGTGGTAGAAAGCACCTGCGATGAATAAAAATACGTAGCCGTAACACGCAACGACTTACTGCGCGGTAACTGGTAATCATTAGTTTCGCTATCTTACATCAATGCCATTACCTACTTATATCAATTTAATCACGACATCGGTCTTCATTCTATGTAGGGAATACAATCTAAAAGTGGGTCCATCAAAATTACACGCTTTATCCTTTGGGGAGCCCTTCATTTATGCCCTATATTTACCTTATCATACTTTAAATGACATTGCTAAAATTATACAAACGGCCCATGTAGTCTTTGACTTTTACCCTATGTATGCCGAATTAAACGCAGTAGACTGTACTAATACAATTATGTATGGATACTCCAAAAAAGTTATTCGTTTTCACTAAAAAATCGCTAAAAACGTATCTACAGTATATCCCAGTGGGTCAATATTGACGCGTAGGATCTTAAGGCTTCACCGGAAGCCGGAGAGGTTTAATTTTATTAGGTATATTACGTTAAAACGTACATTAACTTTTGTATTGGCGCTGGTTACCGTCAAGAACATCAGACAACATTTATTAATATGTAGATTATACCGTATACTAATAGCTTTATGTACATTACAGGAAATGGACTAATAGATGAGAACGATTTTATGCAATGGGTCACGAAAATACAGGCTATACAAGGCATGGACGTTAGTTCTAGTGGCGGTGATTCAGAAGAGGAAATCACCAAAGATCTGCTAGCAGCGTTCAAGTATGTATTCAAAACAAAAGATTATACGTTATCACCATGTGTGATAACTGATATTTTCTATCTCCATGCATCGTTAACGTGCACTACATAAATTATATCAACAAAGATATAAGATAAAAAACAGTTAGAGCTAGTTCAGACATGGCGGAATCCGTGCGGATGCAAATCGCGCGGTTAGACCGCGCGGATCTTATTTACATTAGCGCCTATAAATTCGTTCATACCTGTCCGCGCGGATTGACAAACCGCGCGGCTACCGCCACTCAACCGCTAGAAAATGAATTCGCGCGGTTGCCGCTCGGATCTATTTACTTGACGTACTAGGAGCGCGTTCAGTTGCTCTGCGGAAGCCGCGCGTATCGGACGGTGACAATGGATCGCTTCGACACCGAGCTATTCATCGATGAGGTGGAAAAGAGACCTGCTTTGTGGGACATCCAATGTGCAGAATATTCCAATAAAATTATTAGAAACGGAGCTTGGCAGGAGCTGGTGGATATTTTTGGAGAAAATGAGGATTCTTTGGAAAAAAAGGTTCTTTTTGGTCAGTATGTATTTAATTTTACATTTATCAGGGTAGTTTACATATTTTGTAATTGACAGTCCACCCCAAATAACTAAACTATATAAAAATGTTGTTATTGTGATTGGAGGTAAGTATCGGGCGCGGGAAAAATCTCATACTTCACGGACAATTCCTGTAATTGTAGATTTGCCAAGACGAAAGTTGTAATGCAGTTCTCCAAAGGAACAACCAGTACCCAGATATCTGAAACAATATAATCTTGATCTGTATCGTTTTGTTAACAAAGTTGCAAACTTTTCATTTATTAATTATAAGTCGCGGGCACCAGCTAGTTTAAAATAATGAGTGTCAATTATTTTATTTTAAATTTTTCAAATTTTTGAGTGTCTTCAAATATTTGACCGCTCCTGTATTTATAAGTCTACAATTTTGTTAAAAATACTGATTTCTGTTCCAGGTGTAACTTTACAAAAAAAGTGGAAGAATATACGGGATGCTTATAATAAGGAATTCAAGAAAGGCAAATCAATTCCTTCTGGTTCTGGTGCATGTAAAGGTTCAAAATACATGTATTTTGACCGGCTTTCTTTTCTTCAGAAGACAGTAGAAAACAAAGAAACGACATCAAACATACATGAAGCCAAAAATGAAGGAATTCAAAACATTGACCAAAACCAAGATAATTTTGTTAATGCACGTGAAATACAACCAGTACCCAATAAAAGGAAGAAGACTAAAATTACTTCAGAAGAGCGATTGGCTGACATATTAGAAAATAGCATTGAATCAAGGGATAAAATACAGAGACAATTACAAGAAAGTATGTCAAAGCAAGATGATGATGATAAGCTTTTTTGTATGTCATTGTATAAAGAGTTAAAAAAAGTTCCAGAAAATAAGCGTTTGGCTACTAAAATTGAATTACTCCAGGTAATACAGAAATGGCAGAAATTACCAGCGCCTATTCATATCACGAGCCAGCAGAACACGCCTAATGAAGTATTTTGGCAAAACCAACAATATTCAAACCCACAAGGATATTTTACAGGATATTCTACAATCGTACCAGGAGAGTCTCCATCGCCTTTATCATGCAATAGCACTGACGACTCACAGTCTTCTATAGTACAAAACATATATTCTGATGTATAAAATAAATATCTTACCTTAATGTAATCACGAGTTTTTCTTCTGGGGCCACGCTTGACCTCATATGGGTATCATTAGATGCAATTTGTTCACTGATCATTTCTAATAATTCATCAAATGAATTTATCGACATTCTCAAATAATTAAAGAATTTTGGTTCAAAACTTCTTAATTTTGGATATAAAGTCAGAAACTGACCATGGGTGAGCCGATCACGTAATATTGGATGCACCCAATACTGCCGTTTCTTCTTTCTTTCTTTTTTACGGAGCAACAAGTACACACATATTGCTTCTTCGACTTCCATGATTGGACTAGAAACGCTGTCACTCTATGCGGATTACGGCACTCCGCATTTACATCCGCGTCTGTCTGAACACTTGCGTTTAGAACCGCGCGATTTGCATCCGCACGGATTCCGCCATGTCTGAACTAGCTCTTACATATTATATTAAATAAATATTCCAAAGAAAGTTGTATTGAAAACAAATCAAACTTTAACTTTTAGAATTTCATTTATAATTTTGAACCCTAATATTAACAGTGAGTAAACAAAAAGAAGTATAGGCCCCGCTACTGTTCGGGTAGTTATAGTAGGTACCTACTAGGGTCTATACTCTATATTATAGCAAAATAATTATAGCAATTCAGAACGTAAACTTTTTCTTTTACAGGGTGTTTGACCGGGATGACAATGGCTATATAACTCGAGATGAGTTACGGACTGCGCTGGAGATAATCGGCGAGCCCGTAACCGACGCGCAGCTTAACCAGGTGCTTGCATTGGGAGACATCGATCATGACGGGAGAATTGATTATGAGGGTATGATTGCTATAATTAAAGATATTGTCTTGTTACATATATACTTTACTATAATTTGTAAATTACCCGCTTTTTTACTTCCTTGATGGAATCTTGAAAGTTGTGGTAAAAAAAATGGTCTTTTCTAAACCACTCAAAGAAGTTGTATAGAAAGTTACAGTATATTTCTTTAATGTTCTCTTTTTCAGAATTTGTGAAAATGCTGTTGTAACCAGTTCTCCAGAGTCCTGAAGTAAATGACCTCACTAGATTAATATCCTAAGTTATATATAAGTCTTGCGTAATAATACTAACCCCATCAAAAATTTATAGGTAAACCATGTATTTTTAAGACGAATGTTTAAGCAATATTTTTGATAATGAATAGTTTTGTGCTGAGAATATTAAAGACCCAAACCTTATAAAGGTCGTAACATCTTCCATTTTAATATGAAAAAGTAGCTATATACGTTTGTGTTTTATTAAATATAAAGAATCCATATAATTTTCTAATTCTAAAATATGAAAAAAACGCTATATTATTTAGAAATTTTAAAAATAAACACCCGAAAGACATAGTCTAGTCAAATATTTTTATATAAAATAGTTTAATTTATTAAAAAATATATAATCTTTATTTAGTCGATCAAACTAAAAAGTTTTTATATAAGTATGGTTTGTCGTAGGTTGAATGCATGTAGTTTTAGTAGTTAGGCATATCATTGTAAAGTATTCGTTAAGTTTATTCTAAGTACCTACACAATAACTGGAAGTAACGCTTTTAATATTTATGATTCGACTGATTGAATAATGTTTTATAACTTGAAATTTATTCAATCAGTTCTAGTCAATATGTAAGTGAAATTTATAATAATTGGTCCAAAACAGTAAAGATACAATAAAGATCAAACCAAATGCCTACAAATTGTTTGGTGCTTAAGAATACATTTTTATCGCAATAAAAACTTTAAACTTGTGAAACATACATGGTTGTGAGTTATTTTAAACCATAAAACTGTATATATTTGATGGCTGGATAAAACGCCGTTTATTTAATTGCTGGTATAGTTTCAATAATGGTAGACATGCATCTAAATTAAAAAGAGTGATTCTTAGGATTGTATGAAATCCATGATCATTATTAACATGACTATTTGTCTTGGATGTATTTTATATTTTTTTTTTTTTTTATGTAATAGGAGGCAAACGGGCAGGAGGCTCACCTGATGTTAAGTGATACCGCCGCCCATGGACACTCACAATGCCAGAAGGCTCGCAAGTGCGTTGCCGGCCTTTCAGGAATTGGTACGCTCTTTTCTTGAAGGACCCTAAGTCGAATTGGTTCGGAAATACTTCTGTGGGCAGCTGGTTCCACATAGTGGTGGTGCGCGGCAAAAACTGCCTTAGAAAACGCTCTGTTGTGGAACGACGGACGTCGAGGTGATACGGATGGTATTTTGTATTTTGCCTTGACGTCCGATGATGAAACTCAGCTGCAGGTATTAGACCGAACAACTCCTCTGAACACTCTCCATGGTAAATGCGGTAGAAGATGCAGAGAGATCCCACATCTCTACGCAACGCCAAGGGATCAAGCCGCACTGAAAGTGACTGGTCGTCGACGATTCGAACCGCTCTTCGTTGAATACGGTCAAGTGGAAGGAGCTGGTACTGGGGAGCTCCCGCCCAGAGGTGAGAGCAGTACTCCATATGGGGCCGAATTTGCGCTTTATATAGTTGCAAGCGGTGGCCCGGAGTGAAGTACCGTCTCGCCTTGCTGAGCACACCAAGCTTTTTGGAGGCTAATTTAGCCTTTCCTTCCAGATGACCGCGAAACTGAACGTTATTCGATATGTCAACGCCCAGTATTCCGATGCTAGCTGAGGCTTTAAGGAGAGTGTCTTCAAAGAGGGGAGAAGCGACAAAGGGAGTTTTTTTAGCGGAAAACGCGCATACTTGTGTCTTCTTGGGGTTAAATTGGACTAGATTTAGTCTACCCCAGTCCGAGACTCCACGTAGAAGAGTTTCGACTTCAGACACAAGTTTGTTCCGGTACTCATCGACAACAGCCCGAGAAATACCTGCCCGGCCAGTGTAAAAAGTATCCCCAGTGCTGTCGTCCGCATAGCAATGAATGTTGCTAAGCTGCAACATATCATTGATATGCAGAATAAACAGGGTCGGGGATAGGACACAGCCTTGTGGGACACCAGCATTCACAGGTTTCAGGTCGGAGCATGCTCCGTCGATGACGACTTTGATGCTCCGATCAGCGAGAAAGCTGGAAATCCAGTTGCATAATTTCTCAGGGAGCCCGTAGGCTGGAAGCTTCGAGAGCAGCGCTCTGTGCCACACCCGATCGAAGGCTTTCGCTATGTCCAAACTTACCGCCAGCGCCTCCCCCTTGGACTCAATTGCCTCTGCCCACCTATGTGTAAGGTATACAAGGAGGTCACCAGCTGAGCGACCACGACGAAAGCCGTACTGAGAATCGCTAATCAGCTGGTGGCCCTCTAGATACCTCAGGAGCTGGCTGTTAATAATGGTTTCCATTATTTTGGAGAACAAGGAGGTTATAGCTATTGGGCGATAGTTGGACGGATCAGAGCGATCGCCTTTTTTAGGGATCGGATGTATCGAAGCGATCTTCCAGCACTTCGGAACAGTGCCGAGCGTGTAAAGGTACCGGAAAAGGCGCGTTAGGACCGGAGCCAACTCAGGAGCACAAGTACGCAGCACAATTGGAGGGATGCCATCGGGTCCGCTCGACTTATGGATGTCCAAGGAAGACAAAGCTTTACGGATAGCACGTTGCCGGAATATAACTTCGGGCATCGTAGTATCACACCGCAATAATGTCGGTGGTTCCTTCCCTTGATCATCCAAAGTGGAGTTCGACGCAAAGAGACAGCCTAGAAGATCGGCCTTCTCTTTCGCGGTATGGGCCAGTGAGTCATCCTCCCTATGCAGTGGTGGAATTGAGGGCAGACAGAAATTCCCTTGGACAGCTTTGGCAAGAGACCAGAAGGCTCGAGTTCCCGAAGGGAGGTGTGCCAATTTCTCACCAAATCTGGCAATGTGCTCTGACTTTGCTTTAGCGATTTCTCGCTTGAAGGACCTGGAGGCTGAATTGTATGCTTTTTTACGTTCGCCGATAGTCACATCACAGGATGTCACCGCTTCTGCCCAGGCTTTAAAGCATTCACGCTTACGGCGCAAAGCCGCTTTGCAAGAACGCCTAAACCAAGGCTGGGACTTGCCACCGACCGGCACCGCAGAGAATGGAATAAAGAGTTCCATACTCTGCAGGACCACCTCGGCGACAGAGTCAGCGACGGCGTCTGGAGTACTCGACGAAAAGCAAATTGGCCCCCAAGGGTAGGACGCAAAAAAAGACCGCATCCCATCCCAATCTGCTGACTTATAGTGCCACACGCGGCGACAGCCAGTGAAGCTAGGCCGAACAGGGCGCGTGAACGGCACAATGCTCCGGACCACACAATGATCTGATGAACCCAATGGCGGTTCAACAGAGACTTGGTAGTTCTCCGGATGTGAAGTCAGCAGAAGGTCCAACAAAGAGGGTTTATGACCAGCCACATCCGGTATTCGCGTAATCGCAGGGACCATTTGCGTCAAGTCGTAAGCCAAAGCAAAGTCGTGAAAGGATCTTCCCGCATGATCGGTGGTTTCTGAGCCGAGCCAATCGGCATGGTGGGCGTTAAAATCGCCAAGTATCACGATTTCAGCGGTAGGAACCCTTTCGAGCAGGGAATCTGTAGCCATTTGGATGTGCTCAATGAGTCGGTCAGTTTCGGTATTTCCGCTATGGGACCTATACAGGCATGCGTAGAATCGCGGATGGTCATCGCAGTCTACGCGCAGCCAGAGGTTAGATAGGTCCCTTCCTTCAAGCGTCCCGAGGCGACGAGAACAGATATCCTCTCTGACGTACACGCAAACTCCCGCCCGCGGCACAAATGAATGTTCCAATTTGTACCCCGGGTAGGAGAGGTAGGAAGTATCAGCCGGGGGGGATATCTGAGTCTCGGTAAGAAAGAGCAAGGCCGGCTTCGCAGTCTCTAAGTGGTAGTGGACAGCGTTGATGTTGGAATTGAGCCCCCTAACATTTGTGAAGTCCACGGCGAGTGTGGACGGGGGTGCCTTTGTTAAGTTGCTCCGTTTGCCCCGAGAACGATTAATGTTTTTACCGAGCGCAGAATTGCCCCCCCCAGAATACGAAGGGCAGCCTGTGCGTCCACCACCGGGCGCAGAGTGTCCCGGTGTTGGACGCCCAGAGGGGGATTCTCCACCGCGAGCGCGTGTGGTACCCCCCTGGGGTAGATTCTCTTTTTTCTGCATCTTCATATTTCATGGGGGGGGGGGGGGGAATGGGCTCCGGGAGTCTCTCTCACCGCACGAAACGCGAGTACAATAAGGTGAACTTATTGCATCACTTCACGCCGGTTTTCTGAGAGACAGTGGTACTGCCCCGGTCGTGCCTGCCCATTTGGCTGAAGCCCGAAGGCAACAGCATGGCACTCCCACTAGGAAGGGGTTGACTGATTGCGCTGATGAAATAACCTCTGTCACAGGTTATTTCACCAGTGGGCGATGGGGTCGTCACATCCCGACGCCTGAAAATAAACTCCCATTGCTAATTTATGAATTAAATTTTTACATTTAGAGGCTTAGTTGGTAACGTAAACTTAACGCGGAGGTTCTAGGTTCGGTTCCGAGGTTGTTTAAAGCACAGACTCTAGACATTCATATATCTATTAGTTTTATTTTCCATAGTCTGTAGAAACGAGGATTATTGTCATGTTTAGATGTAATCTTTTTAAAGAGTACATATTACTATTATATTTATGGTCTTCTCTTTGAAAAGAAAAATCAAGTCACATTTTTTTGTATAATATAATAAAAGCTGAGATTTAATGAGTTTAACAAGTATTTAATTAAACATTTGGAATAATTTTGTATCGAATGATGGCCTTAGAAAGGCTAGTGATGTGAACTTCAAAGTGATTAAATAATACATTTGTTACTCGTTTATTTATTTATTCCACAATTACATGAAATTTTCAGAGAATAATAACCATACAATATTCAATCGATGCCTGATAAAAATTTTCCAACAAAGTCGCATGGCTTACGCTCAGCTGTCGGAGCCCAGTTATGCATAACATGTCCTTTTTGTTGCCAATTCTCGGTCATCTCTTTTAAATTCATGTAGCCCTAGTAACGTTTATAAGAGTTTAGTTAGTTAATAAGCATTTCGATAATACGGTCAGGAAAAAATCTTTCTACAGCGCCAAGCGTCAAAGTTAAAAATCATTTATTCATATAGGTAGTAAGGTACACTTATGAACGTCAAAAAAAAATTACATTAAATGCTTCTAATTTTACATTTACTGCCAGTTCTCATATCAAGGGCGTAGAACGGAAGAGAAGAACTGGCAATAAATTCTCCGCCACTCTTTTTAATCGCCAAGTTTTTTTAGTTACACGCAACGTTTGTAAGGTGCTGAACCCATTACACCATGTTCCACATGATATATTAAATAATAATAAAATAAATTAAAAACAAAGATTTGTCCACTATCAGTAGGAGGCATGGTGAAATAGTAGCACGCACTTACATTCTCGTGGGAACAACACGCAAATATATAGTCGAAATAACTAACATCACCGCATACACGAATTCAAGTACGGTGTTGACTGCCACAAGTAGCCCCCGTTCACGAGTATAACGCATGTCCAGCCATCTCGCTATATTTTAGGGAGAGAAACAACCCGACGTATGGACGCCGCCACAAGCAATGCCATTTAAGCGAGCATGATGATCCTTGAAATGTGAACTTGGCTACATAAGAAAATAATAATACTAATTATACTGAAATAATTTGATACCACATGAATCACGGTTTGTTCCCACTTTACATTAAAACAGTTGTGGATGTTGACGATCGATCCCAGAGTCTGGAAATGCAGCCGAGAGATTCAGTCGCGTTACCTATTTATACTGAAGCAATTCATATCCAAGCACCAGGGATCGTTTAAAATATATTCATTTATATTATAATAGGCCTTATCAAGCAGTTTTACTTTAATGTACGATTTAAATTTATTTATTGACAACACTTGTATCTCACTAGGGATTTTGTTAAAAAAACATCATTATTAGAAAATCCTTGGACTTCTGAATAATAGAAATATTATTTATTTTTTATATGAAAGATATTTATTAATTTATTTAAATTTTATTATAACTAAATATATATTTTTAATTTTCAGAATTTGTGTACTATCATTTAGAATTTATCATACTCAGCAGGGGGGGTTCCTTAGTTTTTGTGACGAAATATTTCTAGGGGGTCACAGAAAGTGTGACACAGCGTGACAATAGGGGGGAGGGGATAAAAAAAAGTTAATTTTAGTGTGACGTATTTTATGAACGGCCCCGAATCGCAATTTATTCCATTACTTTTTATAGAATTTAAAATAAAATTGGTTAATAATTTAAATAATTACACCATGACTTTGTAGCCGTTTTAAAACGGTACAAAATAGTTCAAGATTAATTTCAGTTTCAATAAATTATAGTAGATCCAGCCTAACATAATAAGAAACTTACGACTGAATTTAGTTTCTCACTTTTTCGTACTTTAATCTTTCTAGTATTTTTAAGTGATGCTGTGCTATAACTGCTCCAAATGGTAGTTCTTATGTTTATAATAGAAGGTATTAGGTAGGTGTGGTGCTTTGGGCTTATATAATGTCAATTGTCAATGTTTGTTTTTTAAAAATTTACAATACAATTATAGTCCGTTACTTTTTCAATATAATCATATCTTGCATTTTTTTAAGCTGCTTTAATCTAACTTACCTTAATGACTAACATATCAATAACCCGGAGATCAGTGACGCAAGCATGTCTATAAAATTTCTCTCTCAATTTCCAGCGACAATCTTCTTGAGATTTAGGAATATCAAACTGTCTTACTACAAAGTAAAATTAAAAAACTATTAATAATTCAGTTTAAAACTAAAATTTGCATAATTATGAAAGTAACAATCCTAGAAACTTTCTTATGGTCACCTTTGTTACAACCAAGTTTTTATGGAAATCAAGTATATTTATTTAGACTAAAAACCCTAGAACATTGGACTAAATACTCACCTAAATATGGGAGATACCGATAATAAGCCTTGTACAAGCCAACAACCCGTGTATGAGCCTCACAATAGTTAGCAGATAAAAGTGGCTTCACTGCCTTACAGCCTGTTACCTTAGCCGCCATTACTCATTACCAATGAGCCAATTTTTTAAGCAGATGACAATAAAATGACAGCTTTGTAATTTTTTTTTAAATTCAAGTTTTTAATGAATAATAAGTATGCATAGGAATTAAAATGTTAGATATTTTCTTGCTCTCATAAAATAATTATTATCTTAGAAATAAGTAAATTTTTGTAAATTAAATGTAGTATGAAAGACATTCCTGAATTAATAATCTATATTAACTATAAAATAATATTTTTTATACATTGACTCATTCTAGTCCTGAAAAGAATTTGGAAAGGAAGTCCTTTGGTTTTGGCTCCTCGGTTGGTTTGAAGTAGGTCATTATATGACCCTTTTGTTTCCAAATATGTATAACTTCCTTTAATTCCATTTGACCCTGAAATTCAAACATAGCTTATATGTTTTAATAATGTAATAATAATAGTGATGCTTTTGTTAATACAGTTTAATTTGTAGTGCACAGTAGCAATGTTTAACTACAAATGGATAGTATAGTTCTTAACGCTTAATTTTGTAAACCAATATTGAGATGTTTAATAAACGGCTATTCTAATACTCACCTTAATTACAAGCAAATCAATAACTCTGACATCATTCACATCTTTGTTCTTATGAAAGTATTCCTTTAGCTTTGCACGGCATTGCTGCTCAGATTTTGGTATGTCGTAGTCTTTAACTGTAAAAAGCATAAGTAATATTATTAAACTACCACAATGTTTTGTTGAATGAATCGTGATGACATAATCAGGGTACAAACCTATGTACGGTATTTGACGATACCAAGCTTTGTAAAGACTCAATACTCTTGATCTAGCTTCTCCTGAGTCTAGGGAAAGGACAGGCCTAACTGTTTTTGTGCCAACTTGTATGGCTTTCCTAGCAGCCATTTCGTAAATTGTAGTGAAATGTATTGGAAGAAATATTATACAAAAGTCAAAACTCGTATCTTACATTGCGACTTGCACCTTGTCGTTTTTGGTTCCTTCCTCATGTCAATTGTCAACAGACAATCAAATTTCAAAATCATTTTCGAAGTAGACTACAATAACTTCATAGATGACAACTATGGAGTTAATGTAGTCTACATTACAGCGTATACGAATAATTAAAACAAGTAAATCGCGGTGAGTACATATTGAAAACCATCGCCCAATATTTTTAGTTACCTAACATTTTTAGTGAAGTCTTTGACAATATTATTTAAAAAGTCATACACACAACATACAATAATAAATAATTCACTTCTTGATGAACAGCAAGGTTTTATAATAATCGTTCTACTATAACCAATTTAAAAGTGTTCACTAACTAGTTACTACAAAGTATGAGTGGTGGTGCATAAGTTGATATGATTTACACAGACTTCGAGAAGGCTTTCGATAGGGTGGGTACTGGGTTATTCTATTGCACAAACTCCAACTCTTAGGGTCACGTGGTGACTTTCATCGGTGGTTCTGTTCAAATATAACAAATCGTAGACAGGCAGTGCTAGAAGTACTTTGTTCATATAAGCTCTGGAATTCCTCAAGGATCTATACAAGGACCCCGGTTACTCAATGCATATCTTTATGACATAAATAGTAGCATTACAAATTCTTATTACCTTGTTCGCTGATGATAAAAAAAAAGATGGAGACCGTCACAAAATCCAGGCTTACTTACACAAATTTTGTTATTATTATTGTCAATATAGAATATCGGTCAATACTTCACTAGAGAGAAAACAAAGTTAACTTCAGTATAATATTAATAACAAATCCGTTAATCGTGCTTTGTTTCACGTTCCTCAGATCAACACCAACTATGCCAAAAACTCAGTTTAGTATCGCGCAGCCTGGACATACCAAGACATATTTAAGCCTTGACTTGTTTCACATATCGCGAAATATACTTAAAAGGAGTATTAAGAATATCCATAGCGCAAAATTACCTACATCTTTAGCACATCCCACATTCATACGTACCATCACGTACATACCCTCACTTTTACACTACACAACACAGCCAAATTAGGTATTACATAGTTTTATAGCATTGGATAATTTTTATTTTTTGAATTATTTTCCTTCTGTAATATTTGAACCTTCTTGTTTATATTATGCACTAGCAAACTCGGCGAACTCCGTTTCGCCACCAGATGGCTTCATTTTATGTAACATTTCGTTTGGTGATCCCGCTTGTCTGTTGAAATTTTTCCTGAATTTTCTTTGCTATAAACCTCACGGAGCCCGAGACCTTTCCAACGAATGCAAAACCGTGAAAATCGGTTCGTGCGTTCTGGAGTTATAGCGTAAGGAAGGAAAACCCGACTTATTTTTATATAGTAGATTACATCTTGGCTATACGTATATGTTTAGAATAATTGTTTGTATTAAATATAATATATGTCAGCTTTATCAAGTGTTTGCACCAATTTCATATTGGAGAGAAAGAAAGTAATCTATAAATACAAAATTTCTGCTTGAAAATATTACAATATTTGCTTTCCTTAATATTTTTCCTCTAACAAGATATAGTAATATGCCTATAAGACAAAATAAAACTAAATACGTATGACTATTTTACTACTTTTTTAACACTTATCTTATACATTAACAACATTAATAATGTGTTATACATCTAAAAGAACAAATATGTTGTAGACAGACTAAACAAACAATGTATTTTCTTTTCAACATAAGAAAACAAAATTAATAATATATAACATTTCTTTGTTAGTTCCCCAAGGGACAGGTTTTGGCCCCATACTTAGGCGTTAGTTCTGAACTGTATGGGTTAATTAAAAATGTGTCTTTCATCCTTCCAGGCATATACGTGAAAAATATGTCCCTAAAATAAAATAATAAAAATATATTTAGAATCTTATATGACAAATACAGGAGGAACATTACACAATAGTTTATGACTATACGGACAGAAACTAGAAGTTTCACAGAAAAAATTTTAGATTTTCAAAAATACAAAAACTCACAAGAAAGCTTTACTAGGATAGACATCATATTTAGTGGTTGTCCACCAGAGCCTTGTTTGCGTAAGTTGTTGCAGTCTATTCCTTGTTACGAAATTATCCAACAGTATTTTAAACTGAAAAAAGAAATAGTATAAAATTACTACTAGCAATGTTAATAGAATTAAAAAAAAAACATTCGTTTCAAATTGTCAAACTTTTTTTTTAACTTGGCCTAATATTTTTCGTAAAAGACTGTCGAGAATTTGACAAAAATTTTACTCTAGTAAAATCGACACACTTCCAAACAATAATACTAGGTTTACTTAAGACCACTTTAATAATAGAAGAACTTTTGGTGACAATTATTTATCTTTATAACGGATCTCAAAGAAGAGGGAAGAAAATTTACAATTTTGTAGGTTATTTATTTTATCTATTAACGAATAAAATTAATATAATTAATTTGACTGGCAATTAGAATATTAAGAATCTCTTTAAACCTCAACTTCTTGTAGTTGATTCTTAATCCCGCCTTTACAATAAAATAATGAAATGATCTAATAATTACCAGTGTTTGTATGAGATACCGATGTGACCAATTCATATGTTCCAATTGTTTCAATGTGAATGGTATTCTGTAGGCTATAGCCCGGAAATCGATATGTTTCAGATCCAGCCATCGTCTTTGCGATTGAAGGATTAATCTCTCTGAAATAAGTTTTTAGTTGAAATTACCGTTAAGTCTATTTCGGTAAACAGTTAAAAATTATCAATCTAAATATGTACTTCATTTCATCATATTGCCAATACAAAATGCCCTCTCCTTTTGAAGGAAACGTTTTAATTTTATTTATACGCCTACATCAAGCAAGTACCAAAATATAGGTACCACTCATACTGCGAGCGATAAACACAGCGATAATGTAATTATTTGCGTATATCAGTTAATTTAAATGTGAAGTATTTGCATAAACCAAAGACAATAGAGCGTACTATGATCGGCAGGTGTCATTTTTCCTTTAATCCTCTTGCGGACCCACTCTAACAGGTTATTCAAGAGGCACGCCTTTGGCAGATGAGGAATTAAGAGTGGAGTGTCAGACAATTCTGCTAAAAACGCCTGAAAACAATTTTTATTTAGCTGTCAATTAACTGTCGCGAGTTATTATTTATGTGGTCTTTGATTTGATTTCTGATAACGACATATTGTTTTAGAGCTATTCTGGCCTAGCATTCAGCTAATATAGTTGACCTGAGCTGTTGAGGCTCTTCAGACCAACAGCGAGTTTCTCTGTTCAAGAGTTAGAGAAAAAAAACATCAGAGCAACACTAAAACTCAAAAACGACCTGTAGCATACATGTATTGCTCATTCTCGTTGTTTTATTTTAAAGCGTATAGTTAAGGGAAATATAAATAAGTGATAATAATCAATTAAGAGATCGATCGTGCGTAACTAAGTAACGGAAAGTTATCAAGAATCAGAATAAATAAAAGTACCTCCAATAAATCTTGCAGCTTTAAACCAGACGGTAGTAGAGTCGGCATTGAGGGCTCTCGCTGAAATCAAAGTAACATTTAATAGATTGAAGAGCAATGTTAAGCAAGTCACTGTCCCTAAAACTAGTTTTATTAGTTGAATGTAATGGTCCTAAACTTTTTATATTGGTAAAGAATATAAATTGCAGAAAATAGCATTCGAAAGAACTTCAATTGGTTGAAGAAAGAAGAAAATTGGTTGAAGCCTGAAGGTTACCATTGCTTACGAAGATAGAAAAAGAAACTTGGGAGGACACTGGATTAAAGTTCACCACATCAAATATTATAATACACAGTATATGTTACAAGCTTCTAAAATATATTATGATGATTATGGGAAACATAAATACCATCTGTTTTTGACCATTTAACAAATTATTTAAGAATGTAAGTTATGTAACACCGGCTAGAGATCTCCGATCGTATAGTGACATCATTTCAATTTCCTAAGTCGCTGATGGTACGGGTGCGTATGAGAAAATCCTGTACGAATGAATGCAAGGTGTCGAGAAAATGATCTTTGAATACTTACAATACGTTGCGAATGGATCGCATATAATGGACTAATCGCTATCATACGACTTCCACTACGACTTTTTCACTTTTATCTTTTTTCAAATAAAAATAAAATAAATCAGTGGCGCTACTTATAAGTCTGGGCCTCACATTTCTGATCTGTTTCATGATCATTTGTCAATCTACTTAATAGGCAAGTGGTTGATCAGCCTCCTGTACCTGAGACAAGCCGTCGACTAAATGTTAAATGCGCACATAGATACTACATTGGTGCATAGCCGGGGATCGACACGGGGATTTTACAAATATTAGACCAAAAGCCACGACAAATCATACCGAAGGCTCCGTAGACATAAGAGCGTCTTTCACAGTATCCCGAATGAAGTCTTCCAATGAATCCATTTGAAATATTTTCGCAGAATCAAACCAGTGTTTTCCATGCCTCGTTGGTGGATAGAAATATTTATCTGTGACTTTGCCCTTATTATTGTAGTCATAGAGATGACCACATCGACATTTCGAATTCTGTAAATACTCCATAACAGTCTCTTCCCTGTGAATTATAAAATTAGTTTTGATTACGTTGCAGTTGTAGATTGCTTTCATACACAAACAAAAACTATTTTACTTTAAAAGTTACTTAATTGAAAATAATTGTCAATTAAATTATTACGACAAGATTTTTATGTTAATTAGATAACTCCACCTGGAGTTATCTATAAAAAGTTGAAGACATTGAAGTACATATAAGCATATTATAAAATAAATAAAGTAAAAATATGTTTATTCATTACAAACAATTCATTATGATGCGTAAGATATAATAAAAAAACATGTATATGTATAATATGTTAATGTTCCCAGCTCTTCTGTAACAAACTTAATAGTAAATACCATAACATTTTTTCTTTTTAATTACTTTTTTTAGCCGTATAATTCACGCGTGCTGTGAGTGCACGAGTAAGGCCCTTTCTCCACTGCCCCGGTCCGGCGTCGGATACCGGAATGAGGCCGTTTCTCCACTGCTCCGGAAACGTTAATTACCGATCTGATTTAGAAACTCACAACAGTACTTACGTACTTCTCCATTACTCCGGCATCCAGTTTTTAACGATCCGATAACTTGCTAGATCGGAACGCGCTGTTTTATCGGTCCAAGTTTAATTATACATTATGTATTATTCACAGGTTTATTTAATATGAAATAATCTGGATAACCTGGACCAAACCAAATTATGTTGCTATTTATTTATATTTTTATACCATAGTATTAGTGAACTATTTATTAAGTAGATTATAATATTTTAAGATAGACAATATAAAAAAAGTATGACTCATACCGGTATCCGACGCCGGACCGGAGCAGTGGAGAAAGGTCCTAAGTGTGTGGTTGCATGGGAGTGAGTGTGTGAGTCAGTCGTTAGGTATTTTAAGTAGTTTCTATTTGAATCATCCGACTAATCAATCGTTACTAACATGTATCACGTATTTACGTTTTATACATACACAATAAAGATAAAAACATAACGTTATGTTAATACTAATATAATAAAATACACTATTATCTCAAGATATAAATTAACGGTAGGAAGAAAAAATACCATTTCTCTTTACAATCACAAGTCCCGTCACATTTTGCAATAATTGTACGAGGAAATTTCCAGTATCCGACAATAGTTGTGACTTGTTCACCGCCCACACACACAAGACCAGCATTTATTGGCACGAAACCAGTTGGTAATAAGGACACACCTTAAATACAATAAAATATTAGGGTGAGAACATCCCAGACTTCGAGCTGGCCAATCTAAACGACGGATCCCACCTTCTTGCATTACGTCGCCAGAACGGTGCGGGCGAGCATTTATTACAGACCACTTCTTATTGTTTGACAGTACATCGGTTTTAAAGAATTCACAAAAAAATTGTATAAAAATTTACACATTCACTTCATGTGTATTATTACACGATTATAACATATAGTATACAGACAATTAAATTTCATTTATTGAACTGAGATCGATTTTAGGAGGTAAATTTTATTTAGGGGCCCGTTTTTTTTGGAAAAGAGTTTAGAATTTGGCGATTGTACTCCATAAATATATAGAAAGGTACATATTCTAACGATATGAATATGTAATGTATACGTATATATATTAGGGATATTGGGACTGAAAATATTTAAAGCTTGTCCTCTCAAATCCTCTCATGGCACGAGGATAAAGGCGGTGAGGGGTAGGTAAATAAACACATATGAAAAATAATAATACATATGTAAATACTTTTTTAGATCACTAATTTGAAAGAGAATATGAAATATAACATACCATTTATTAAATAATTAGGTTTCCCACCACTAAATGCCACCCCACAGATGTTATATTGAACGTTCTTGTAGGGCGCTTTATACTTTGGCTTTGGTTTATTCTTCAGCTCTTTTAATTTGTTGGCCATAGCCGCCATTTTGGGATTTCTGTTACCTGTTAAAAAATATTTTGAATTCTGATAACCAATAAACTACATACCTTTTCAGAATGCCAAATCATAAAATGACTGCTTCACGACTGATTTCAGAGCGACCGACGATGCGAAAACCGCTGTGTGAGTTCGAAAAGTGAGTTACAAAATCGCTGTCCAGGTCTTGATATAAATTTAGGATAAATAGGGCCATATTTTCTATTAGGCTTATTTGTAGAATTGGTTATTAAAACCTTTGTTGTCATTTAAATTTTAAGTGATTTGGTGGTTCAAACGAATTGCAAAATCTGTATCGTTCATAATGTTTGACATTAGCAAGGTTAGTAATAATTTTGATTGAACATTAGGTATCTGACTGAAATGAAACTGATCAGAAAATCATAAATATAATTTTGCAGAAACTTTGAACGGTAGAACTTACGCAAAGTACTCGGCGGCTCCCAAAATTTGTAATTACACACTCTTTCTTCTTGCTTCTGTTTTTTATTTCGCTCTTTTCGTTTTTCGAGCTGTACAATTTAAAAACAAAAGTTTAACACGTAACATATAATAAATTGTATGCCTTTACACTATCTACATTCTATAAGGACTTAATTGCAAAATTATTTAATAAAACTTTCAGAAGTACTTACGAAGGACTGATTCTTGCATAATTTTTCATAACTCTGAAAATACAATTAAATATTCATACATATAGATGATTGTACATGTTAGTTAATATTAGTTAATTAGGTTCCGAAGATCTGGCAGCTACCTCGGACAAAGAATTAGTCTAGCTATTCAAAGGGGAACGCTGCTGTCTGCCAGTATCTTCGGAACCTTGCCTAAAGGGACTTCTTTTAATAATATACATATTTTAGTTATTATATGTTAAGGTTCGTTATACCAGTAGGTAACTGAACATTATATAATCAAGATTTAAAATTGAAGTCGAAGAACAATAGGAATGTAATTTAACATTCTATACATAAGAATCCAATTAGGTGTAGAATGGATCTACAGCACACTCGATTGTCTAAAAAAAATTTCTTACTTTTGAGTTTTTTATAACAGAACAAACTTTGGATCACAGTAAAAAAAATCCATTACCTCAACACTTCGTAGTTTGAATTTAAATCCCAAAGGCAAGGGCTTATCTTTGTCTGTGATTTTCTTTGTATGGCTACTGTAACATGGTACGTAGCATTTTTGCAAATACTCTCCATATCTTACATTCGGTTGCGTGTTTTTCTTTTGCTCTGAAATGTTTATATTAAAAACTATTTCACGAAACTTTTTTTACTCTATGGATCTCGATTTATTTCACTTAGCACAGAAACTAAAACTGGGGAAATGCTATTGTTAGTTTGTAATAATGTAAGGAATTCTTGCGTCCCGACAAATACATTTGTTTGACCGGAGTCGAACTAAGTGCCTTCGGGTTAAGCGCGACTACCGTTGATCAGCCACGAAAACAATATATTAAAGTAATATTTAAAAAAATAACTACTGAGTTACAAACTTGGTTCTGGCACTTTGGTCGGCACTCTTTCACAAGCTGTTAATTTTTCCAGCCTATCTATACATTCCTCTAGATCGATGAACACCAAACTTGACATTAATATCATTGAATTCATATCATACTCTGAAACATGAGAATTAGATGATTTAAAACTAGACAAGTCCAAAAGGACTGATTTACTTAGGACTGAAGTGTAGGTACCTACTATGCAAAAATGTATAATCACTAATTAGTTTGAATCTTCTAAAGAAATTGTCAGTTTTCTAATTACTGTAGATCTCGTTTGGGTTATTGTAACTTATTATTTAATATATTTACCAATTTCTAAAAAAAATAAATAAATTCTCTAAAAGCATTTAGGTTTACTCACCAGGCCGTAGCTCACTTGGTGATTTCTTATAGTATTCGGTATATAGATTCCATATAAAAACGCCAGGATCTTCTACAGATGCATTCATAGCTTTCATTAGTATTGGTTTCGGAATTTTTAGGGTAATACCAAGGTCTGATAGCGACTTTCGTACTCTTCTTGGTATATCCTCTAGTAAATCCTGGTGTATATTAGTCTTTAAGTCGTGAAGAACTTCCCTTTGTGAACTCGATAACTCACAGTACCAGGGTGGCCCAACTTCTGTGACTAACCGTGTATACTTACGTTTTTCTAGAAGACAATCATGAAAATAAATGTTTTACTTAAATTTCCAAAATTTATCAGATATTATTATTTTTTTTATATATAGAATAGGGGGCAAACGGGCAGGAGGCTCACCTGATGTTAAGTGATACCCCCGCCCATGGACACTGTCAATGCCAGAGGGCTCGCGAGTGCGTTGCCGGCCTTTCAAGAAGTGGTACGCTCTTTTCTTGAAGGACCCTAAGTCGAATTGGTTCGGAAATACTTCAGTGGGCAGCTGGTTCCACATAGTGGTGGTGCACGGCAGAAACTGCCTTGAAAAACGCTCAGTTGTGGAACGGCGGACGTCGAGGTGATACGGGTGGAATTTCGTATTCTGCCTCGACGTCCGATGACGAAACTCAGCTGCAGGTATTAATCCGAACAACTCCTCTGAACACTCTCCATGGTAAATGCGGTAGAAGATGCAGAGTGACCCCACATCTCTACGCAACGCCAAAGGATCAAGCCGCTCGGAGAGAGATTGGTCGTCGACGATTCGAACCGCTCTGCGTTGAATACGGTCAAGTGGAAGGAGCTGGTACTGGGGAGCCCCCGCCCAGAGGTGAGAGCAGTACTCCATGTGGGGCCGAATTTGCGCTTTATATAGTTGCATGCGGTGGCCCGGAGTGAAGTACCGTCTCGCCTTGCTGAGCACACCAAGCTTTTTGGAGGCTAATTTAGCCTTAATTAATTAGCATCACAATGTAAACTGGGTGCGCGTCAGTCAGATAGTAACCCTTTGTTTAATCTAGCGTTCCTTTGTTTTAGACCTTATAAATAATAATTATTCAGGAAGAAAGTTGTCACCTAACTTATTACAAGATACGAAATACCTGTCTGTGTAGGTCTAAAGACGCTTAGGATTATCTCTTTAAATATATAGCTATATACCTAATATATTTATTTTAAATACCTTCACAGTAGAAATAATATCTTAAATCCTTTAAAAACCGTAGCCACGCGCCAACTTTTTCGTTGTAAGGTTTTTTATCGACATTTTCTCGCATTTCCCTCTCTAAGTAAACCCATACAGGTTCTTTTTTATCGTAGATTTTCTAAAATAATTCTATATTTAAAAGTTATTATTATACGGGTATTTTTATTCTGTAGATTAATTTATTATCAACATTTTAGTACTATACCTATTTTATTTATATTGTAATTAAATAAACAACATTGAATAAAAATAACTGGGTCCAGTGTATATTTACCTTTTTTTCCAAAAATTGCTGTACAGTGGGCATTTTGTACTTTCCCATTGTTGTATTAAGATTTAACTAAAAATTTAATAAACAGAACTAGAATTTAGACACTAAAATAAACAAAAAATTTGCAGCTAACTCTTCATACTAGCACATCTCACAAAAAGATGCCAAAAATAATTTATTGTCTTTTAAAAAAAACAAACCTTTCAGCCAATCATTTTAGAAAATTACTTTTGTCACAGATTAAACCATATCAGACTTCTCTATTTAAAACAGTAACTTATAATTGGTTTAAAATAATCATTACAATTACTCATTGTCCTGCTTTTTATACAAAACATATTTTCTGATTTATTTATATAAATATATATAAAAATATTATGCTATCATTTTATTGCACACACCTTTATCAGACAAACACTAAATATCTTTCACTATTTAGGTATAGCACCTTACAAAAACATACTGTAATATGTTAATAATCCACTTTTAACTGTAATAAATTATTTAAACCACCAACATGCATATTGACATAATTTACAATGGCAATATAAATAAAACAAAAAGATAGGGAAATTATAATTACTATAATTTTTTAGTTTTTTCTAATATATCTTTATAAGGTGGATTTATAGGGCTTTGCACTGGCTCCCTATACTCATAGGTGTTTTGTCCATCTAGATTGAGAGGGTAAGATGTGTCAGAATCATAAGCATTTATGTCCCCACAGGAGTTAAAAGGAACTATAAATCTGTTAATGCCTGTGAATTGATTAAAATCACAATATTTATGATCTAATAAAGGGTTAACCATTGTAGGTTCATAACCAGGTGGTGGGTTATAATTTTGACAAACAACAAAGGCTTCAATGCTTGAATTTCTTGAACTCCGGGGCTTTGTTACAGTGACTAACTCAAAGAATTGTTTTAATTGGGAATATAACAGTGTAACATCTTTTCCTCTAAATATTTTTGCTACAAAAATTCCACCAGTTTTCAGCACATGTGTTGTAATATTGAGAGCAGCTAGTAAAAGTTGTGACTGTACATATTCATCTATATCGTGCAATCCAGTCACATCAGGGGCACCATCACATACAACTAAATCTGCTTTTTGTCCTTGAAACTCTTGAATGATTTCGTTGGCTGTAGATACCTTAGTAATGTCACCTTGGATTTGTTTAACTCCAGGAAGTGCTGCCATAGCTTGCAAATCAACAGCTACAATCTTTACATCATCTGGATTTTCTGTATTCTTTCTTAAATGTTTACTTAGAACTTGACTCCAGCTACCAGGCGCTGCACACAAATCAACCGCACGAAGTACACCATCAAAAATTTTATATTCTTCATTTATTTGCAGTAATTTAAACGCACTTCGTGCTCTCCAACCTTCCTCTTTGGCTAACCTATAGTAAATATCTCGTTTGTCTTTAGAAGTTTTTCCCATTTTAATCGAAACTAAATATCTAGTAAGGCTATCCCCTTTTAGATTATGTACAAAAGGATATTTAGAAACTTAAATTTGTTCAGGAAATTAATGAATATTCAATAATATTACTCTATATATTTTTTAATACTCTGATTTTCAGTTCCGTAGAATTCTGACAGCTATAATTTTTTGACATGTCAGTGATGGCAAACCTTTTTGCCCGGGTACATTTTTCAATTTCAATACGAGTCAACATCTGAGTCTATATATACATTTTCTTTGTTAGTTAATGTACCCATTTTATTAAGTGCGGTGCTCCTCATTAAAAGTGGTTTGACGGCTAGTGGTAATTGGTATAGGCAGAGGCACGTAAGTCTAGCGCTGGCCGATACGTGGAGGGGTTTGCTGCGCATGTGACTGTCGCGCACGTAATACATTATATGCCACATTGATTAATGATTACCTAAATAACGATATTAAGCTGAACGAAATGTGAAGGATAGCTGCTGGATCGATATTTGTGACCGGTTTTGTTCTGGAACGTTTTTTGCCAGGTGTTCTGAACACTGTGATCAAATCAGAACTTTTGGCTTGATTGGAGATGTTTCTTAACGTGGCAATTGTCGTTTTTGTTGACTCTTCTGTCCTTTTTTGGGACGGAATGCGAATGGAGAGCCAGCCAATCGACGCTACGCGCGCTCACTCTTCATTCCGCAAGCCCCCCTCAGGTACCTTATTTTTTACTTCTGCGCAATAACGGTCAGCGCTAGAGTTTCATGCTGCTACTTGTAATTACGTTTCTTTTCATCACAGATATATTCAAGATAACATTTTTTTTAAAGGTTTCCTACACCTGACATTAGTAGGCAGTGCCGCAGTGATGCCAGCTAAAGAATAAATTAAAGTAATTAAAGTGCGTTTTCCAATTACAGAGCATTATGCGACTTAGTGCCGCACAATGCCGCATAATGCTGAAGCTTAATTGAACGTGAATTAGTTTTCAAATGCATCAGCAGAGTGCGCTAAGTCAGTGTTGAAAAATAAAAATGTGTGCATGTACTAGGTGTACACACGTAAAAAGTGAAACTTCTTATGACCTTATTTTTCGAAAAATTATCTACTATATGCAACTTAACGAAATTGGTTAAATAAAGTTTAACAAAAAGCTTTTCATAGACATTCATAGATTATCATAGACATGAATACAAATACAATTATTTCATTTTACCTTATTACTACTAAGATTATTACAGAATTTCATTAATTCTAATAGAATTATGTATCCACTCTCACGTACGTGGATACTACAGTATCCAAAACAATAATGGCGGCATCCGTACATGGATACTACAGTATCCAAAACGACAAGTTTAAGAAAATGACATCTAGTTAAAACTGAGGTTAGAGATAAACGTTTTTATCGACGTAGAATGATAGCTTAGGAAACAGTTCACCCAATAAACTACAGATGGCAATGAAATATGATTAGTTCTCTGTAAAAAAAAAATCCAAACTCAAGTGACTCGTTCTTGTGAATTTTGTGAACAAGTGTTTCGGAGTTTCAGCAATTATGTCGTAAGTACTTTAGTTTTATATTATATTTCTTTAATTATCATACATCAAAATAAACTTGAATATTTGTACTTTACGGTTATGATAATGTTATATAGTTTTAAATGCTAAATTGAGTTTAATTTCAACTTTAAAATATTTTTGTCAAGGGCAAAATGGCTTCTTAGAAGTTGTTGGCTGATTTTGATGATTTGTTTACGTCTGTTTAGTGAATTAATAGTTAAAAATGAATGTACAGTCCTTCATAAGCATATTCATGCCTTTTCCAAATAGAAATACATTAAGATGATTTAAGATTCCCAAATAATATTGAGGTGTTCCACAGGTTTATCGTTATGGACAGTGCGGTATCCACGGACGTTAGAGCAAATGTCATAAATAAGGGTTTGTACAAACGAAAAAATATGTTTGCAATTTTTTGTTACGCATGGTGTAATGTGTTTATTTATGTCTATGATTATGATATTGGAAAATAATTGCACTTTTGATGCACTTCAATTTCCTTAGTGAAGTGCATTATAATGCTATTTTGCATTAATTTAATTGACATACGAACATTCATTTGCTAATAACTTATGCTAATTCTAATCAATCCTATACTGGTGGATGTTAGTTTAGGTGCTGCAGTAGTGGCCGTGGCAGTCGTGGAGACCGTGGGGGACGTGGAAACAGTGGAGAAACGGTGGATTATCATTTACAACTCGAAATCTTATCAAAAATGTCTCATTAAAATTTACGACACTGTTATTCTGTTTTTCATTTAAAAAGATACGATTGAAACAAATCGAACATACCCTATTTTTTAGTTAGTTAAAAAACTATATGGTGTGTGGGAGACTTTAGATAGGCGGCCATCTTGGCACAAAAAAGTCATAGCGCGCGACTCAAGAGGCTATGGTAAAATTACGAGAAGTGGTTGTTTTGTTTTAATTTATTAGCTTACTCAATGTTGATTAAATATAAACATCTTGGCATCTTTTGAAAGGATAATTAGTCTAGTTTTTTGTAAAATTATTATTATTTCGAAATCGTTTTTATTTGTTGCGTAAGGCCTATATCTATAAAAAATTTAAGCATTTTTGCTCAGACTCAAATGTTTTATCCCGTTTTAAGTACTAATTTATTAACATTATCCAATTATTAAAAAATGTGTTTTAATTTATATACTTCAACCTATTCTGTAGTATTTTTTTCATAGTTGTAGTTATTATATTTCAACAGATATAATGGTTTTTGTTGCGATGTAGCGGGCGCGGTGCGCGCGGGTCTAAGCCGCGCGAGTAGCTGTACGGTTGACGTGAAAACAGTTGCGCGGGCAGTACGTGAGAGTGGGTATTACTATCATTGTTATCGTTATTATATATTTTTGTTATTAATGGCTTCGAATCTCTTCGGATCAACCGTGGTAGAGACAAGAAAAAGATGGCGCGTAACCGAAAAACGTGACGATTTGCTACAAAATTTCTCCCATACGTCGATAAAGAAGTTTGACTTCAAAAAGCAACATGGCGGGTAACCGAAAAATGTTGTTTTTCCAACCCCGATAAAGAAGTTTCTCTTCAAAAAAATGTTCTGAATAGAGTTAGCAACCTCATAAATAATGTGGTTAACAATAATAATTGGTTGAAAACTTTTTACGCTTTTTTTAATAATCAAATTATTTCATTAACATTTTTTTACTGAAATAAGAGAAAACCTTTAAAGAATATAAGGTTTTAACAAGCTAAATTAACAGTAAAATATATAGTTTCATGTAAGAAGTTTACATCATTTACGTTTTGAGTAATTTTTTTTAAATGATTTCTAAAAAAATTATATACTTTTTCAAAACCATTGCAATGTTTACAAAAGTATAATCCTGTAAAATTAATTTGTTTACAGATCCGATTTTTAAATAAAATTGTATTCTTATTTGAAATGTGGAATATAAAAAAAGTAACTATTTATACCTTCATCCATACTTATATTTTTTTTTAGCAGTTTAAAATAACTTTAATTATTTTCAAAATCTACGACGAAACGAAAGCCTTAAAAATTTTTCAACAATAAATAATATTTACTAACGAAAATTTCGATAAATGCCACCTTAAAGAAAAACACTGGTCAATTTTCTGTCACTGTGTTGGTATTTATTGCGAGAAGCACGCGAGAGCATTAGTTTTGAGAGTGCTCAATTGTGCGAAGCGTTGCTGTAGTTGGAACATTCAACGTTGAGCATTATGCCGCATAATGCGCTCTAGTGCTGTAATTGGAAAACGCACATGTTAATTCGAGATATTGTGCGTTTTCCAATTACAGAGCATTTTGCGACTCAGTGCCGCACAATGCCGCATAATGCTGAAGCTTAATTGGAACGTGAATTAGTTTTCAAATGCATCAGCAGAGTGCGCTAAGTCAGTGTTGTAAAAAAAATGTTGAATTTGTATGAATTGAGTTAGCAACCTCATTAATGTATAAATAATGTGGTAAACAATAATAATTGGTTGAAAACTTTTTACGCTTATTTTAATCATCAAATTATTTCATTAACATTTTTTTTATTGAAATAATAGAAAACCTTTAAAGAATATAAGTTTTTAACAGTAAAATATTTAGTTTCATGTAAGAAGTTTACATCATTTACGTTTTGAGTAATATTTTTAATGATTTCTAAAAAAATTATATACTTTTTCAAAACCATTGCAATTTTTTCTAAAGTATAATCCTGTAAAATAAATTTGTTTACAGATCCGAATTTTAAAATAAAATTGTATTCATATTTTAAATGTGGAATATAAAAAAAGTAACTATTTATACCTTCATCCATACTAATATTATTTTTTTTAGTAGATTAAAATAACTTTAATTATTTTCAAAATCTACGACGAAACGAAAGCCTTACAAATTTTTCAACAATAAATAATATTTACTAACGAAAATTTCGATAAATGCCAACTTAAAGAAAAATACTGGTCAATTTTCTGTCACTGTGTTGGTATTGTTTGCGAGAAGCTCGCGAGAGCATTCGTTTTGAGAGTGCTCAATTGTGCGAAGCGTTGCTGTAGTTGGAACACTCGACGTTGAGCATTATGCCGCAAAATGCGCTCTACTGCTGTAATTGGAAAACGCTCATTGTTCGTAATATTAAAATATATTTTGTTAGTTTTGTATGTGTTTAAGTCAAATTTGTCCCTTTTTCAATGGAGAACTTTTTTAGTAGCAACACTTATGAAATGTCAGAATTCTACGGAATTCATTACTCAGTAGTCAGTACTCAGGTCTCAGTACTCACTACTCAGTACTCACTAGTTAGTAGTCATTCCTACACAGATCATTTGCATTTTGCAGTCATTACTCATTAGTCATTTGTGTCTTTTTGTAAATTGTGATTAAATCAAATTATAACTGTATACGTTTAAAAAATTAAACGTATGTACATTAAATTAATATAATTGTATTCATCTGACTTTTAGTCAAATTTAAAGCTTTAAAATGGAACTGAGTACAGGAACGAAAAACTTTCTTATATTTATTCAAGAAGATTGGAAGTTGTTGTTATGCCTTACTGTTCTATTTATTTTATACTTTCATTACACAAGTTCATTTGATTACTTTGAAAACAAAGGAATAAAATTCATGAAGCCAGTAATTTTCCTGGGAAATTTGGGGCCGAGAGTATTTGGAACAAAATCTTTTCATGAATTACAAATAGACATTTACAAGCATTTCAAAGGAAACCCCTTTGGTGGTAAGTGACCTTTTTTTCTATATTTGGTTTTAATGTAGTTATAATATACATTTATATTGTCACATTACTCTTTGAAATGATGTAACTTACAGGAGTCTTTGAAGGCCGTAGACCAGTATTATACATATTTGACCCAGACCTTATTAAGTCAGTGATGATTAGAGATTTTGATCATTTTACTGATAGGAACACATTAGGAAGTAGGGAGCCAAAATATATAAGTAGGAGTCTTCTTAACCTAAAGGTAATTAATTTAGGAAATTTATATGTAACATAATATATTATTCATACAAAGTAAATATATGATTTCAAATTTAAGAATTTGTTGGTCATTTAAGTTGAAGATTAAAATAAATGTGTTTTAGGGTGCAGAATGGAAAGCTGTTAGAAGTATTATGACACCAACTTTTAGCTCAGCTCGTCTCAAAAATATTCTTCCTTTGATTCATTCATGTGCAGATCAAATGGTTGATTTTTTGAAACTATATGGTAAATTATTTACTATTCTGTGATTTTTTAAAGTTGAAAATTAAGAATATTATTTTATATAATTATTTTAATAGAGCTTAAAAAATCAATTCAAGTACAAATTAAAAAAAGTAGTACATTATGAATTAATAACCATACAACTGCTATTTTCAGAGAACAAAGATGTAGATATGAAAGATTGTATGGGTCATTTTACATTGGAAGTCATAAGTGTCACTGCATTTGGTATAAAGAGTGATGCCTTGACTAAGGAAAATGCTGAATTTGTTAAGGTAATGAATAATATGAATCCAAACTTTGTTGAGTCACTATATACAGAAACTCAATACACACTATAATGAAGATGTTTAGTAATGTAGAAAACATTTTGTATTTGGTTGAAATAGTATGAAATATGGTTTTGTTTGACTTTAAATTTTTGTGCATATGTGAAAATTAAATATAATTTCAATTACAGGAACGAAATTTAAAATTACATTTATATATATATTTATTTACATAAAGATATAGATATTATATTATTAACTAGCTGACCTGGCGAACTTCGTTCCGCCCTACAACCTTATAATATCGTTGTTACTTGTTACTTTAATTTAACTTATTTTAGGATTTCATTTATGTTAAGTATTACATTAATACAACTTTTTTGCAAATACAGAAATGTTTTATTGCTTGCCATTGCGAAAGAAGAATGGCAGTTAGGCATCTTCTCTCTAGCGTCAATATGGCGATACTGCATGTTAAGCACTTTCTGATATCCAACATCTTTTGATCAGGATCAAAGCATGGTTATGCATCTCCTCATTCACCTCAAGATCGGAATTTCTTGAACTGACACGAATTCGACGTAAAATGATGCGTAGTTTTGTCAACAGATGGAGGCACCATATGGTTTTTGCATTCGTAAAATTAATTAATTTATTTATTGTTATTCGATAACCTATTCGATATTTTTGCTTATTCTGCTATTCGGGACGGAAACAAATCCAACAAATCAAAAACCATGGCAAGCGGTCCAGCCGTTCTCGAGTTATAAGAGTTGTAACAAACACGACTTTCTTTTATATATATAGATTAATTAAATATAATTTAAAATTTCCAAAATAATTTTAAATTTCCTTCCTGTAATTGAAATTATATTTAATTAATTAATAATATAATGTATATCCTTATGTAAATATACATATATAGCTGTAATTAAAAATTTCCTTCCTGGAATTGAAATTTATAAAATTTTCACATATGCATAAAAATTTAAAGTCAGACAAAACTGTCAAAGTAATCAATTAGAGCAAAGTTTCTCTTGTAAGGTTCGTCTTCAAAATCTAAATTGTTAAAGTTTTGCCATATCTTGAGCCCTGAAGTGTTCACTTGAAACAATTACATACTTAACTAATTCAGTCATAGAGCAGTTATGAGAACTATTAAGGTGGGAACTGACCAAAGTTAAGAGGTGTAATGTAGCATTCGCATCGAGCGTGTTACGCATCGAGCATGTTACGCTGTGTTCTAAAATCAGCGTAACATGCTCGTCAAATCTCTGTGCTCCACTTTCGCCGCCACGAGATTATCACGAGATGTGATAGTGATAATGTTGATATATTTCATTCTATTTAATTATTGTTTCATCCAAATTAAGAAGAAGAGAAAATGTTACTGGACATAAAACGGTGGTTTGTTATTGATTGCAATATTAAAAATCAAATGATTACTGGACAGTATAAAAACTTTGTACGCAGGTCTCGATTTTGAAGAACTGTTGAATTTAATTGGAACAAAAGTACTCAAAAAAGACACAATTTATAGAAAATCATAATCATGATCACTCGCGACGTGCGACGCGTAATTACTGAACCGCGTAACAGTCAAAGAATTCTCCAAAAAACCGACAACCGGTTACCTCGTTGCTCGCTGTGTAACATTACATTACACCTCATAACGTTGGTCAGTTCCCACCTTTAGTTGTTGCTAATAATCATTAAACCACTTTAAAGATACTTTACAACACTTATAGTCATATGATTGTAGACTATAGATTGTTACTGGCTTGTAAACCTATTTACCTTATCTTATTGATAAACATATTAAATATTTATTTACATGACAGGAGATAATAGATATGTGGTATAAATAAGACTAAGATTGTGCCATCTTGTACGAATTCACCCAAACCCTAGTACTTGGGAATGAATCAGTTTAATCTGTGTTAAATCTTTAAATGCATATTTGCAGTGTAAATATACATTTAAAAATTTGTGTATCACATTATATTTTTAAGCCAACTCAAGTGCTTTCCAGGGGCTATGGATGGCAACAGAGTTTTAAATTAAAGTTCATTTATGTTTTTCAGATAGCAGAAAAGTTTAACTATATGCCTCTTTATAAAAGATATTTCATTTTCTTTGTATTAATTTTTGTTCCTGGTCTATTCAAATATCTCAATATTTCATTCTTGAATAGTAAAACAATGAGTAAACTAAATGAAATATTGCAAGTTACGAAGGCTGAACGTAGAGTCTCTTCATTAAAGTAGGTGTTTTGTTTTATTAATTATTTTTAGATTTTGTGTTTGTGTTTTATGCAAATGTTTTTTGCAAAACAAATTGCACTGTGAAATGGTGGCAGCGACCCTACCATTAAGGGAACTCTTCCAGGCAACCCTAATAAATGATAACACAAATATGAAAAGAATTGTAAGCAAATGCAAGAGTATATATATGTATATGGTACTTATAATATATGAAAGATAATTACATATCATTAATCAATATTTAAAAATAATATAGACGACTAATTAAAAATTAAAATTAGCTGGCCATATATCCTCAAAACTTTATACAGTTAGATATTTTAAATTATTACATGTTATCTTATCTAAACAATTATTTAATATAGTTCAAATGGTATATTTGTAGGCATAATGACTTCTTGCAACTAATGCTTGATGCAGCGCAAAAAGAGAAGGATCAGGCAAAAGATAAAGAGGAATTGCGTAAGTAGTTTTATTATACATATTAATATAAAAGGCGACGCACTTGCACACCAGCCTTGGCATGGGCGGCCGAACGCACATAATTCTTCTTGTTTGAGTCCTGCCCAATACATAGTAATAATAAAAAATTCTCTTGCTGTTCAGAAATGCAGTATACCTATATCTCAAAAACTACTGAACCGATTTTTATAGAACTGTAACCTAAGTTGGAAAACACGTAAATAAAAATTCGACATAACTTAGTTTTCAAGAATACTTATGAAATGTAGCACGTGCTTAGACGTCTAAATGGATCTAACTGAAATATTATCAGTTTGTAATATTCCAACAATATGGAGAGATACCGTCAAAATGATAACATAGTTTGCAAAATGCGACAACGCAAAAGATGTGGTTTTTTTTTAAATTTATGTTTTCCATCAGAGTGTAATTCTAAAGTATATGACCTACAGTATAATATCTAAAAATACGACAGCAATATGTACCATAATTAAGCTATTAAAAGGAAGAGCAAGTTTATAGTATACGGGTAAGATTTAGAAACGGGACTTACCGCGAACTATCTCTGTGTATGTCAATAAGTGTATTGTATTGGATTTGACATACACGAGTCACGCTTGACTCTCAACCCTGAAGTTTACCCTCAGAACGCATTGCCATTTATTAATAGAGCTTTGGGAAGACCGCCCGTACTCTATTTATAGTCATGGACAATTTGTTTCCTTATCACACTGGTTTTCTTGAAAAAAAAAAACATTATCTACCTGCACTCTAAAAAAATATTGTACATATTCTTATTCTTGATTTAGCAAATTAATTTCACACACATTATATTTTAATATTTGCAGGGCAATTAATATTTTAATTTCATATCCCTTATTTTCTAATAATTTGATAACAGGATGTACACAACTAACTTTCCTTTAATTTAAATTTTCTCACTAAGTGATACATTCACATTTTTTCAGAAATAAACTATTTTTGAACCGACCTGTTTGATGTTAATAGGTCTTTCATTAATATTTCACATCCAATATATATTTCTGCAGTGAAAACCAATAAGTCCAAAAGAGTTTTCAAATCTGAGTAACTTTGAAATTTCAGATTTAGACGATGGAACAATCGATGCCCAAATAATCTTATTCCTTCTCGCTGGATTTGAAACGTCAAGTTCGTTGTTATCGTTCGCAATACACGTGCTAGCTACACGGCCAGATCTACAGGAGAAACTACGAAAACACGTCATAGAAGTAACGGAAGGAAAGGAAATTAACTATGACCTACTCACAGAACTTGACTATCTGGAAGCATTTCTCAATGGTGAGATTTTAAAATATTTAAATTAATTAATGCATTGCATTCAACTAAATATAATTATTTTACAAAACAGCACAGATAAATAAAAATGAATAATTATTATTTATTAATTAATGCGGGTATTTTCCAGAAACACTACGCATGTACCCTCCGGTTGCAAAAGTGGACAGAATTGTTACTAAACCGTACGTTTTACCCGGGTCATCTATTAGCCTGGAGGTCGGTAAAATAGTGTCCATACCGATATACGCCATTCATATGGACCCAGAAATATATCCAGACCCACAAGAATTCAAACCAGAAAGGTTTTTAAAAGATAACGCGGCCAGAACGTCTCATCTGTTTTTGCCGTTTGGAGCCGGACCAAGAGTTTGTATAGGTGTGTATACTTCACTTATCCCTTTCATCGGAAATAGTATTTTCTAACTATACAGAAACAGTTGCATTACAACCATTTACATGGTCTAGTCTCCTCCCCTTTCGTTATATTGGAAACCATCAAATATGTCTAATTTAAGAATTAAAAAAACCAGTGGCGCTCCAACTGTTTTAGGTCTAGGCCTCAACATCTGTATCAATTTCATGATCATTGGTTAATCTAATAGGCAAGCAGGTAAATCAGAATACTGTGCCTGACTCACGCCGTCGACTTTTTCGGGTCTAAGGCGAGCCGGTTTCCTCACGAAGTTTTCCTTCACCGTTCGGATGAATGTTAAATTCGCACAGATGTCCATTGGTGCACAGCCGGGGATCGAACCCACGACCTCGAGGAATCGCACGCTAAAGCCACTAGGCCAACACTGATTTTCTATGTCTAAATTCCATGATTTTATTTTCAGGCCTTCGATTTGCAATGATGTCCACAAAAATGGCAATGGTGTCACTATTAAAGAATTTTAACTTCAAAATCTGTTCGAAAACTCAAAATCCTGTACAATTTGATAAACGTGCACTTATGTTGAAAGCTAGTAAAGGATTATATGTTCGTGTTGAAAAAATTTAAACCTGACTCAAAAAGGGAAAGTTTCTTTAGACATAGTAAATACAGATTGGTCCCGATTGGAAGAATATACATTAATTTGGTTATTATTATTTGTTGTTATGGTAATGGTTTCCCAGAAAATATTAGTACAATTTAGTTTTCTAGCTGAATATTTTAATTTTAATAGTAGTTATTAAGTTGACGTCCACAATCGTTTTACAATGATTCCTGCATGAAGGTACATCTTTAGATCTTAATCGTATTAATAATCAACAAAACCGGCAAAAAATTTATACTCAAAGACTCTCATTTGTAATCTCTTAGTACTTTTTAAAAGGTAGTTCAGAACAAGAATTAGTATAAAGCCCTTATATGAATATTTTCCTGAAATAGTCCTGAATAGCTGTGATAAGGTTGAATTTTCCAGCATTGCATTGAAACTAAAGTACATATTTTGAATAATTGTATAGCATTAGTTAGGTATGATGGTATATAAACAATTAAATTTTTTAGTATTAAAAATTTCTATAACACTCAAAATAAATTCTCCATTTATATGGTTTGTCATGTAATGTGAAATATAACTAGTTATATAAGTAACAAGTACATTTAGTACTATGCTCTTTATTTTGATTTATTATATGATTTATGATATATTTATTGTTTTGGTGAAAGATATTTGATATATTACCAATTTTTTTTAGAAATTCCATCTTATTGTGGATCTTGCCATATTATTGTGATATACAGAAACACATAAATCTCAGATATACAATAACATTTATAAGAATATCTTTCTCACACATGAGATTTTTGAAATATTTTTGCTAATCTGAATAAATAATCGAATAATTCTCTACACTAAGATAAAGGCCAGTCTTTAAATATTATTTATTACTTAGTTTAAACTACATAATTTTTGTTACCTTTACAAAGTTTAGTACAATGTAACATATTTGGAGATTTGATATTGTGATAATTATACAAATATGGTATTTATTTCGTGAATAAATGGTTTACAATAAATTTGGTTTTATTTCAAAAACAATTGTGATTACATAGACTTTTAGTCATAGGGTATTTATTTATATATTAAAATCCTATTAATGTGACATTGTATAATACACATAAAGGAATGAATAAATCATAAATATAAATATTTTGGCTATAGTCACTCAAAATTATAGATTTTAAAATGAAATTTCACTCAATTATGTCATACATTTTTATTCCTGCAATAAATCCTTAATTATTGTCATGTTTCTCAAAAGCTGCTATGAAAAAACCTATGGAGTTTTTGTAAATGGAGTCAACTGGCCTTAGTGTGTCTTCCTGAGGTCCAAAACGTTGCACCATTGCCCTGTTAACAATAATAATTTAAAATAAATATTTTACACCCAACATTATTTTAATAGGTTTAAAATCATATCAATTGTCTCTGTATTTGTTTGATCCAATAAAATAATTTTTCTAAATAAGTACTCAGAAAATTGAAACAAGATACAAAATCCATCAAACAATATCCATAAAAAAGAATTGTCTTTGGTTTACAGAAGCGCAAAATAAAAACGCCAGGTTATTAGTAAGAAAAGTTAGTATGTTTCCTATATACATTCTCAGATAGCTTTATATTACAACACAATTCATATAAAAAAAATGTATTGAATTATTACTAAACCCCTTTCTTCAGGTTGGTTAAAATTATACTGGAAAAAATTACCTTTCTGTATCAGTGAGGCCAGAATTAGCTAAGCCTGGTCCTCCACACAGAGGATCGGCTGCTATTAATTTTATATTTGGGAAATTGTCAAGGGCCCACTTTACTAATCCTTCATTTTCTTCTATAGTAATAGTGCATGTGCTGTATACCAATTTACCACCTTCTTTCAAAACTTTAACAGCCTGAAAATAGTCAAAATTGTTAATAAAATAGTAAATACCATTTAATAAATAATTCATAAATAAAATAGCTTTTAGGCAGAAATTAGGCAAGCTTACATAGTATCAATATTGTATCTCTTCAAACATAGATTATAATTTATAGACAGAGGCCACATTTCCTTGTTGTGCAACAACCTTGTAGGATATTTAAAAATGTATTAAAATTTCAACATTTTTAAAACAAAGAATTGAACACTTACTGCTTCAAATAACTTCCGTTGAACATATTTGTATGATTGTAACATTTTTGGTGACATATTATTGCTTGTTAATCTTGGTCTTTGACCCAAGCCACTGCATGGTGCATCGAGGAGTATTTTATCAAAATAATTTGATGGATATGGTGGTGGACCACTTTCACTGCCAGATTCTGAATGAATTTTTCTTGAATCATATGCAAATGCGTTGATACAAGTCAGATCTTGCATTTTACAATTTTTTTTAATCAATTCAACCTTTTTCTCTGTTCTATCTATAGCAGTGATGAAGGCCTGAAAAGATGTCAAATATGCCTATTTTTAAAATTGCACTCATTAGCGCAAGAGTTTTAATAGAACTTCATACTAGTTTATTAGCTTGCTGAAGAGTCAAAGATGGAAATGTTAGTACAATTATCTTTCAGACCTCTGTAGGCACAGGTGATTGATACCTTAGGGAAAAATAATTTTGCACAAGGATTCATTATTTAAGTACATTTATGGGATAAACACTCAGATAAAAATCTAACCAATTTTAACTTAACTTACTTTTGACGCACAACAAACCAATCATGGGTCTCATTGCGGAAAAAGGAGTCCTAATACCCTAACTTAACTTACTTTATTATATGACATTTCACCTAAATGTGTTGTTTTATTACCCGGGGCTGCACACATATCAAGTATCTTCTCATTTGGCTGAGGATTTACTACCCAACTACAAACAATAGATGGCAAATTTTGTAAAACAACATGACCACTTGAAAAGCATGTCTCATTCACAACCACTAGTTTAGATTCGGGACATACAGTTTCAACAGCTACACCACTAAAAACAATTCAATCATTTTTTTTAAATACACATAACATTATACAAGACTACGTGATTTTATGGTAGATTTTGTCACCGTGTAATAAGTACATGCCTTGGTTGTATACCTTCATCAAAAAGATGAGAGCGTAGCTTCTTTAAGTATCCAGTACCTACATATTTCTTATTTCCCAAATATTCCACTTTTAATCCTCTTTTACATTTCTCATCAAGGTCAGCATAAATATCAACTAAAGCATCAAGTGTACATCCTGAAAGTTTGAAAAAAAAATTACTGTAATAATATTTTTCACTAAATGTGTGTAGAAATAAATGGTTAGGTTAGCTAGCAGCTTTTTACCCTAGATAACATGGAATTACAAGTCCATGAAATTTACAACTGCATGTTTTAAGAGTAGCTTTTGTGTTTATTTTGATTAGTATACAGTGAATTTGTACAATGGAATATTATTATCTCCAAAACTATGAAGTAAAGTACAGTCTTAAGGGTCATAGTTACCAGATGGCAGCCCAAGAACTCCAGGTGCATAAACATGCGAACCTCTTAAAACAGCTGCACCACATGCAGCATCTACTATGACCTCATGTTTACCTTTTTCTCTGACTATGGTTTCTGGCCATTGATATATTATTAAACAGTCCGGTCTTACGAAAAAATATTGAGGTATTTCGTTTAAATTCAAAGTATTTCTTTGCTATAAAAAATTTAAAACAATATAACAGATTCCAATGTCCTTAAACAAATGTACATATATCATTAGGTCTGATATAACTTACCGATAATAATATATGTTCTAATTTTTGTATGTTAAATCCTTTTAATCTATTTATTCTAAAACAAGTGTGATTTGGAGTATTTTCTAACCATTTACTTACAGAATCGTCCATTTTAACCATTACCTAGCGATTTTTTACCATTTTTATTTCAAAAATACAAATAGAATATTTTTAGAGCATGAAACAAATTGAAATTACTTAACAAGCACACTGGTCACTGGTTACTGGTAGGGAATGGGATGTGAAAAAATAATCGATTATTAAAAGAATCGATTAAAATCGATTTTTTTCAAAGTAAAAATCGATTTTTTTACGCGATTTTTATAATTGAAAATCAAACATAGTCGATTTTTTCTCTGCCACCTCCCGACATTATGTCTGGTCTTTTATAACCCGGACCTCTAACTTTTACGGATATTCGATATACAGCGATGTTTAGAATGCGATACATACATTGAATAGGATTCTTTGAAGATGTAATGATATGCTCGATGCATTGATGTTTTTTTGTAATACATTGAAAGGATGATAAAACCAGTTAATTTTAGAAAAACTCAAGTTTGAATGGACACTATAATTTAAAAGTAAAATAAATTTATTCAGCAGCACAAGATAACATACATATAAAAAGACAACAAAAATACTCCGATGTGCTACTGAAAAGGCAAAACTCAGCATTTATCAAATTTCACCTAAAATCTATCAAAACGAGATTAAGTTAATTTCTATTTTGATTATTCTTAAACGTTAATTTCTGTTTATAATATCTATTGTTTATTTTTCATAAAAAAAACATGAAAAATAAGATATTTAGGGTGATTATTTTGAAAGTAATTCAAAAATTAGGAAAAAATCGATTATTTTAAAAAAAAACGATTATTTATTAATAGATTTTTTATGCAGAATGTCACATTCCTAGTTACTGGTATAACAAGCAGTTAGCAGGGTTGCCAACTCCCACAAAATGTTCCCCCTAGGACTAACTTCAAATACCCCTAATTTTTTTGTTGTACACTTGGTTTGAGAGGTCATTTCAAATACGAATTAAAAATACTTTTAAGTAGTAAAAAGTAGCTGTTGTATTTATGTGAGTATATTTTACATATATATGTTATGTGGTATGTACGAAGTTGGTAGGAGAACTAGGATGTCATGGAATAGAATGGGGATAGAAAGAAGTACTGAAGGCAGAGATACCAATATACTTAAAAAAGAAAGTCTTAGACACGTGTCTTTCTTACGGTTGCCAATCATGGATATATGACTCAAATACAAATAGAAAAAAAACAACTTGTCAACGAGGAATGGAACCAGTATACTCAATTTAAAACTAAAGGACAAGATAAGAAGTACCCAAATAAGAAACAAAACAAAGGTTATTGATGCACTGTCCTATTGCAAAAAACTTAAGTGAAACTTAAGAGAAATGGGCGAGCCATACCGGTTGAATGAATAATGGCAAATGAACAAAGAGCCACCAGGAAAAAGAAAGCGTGGTCGCCCTCTTGCCCGGTGGGCCGACGAGCTAAAGAAAGTTGGTGGAGAGAATTAGCAAAAAAATGCTCAAAACAGAGAGAGATAGAGTCAATTGGAGGAGGCCTATACTCAATAAGAGGTCCTTGGAAAAATATATATATGGTGTGTGTATGTATGTATGTATTTTGTGTGGGTGTGTATATTTTGTAAATTTTTTTCTCAAGGAATAAATGAGGCTTAATTATTATATGTTAATCAATGACCGATTAATATAAATGATAATAACAATGAGATGAAACGATTCTTATTTTTTATTTCTTAAGTTTTCTTTCTTCGAATTGAGTTCTTCTTAATATTTCTTGGCAGATAATTTTTGCGTTTTCGTCAATTTCATACATTATTTTTAAAGCTTTTTGCACTTTTTCTTTTTTATCTGTTCTGTTACAGTTAAACGAGACAGAATTAAAATAAAAAACGAATTGCGTCAATGTCGCCTGTTTTTTCCTTCTAACACAATATTATTAAATGTCATTGGGAAAAGGCCTAGATATCGCGCTGCGTATTGCTGTTGCTGATATTTTTGAAATCGTACATATTGGCGTTAAATGATTTGATCATAAGGTCATAAGGAACAAATTTGACACATGAAATTATTGTTTTTCGATATTTAAGTTGTAGCCAGGCTTGGAGTTTATATTTGGTTTAGTTTGTTGATTGCGTTCGAAGATATAAATTGTATAGAATTGTACGTTTGTTGAGATAAAAAATCCTTGAATAAAGTACACCCTAAAATTCCCCTGGACTTCTTGATTACCCCTAAATGTGGGGGGATACCCCCAAGTTGGCATAACAGATTACTGCTGTCAAGTATTGATAAGAGAACAGTTGACATTTGTGATTTGAGAATACACATTTTATTTTTTTTTACTTTTGGCAACAGCTTCAACTTTATGCCAGTTGAATACACATATTATAATGTGTTGACACATTGAGTTAACGAGTTACCACAGGCTAGGAAGACTCAAATCGCCTATTAGATAAATATTGGAAGTGAACTAAAAGTACACTTGATGTGTCTGTGTAGTCTTTCTAATTTCTTAAATTGAGTAGCTTTTTTACTGATAATAGCTTATGTTAAGTTTATTTTCCAGATTAAAGTACTATAGCTAGAAAGCTCACGTCTGCCACCATGATAGCCCTGCGTTGTCAAGTGACATCCCCTTAAAAAGTTACAGGTATTAGTATACTATATGATTTGCTCGTGTCTGCCTCTTTGATTTTTATTTAAGCATATATCGCCGTCTACTTTATATACGATATAACAGCTCCGAGGGCTTTAAATATATTTTAAAGTAAGTCACATAATATATATCTAGGTATTTATTATGAGATTTTATCATTATGATATTTAAAAGATAGCTTAATATTGTAAAATATTGAATTGTGATTTGGAGAAAGCATAGCATTTTTTTATTTTTGTCACTGGCCACTTTTGGCCGATACGTGGCATAGGCACGAACAACTTCCACGTTAGCCGCCATTTTGATTTTTGACACTCAGCGAAAATTGGTGACTTCATTGAATTCAAGATTGATTCTTCAAATAACGTTTAAAATTTGTGCAAAAATGTAAGTACGTGGTTGAAAAAATACAAGTATTGCAATTTTATAATATATTGGTGATAAAAAGTACAGTTTACAATATTATGAAGCTGAGGGTGGTGACCGCAACAGAATACTAACAGTGATGTCGGCTAATCTTTGTTCAATAAACTGAGAATACGTTATAACGTAAATATTGCTCTTGCTTCTGGGAATTGCTTAATCAAACCATTTATTGGTCGTATTGTTTAAAAAAATATAGTTTTTACGCATCAGTTGGGGTATGACTTGCCATGTCATATACCAATACTCATTCCATTGATTGAATGTGCAACCGATGAGTCAGAAGTACCATTTCATCTACAATTATCCTTTATTTCTTTCAGATTATACTTAAGTCGCCAAAATGGGGAATATGTTTGCAAATTTATTTAAGGGCCTATTTGGCAAAAAAGAAATGAGAATATTGATGGTTGGTTTGGATGCAGCTGGTAAAACCACAATTCTATATAAACTCAAATTAGGAGAAATCGTAACAACAATTCCTACAATTGGTAAGTAATACAACATTATTTGTGAAATTAATCATGTATAAAGTTTTGTATTTCAAGTAATGTCATGTGGCATTAGTTCCTTTCATTTTTAGTTGAACTCATTAAACTGTTTATCAAGTTAGTTGCTTAACTTTAGAGCTTTGTCAATGCCAAATTGTGTAATTACAGTTTAAAGTATTTTAGTGATACTTATATACTGTTGTCTTCATTTTAATGTTTTGCTATAAATTTACTTAAACAATGGATTCTAATCTAAGACCAAAAACCATATATAGTGACTATATACACTATAACTACAAACAGATAAAATAAAATTTTGTAATTGTATATAATGTGTTTGCTCACTAGGAAACAAAATCTTAACTGTTTTTAAGGTTCATATAATTTTGAGAGTTAAGATTGAAAAATCCTTCACACTCTAGGATTATTGCACTCAGTTAAACTCTTTAAAACAAATTGGATTCTGATTAAACCTATATTATTTATAAGTAAAATTTAATTACATAATTTATTTTAGCTTTATTATTATATAAGTAAATTTTTTGTGATAACTTATAACACCCATTAATTATTCCAGGCTTTAATGTGGAGACAGTAGAATACAAAAACATCAGTTTTACTGTATGGGATGTTGGTGGTCAGGACAAAATTAGACCATTGTGGAGGCATTACTTCCAAAACACACAGGTATATTCATATAATTTTGTGTGCTGTTTTTATTTAGCGATTTTGAATTTGGATGCAGCTCCATGCTTGTATCTAAGCCATTGAATAACTGCTGTTGGGTTTCTATTATAATCTGTTTCTGCATTATGCTCACTAACATTACACACACACACTGTCAATAATCATTGCTTATATGTTTACTTAAAATTCCAAAGAGATATTTATTTTAAATATAGTAAAAACATTTAAAAATTAAATATTAAACTGTACTTAAGATCCTTTTTAATTTATGGATTAAACACATTTTTTTTTACTATGATTTTGTGTATTACATATATATCTGTGCTGTGCAATTTAACCTACATTTTACTATTTTCTGTGATACTTTATAGCTCTAGCAGGTAAAGAAAAACAAAATATAATAACTTTATTAGTAAACTAGGCAAAAAAAAGTGCCATTGTAATAATTAAAAATATTTCTATGACTTGTTAAAAATATGTGGATAAATAATGTTCTCTAGATCTGAGGGATTTGTTAAAAAGCATTTTTGTAAGTTGAAATATACTTAAAAACGATATTGATATGCATGCTAATAATGATTAAGAAACATAATAGAACTTTTTTATAGATTACAGTGTAATCTATCCCCTCAGAACAAAATATTTATTTGGTTTAGATTTTTTCTTAATAAGATTTTTGTCTGCAGGGTCTTATCTTCGTAGTAGACAGTAATGACAGAGAGCGTATAGGAGAGGCGCGTGAGGAGCTAATGCGAATGTTAAGCGAAGACGAGTTGCGGGACGCAGTACTCTTGATCTTTGCAAACAAACAGGTACACCAATTTTTTTTATTTTTTGAGGTGTTATTTATGTAATTATTTAGCAAAATATGTCTACTAACCAAAATATCATGGGAAAATTTTATAAATAGATGAGAAAGTTACTTGTCTTATATACTACTAAGCCTGAACATGTACCAATTAAATTTCTGGTAATATATAATTTATTACCTTTTTACAATAGTTGACACAGTTAAAATAAATTGTATATGCAGCAGGAAATTAATAATCATATCAACAAGATTTACAATGGCCTTGATAAGCTATGTGACGCAGTACTATGTAGTTAATTTTGGGGCATATCTTGAGCTAAATTGAATACTAAATGTTTTAGTTTAAACATATGTTTTTTTACTTGGTGGTTATCGTTTGATGTTCGATGATCTTTAAAAAATAACTCCTACCGAAACTCGGTTATAGATAAGGTTTGGTATGAAGAGCATTCATTTATTTTTCTTTTAAGTCTCTCAAGTACTTTACTACTCAGTTTTGGCAGTCAGGCGCCCAATCGGTCCGTCGTGCGTAGTCGATCTAGAGTTGATATTTGAAACATCTCCCTGCCTAGGACCTGCCCAACGCGATGAACGCGGCCGAGATAACGGACAAGCTGGGCCTGCACTCGTTGCGCAACCGCAACTGGTACATCCAGGCGACGTGCGCCACCTCCGGGGACGGGCTCTACGAGGGACTGGACTGGCTCTCCAACCAGCTCAAGAACGCCAACCGCTAACCGCCCACTTCACACTCAGAGACTATGGTTTAACTTCAATTTATTTGCTAATGTATTATGTGAATCAAATGTATTACAGCGTATCGCGTCGATCCACCCGGGCCGCCGCTTCAACCCTTCGGAATACTGTTTTTAGTTTGTCTCCTCCGGTGGCCGGATCTCTCTTCGTCGCCTCCGGTACTTATTTCTCGTGTGTGACGTTGAACAAATATTGTAAATGCGAAATTTCTTAATTTGCCATCGTGATGTGGATAGGTGACTGACGTGATAGTGAATCACATAACATGTTTTATAAGTGTAATATGGAATAAGTTGTCGTAATAAAGTATTTAAAGTTAATTGACATTATGATTTTCGTTAGCGTAGTGCACCTTCAGTGCAGAAGTAGAGCGCGTGTCCGTCTTCGCCGCAGATGACTTCTATGGAGTCCCATATTAGTCCCCGACCTATTCGCATCGCTTCGAACGCCGCTCGGAGCCATCGGTTTTGTGCATATTCCATTTATTCGACTTATTGTACGATGATAGTTTATTTTTTACGGAAGTTAACTAGGTAGATTAAGCTGTTATGTAATTTACATCAGAAACCCGTTTGTCGTTGAATGAGCCGCATTTATGGATGACTTCGCGACGGACCGATTATAATATTTAATTTAGGTGTATTATGTATTAGATTACTGTCATTTGGGAAGTTCCGCGTACGGGAAGCGGTCGGAATCCTCTACGGTACTTCGCTCTTACACAACTAATTATAACTTAGCATTTTTATAATAATTTAGATGAGATTGTTACACAATTCAAGGATACAATAATTATGGAAAGTGTGGTAAAGAGAGTACTTTTTAATTTTATGAAAAGGTTTATTGAAGCAAAATGTGACATTCCGGTTTGTCTTACTGCTGTATTATGGAATAAAATATCCTCACCAAAGCTCGTTTTTCTTCTCAAAATCCTTTATTGTAGATTGCCTCTAGTGTTATCGAGTTGGATAACGTTTACTAACGATTTAAGTTTGAAGTTGTAGAATCACATTAAGTTTAGTCACATTAGTATTACTTAAACCGAAGGAAGCGACACCTTTAGACGACAGGAAGCAACAAGTTTAAGAGATGCGAACTTTACTTTGCCTTTAATCTTTTTAAAAATTATAGTCGCTAGCCAAATTGTGAAATCAATACAAGAGACTAAAACGCTAATTTCGGTATTAAAAATCTTTCATTGTTTAAATATATAATTGGGGGCAAAAAGGGCAGTCATCGCAGCTCATGGACGCCCATTTTCAGTGGGTGTGTTACCGGCCTTTTACGGAGGAGTACACTTAAATTTGAATAGTTGGAGGTCATATCTTTGGGAAGACACCCACAGGGTGTCGATTCCACAGTTCGCTAGTTCGCAAAAGAAAGTAAAATTAGATGCACAGACATGTTTACTACTTTTTCTTAAATAACAAACATACGTAGTATTTATTATAGTATAGATTTTGGATCTTTGTTTCTTGTAAGAAATGAAATACATCGCATTTGCGACTGCAGCACCATGTAATCGAGTAGGGAGCTGGGTAAGTAGTAGTCTTAGTAAATATGAAGTTGATAATATTAACAAACAATAATACAGTAGGTACGATGGTCACCGCAGTATAGTGCCCTGTCTTCCCGCGAATGTAGATATTTTAATTCATTGGTCTACTAGCTTTGAAAAATTATATAAAATGTGCCATATCCCTTGTAAGGGAAGTTAAAACATTAGACCGTTTATATTAGACCTTAGCTACCTAACACTCTTACGATGTTTTTTAACAATAACGCACGTACAAAAATCAATAGGTTCAAGCGGCACAGATTCGCTGACAATTGACCGAGAGCGAGAGCGTCTAGGTTGACAATTGACCGAGAGCGAGAGATCTATAGGTGGCCGTCCGTCTCAGGTGATCCTAGTCGTTTACACAGATGGGCAGAGGCAATTGAGTCCAAGGAGGAGGTGCTGGCGGTAAGTTTGGACAGCGAAAGCCTTCGATCGTGTGACAAAGAGCTTCTTTTGATGCTATGCGTTGCTCGATATATTATGCAATTGGATTTCCAGCTTTCCCGCTGATCGGAGCATCAAGGGCGTCATTGACAGAGCATGTTTCTACCTCAAACCCGTGAACGCACACCACACAATGTTTGTCTTCTAAACCCGACCCTGTTCTATATATAAATGATATGTTGCAACTTAGCAACATTCATGGCTATGCGGACGATAGCACTGACAATACAAGCTACAGGTACAAGTATTTCTCGGGCAGTTCTCGATCAGTATAGGAACAACCTTATGTCTAGAGCCGGATTTAGATGTCTGGAAGTCTCGGGGCGACAAAAAAAAAAGAAACAGTTGTGACAAATTTAAAACTATTCCCCTCACTAGGAAGCCCCTTTGTTGTGGGTGACTTTGTTTAAGGATATTAAATCAATGTTAAATAGTACATATATCATATAGAGTGGATGTTTGGAAGTTATTTCAAGAGTTTCGTGAAATGACATGTAGAGTGATATTATTAATACATAACTCGTACATTTTATATGCATATCGACTGCCAACAATTTCATGTGCATACATCATCCCCGGGAATGCACAAAATTAAATTAGTGCATTGAAACAACAGGGGTATCATTTTGTATGATTAATAAGCGTTCAAATTGGATAGCGCCATGGTGTCGCGAACAAGTGCCAGAGTAATATTTCTTAAGCTTGGAGCACTACATCATCCCAAGATAGGGTTAAATTAATTTTAGAGGCTTAGAATAAAACGCTAAGATTGATAATGTTTGCGAATCTTATTTTACGCAGAGAAAGCGTGCCCATATTGAGGCTGTTAGTCATTGCAATTATTTTATTTGGTGATTTAGCTACTTATAGAAAACAGCTTATTATGTAATTATATCGCTGTAAACACATCAAATAATTAATGCGATTGTTAAATATATTTTACGCTTTACTCTTTCTTATTAATAAATACTAGAAAATGCACCGAAAGTGCATTAACACTAAATTTTTAAATCTGTTTCATGATCATTTGACAATCTAATCGTGGATCTATATCATGCCGGTTTCCTCACGATGTTTTTCTTCACCGTTCGAGCGAATTAAATGCACACATAGAAAGAAGGTCCATTGGTCACAGCCGCGGATCGAACCTACGAACTCAGGGATGAGATTCGCACGCCGAAGCCACAAGGCCAACACTGCTCCATTCACTCAGAAAAAAATAAACATTTTTTTTTCTATCTTCTTTATTGATTTTTTTTTCATTTTTTCATTATCTTGGGGCCTGGCATACATTTCAAATGGTCAAGTATTTCCGACTTTTATAGCGTAACGTTCAATCATTGATACAAAGTTTTCTACTTACAAAAATAATGGTTTTCTACATCAGATGCCTCGTAGATTCTAGAATTTACCAGTCATTTGTCTTCTCCGGAATTCAATACTGCCAGGTCTATTGAAATAATTTTATACGTTACGATTTAATTATTTTATTGAAAACAAAAGTTTAATAACTTTAAAAGCTGTTCGTAAAGTAAAATAGGAAGGGAGTACGGTTATATAACAATAAGTAGATTCAGTTGGTGTGTGACGGTTTACGTACAATTTTAATATTATAATGTTATAGTGGATATGCCACTGGGCTTAGTATATAAGTTAGTTATTTAAAATGTTCGACGTCCTGGTGGACAGAAAAACTGCCCAGTTTGTGTTTCCACCACACCAACTTATTTTCTATTTAAGATCATATATATAATAAATAAATAAATAAAATTAATTTTTAGTTTTTATTTTGTGGTTGTTTCTTTAATGTTTTCCTTTGATAGATTGCTTGTATTCTAATATAAATGTGTATGTGTGTTAAATTTGTGATGTCATATTTTCTTGTATTCTTTAGGAATACACATTGTTTTAGAACGTATAAATAAATAAATAAGCAGAATGTAGAGTACAAGAATGACTCCACTGTCACTCACTCCACTCCACTGATAGTAGCAGCTACGATTACGTAGCAAGTGACGTAGGTATATCATAAAAATATATATTGTTTCTGTATAAGGTCTTAATACAGTAACATTTGTAGCCCGCCTTTCATTATGTATTTCATACAAAAAAGCATACAAGCTATTAAAATTGTAAGACGCTTAAATTTTGAAAGCATTGGATATACTCGCGAATATTTTTTTTTTTACTTTCCCCGAACTTTGATCTGTGTTATTGGTCTGTTGTCGACAAAACGCACGTAAGCTAAGCCTTTTCCGGCGCAAGATTTTTCGTGACGCGTGTGGGCAAGTGCCGTGATGCGGCGGGGCGGGCAGTCGCACGGAGGCGATGCATTTTTCCCCGCCCGCCCCCCTCGCATGCCGCAGTTTTCCGCGAGGGGCGCGCCGGCCCCCGCCCGCTACTCTCGGGAAATCGTTCTGACGCTCTCCATTCGCCTCAGTCTGGCTCGACCGTCGCAATACTACGTCGCGTACGCGCGCTACACTTGTTCACGCAACGACTCGTATATCGCGGCGAAAATAGTGCGCTCGGACCGGGAAGCGAACCCGGTGAACCAGTGGTAGGTGCCATGGTGCCCGCACTGGTACTGATGTTGCTGGCGGTGGCCCCGTATGGGCCCGCCGTCGCCCGCAGGCACGCTCCTGACCTCAGAGAAGATGAACCCGCTCGGCGTACCACGAGACCTGCCGGTAAGATCTAGTTTCTTCTGCTTCTACTCTGGTATCTACTTCTATACGTTAAAACATTGGCAACGTCATGCGCTTTCGAAGTTATAATCTAGTAATCTTGTAACGCATCAATCAAATTGCATGCGATGCAAATATAGACATTCTCGGTGCATAGATCGCAGCGACTTGCATCGTCATTGGTTCTAGTCCACACTTACTTATAAGTACTATATTATTCGAAGACATGTATATGACTATCACGCCGTTATTGTGATCGTTCGATGGAATAAAAACAATGCCACGTGAAAGTGATCAGCTTTCCTCTCGGTATCAAACTGAAATGTCAAGTGATCTATTTTTGTTGTATGATACAATCTTTATCGGGCAAAGACATTCAGCAGATATGTCACTCATATGTAAAATAAACAAAAAATAATCAGATAAATTGTGATTTCCATACTACACATAATCATGAATAGTTTATACTTTCTTTCTTTTTTTACATAGTACGCAAATGTTATGTATAAACGTTTAAAAATATACGAACCTAAAATATACAGGAGACGTTTTAAATCTTATAATAAGATGAAAAGCTTTTTTAATCACCATTCAATCATAAACATTGCCAAGAATAATATCACATATGGCAGTTCTCTGAAATTGAAATACTTTCAAGTCGCAAATTAAACTTTGAGTATATTAGATTAGTGAAAAATCTTCAAAACATATTTATATTATTTGTTTGTGAGGAAAAGCGCTGGAAAATTTCGGACCACTGTTTAACGCACTGTTGGAAACATTTGAAAACATTACATTTTATTTGTAAATTTCTATTTTATAACATAATCTTCCCAATTTTTTTTAAGTATAAAGTTCTTAAGTATTTTAATTGGAATTAATACATTCATTATTGTTTCGGAAACCGAATCCTGGACCCTAAAATGAGTTATTAAAATTTGACTTCAAAATTAAATATAAACATAAGGATTATAAAATTATATTCGCGAAAGATTATAAAATAAAGAAATAGAGAATAGATTTTTGTTATTTTTTATTTCGTAATATCAGGACTATTCTGATAGTTGGGTATCGTACGATTTTGCAATCTTATCATTACGCCATGTGATTACAGATTACGACAAAAACGTACTATTGCAAAATTTTCGTACTTTTAGCGTTTATAGCAAATTATAAATCAAGATAACTTCTATCTTATCTATTAAATAACACGAATCACTCTGAGATTTGAAGTTTTCTATGAAATTATTGTTTACACTGTTAGATTAATTAATTAATCACTGCAGGTGACTTGACAAATCAATGTTAATTGTGAGGACTTTAAAATTTGTTTAGAGTCTCATAAATTACGGCTAGCCGCTTCTAATTCAGTGTGATTGTTTGTCTTTTTACTTTTTAATGTTGTTCATGTATTGGTTATAATTAATAAATTAAAACTAAATTAAGCGCCACAAATAAACCTCATGTTGTAAAACAACTTCGCCCCAGTTATAGTTTAACTAACTTTATTCTTTAGTTTAATTAACTAAGTTTCATTTCTGTAAAACTATATTTCCTTACTTGTATATTCATCGAATATAAATTTTTCACTGAACATTTAAGTACTTAATAAAAATTTAAAAATATATTGGTTCACTATTATCGCAACCAATTTTAAGGCAACTTTGTTATTTTTAAATAAAAATATCGTTACACATCTAATTAAATCGTAAACTGTTTAAAATAATCTTCGTAATTAGGTAATTTAAGTAGCCTTCAAGAAGTGAAAGAATTTGTTAAAATATAAGTAAAATACAAATATTTGTTGAGATCAACGTTGGTAACGAGTTTTACCTTGAATATGGGGCATACGAGAGTTAATAAAAATTAAATGACACTATATTTATATAATTGATAATGTTTTACATGGGAAAAGTATTTGATGCCTGTATATTACCGTGCCTGATATACGCATGCCAAATCTGGTCACTCACCGATAAACAAGAATACAAACTAAGAGTATGTCAGAATAGTATCGAAAGGTCTAGGTCTAGGTCTGAAATTGAAAGATAAAGTAAAACTAGAAGAAATAAAGGACATGACAAAGTTTAGAAATGCTGTTACTTCGAAATGGAAATGGACAGGACTCATTATGAGAGAAGATAAAGATAAAAGGACGAAGAAAGTGAGGGAATGGCCTATGACAAAAGAAAACGAGGAAGACAAATAAAGAGATGGGAAGATGATGTGCGAAGAGCAGCTGGCCCTTTGGCTGGCTACGTAAACCTAGAAACAGAGAAGGGTGGAAGCTCTTAGAGGAGGCCTATGTCCAAGGACAAGCTGTATAACAGAACCTATATTCAGATTATATCGAATGAACGGACTTGCCGATTAATTATCAGTACTTAGTAGATATTTATTTTTACAGACAGATAGTACAATAACGATCAGCGAGGTTAAGTAACACTTGCAGCGTCTAAAGTATAGATACGTACTGCTTTCAGGTTTTATAATTTCGTTAATACCACTTGCGCCATTGATGACCCGTTGGCCGTTACCGTGTTAAAATCCGTCTCGATAGCCTTTATGTAATGTAAATATTCGCTAATAGACAAGGACGAGGACTGTAGTTACAGGTGACTCACTTTTCCCGACAACTTTCATTCATTTTCCGGATCAGTTTAATGTCAGGAATGTTTGCCAAAATATCTTAACAAGCGTGCCAAAATTTGTATTACCGAGAAGAGAAAAAAGCTGTCATCGTTGTCTAGACGCTCCAACGAGACGTATCGTTACAAAGAGAATTACCTGCTGCAATCATTTTTATGCTTCTAAACTTTGCAGTTTTTCTTCATTGTTGTGTGAAATCTATATTTTCTTTTCCTCCACTATTTCATTTATCACTATTCAATCCAGTATAACGATTACGATGCGACTCAGACAAAAATATCAAATTATATTTTTTTGTAAATAAGTTATAATTTGGAATTAAAAAAAGATTGTGATGCTGGCGATTATACAATCAATATTTTAAAAAGTAAATAAAGATATTTATATTATTTACTGAGCAGTGTTCGCCTAGTGGCTTCTGCGTGTGACTCTCATCCATGAGGCCGTAGGGTCGATCCCCGGCTTTCGATGCACCAAATGACTTTCTTTCTATGTGCGCATTTAAAATTCGCTCGAACGGTAACAAGGAAATTATCGTGAGGAAACCGGCTTGCTTTAGACCCAAAAAGCTTGTGTCAGGTACTGGAGGCTGATCACTTACTTGCCTATTATATTGAAAAATTATCATGAAGCAGATTCAGTAATTTGAGGCCCAGACCTAAAGATGTTGTAGCGCCACTTATTTATTTTTTTTTTATTTATATTATGATATATATTTATTAACATTTAATATAAATTTGTGTATTTACATTTAAACCCAAACAATGTTAGCTTTCTCTTATTTTAAAATAAATTAAAAAGACAATCTAAATAAAAATTATTATGGCCATATTGTCCAAAAAAATTAATAAAAATCGTAAAAGCCGATTCGGGGAGGTTGGTAAAAAAGCGCGGTTATGTTTTGCGCGCAGTCAGTGATTTCGGCATCTAGTTATAATATAAAAACGATAAAAATAAAGTAATTTGTTAAAGAGATATCTACGACAGTATTAATTAGGTTTTTATTAAGTATCCGCTGCGGGTTACAAGATCATCTGATAAATTTTATCGAAACAAAAATAAACAATGAGTCATGGTTTACCTCACATCGGCTTAAGGAGGACTTAATTCGCTTATTTTTTCTTACTGCGTGTAAGACTTTACGAAGAATGCGATATCGTGGAATGAACTGATGAATATTATGAAGAAAATTCTTCTATCTCATCAGCTTTAACTCTAAGAGTCAAACAGTTATTATGTTATAATTATATGAACTACCTGCCCCGCGCGAACTTCGCTTCTCCTAAATGTGATTTTACTTAGCCTACCTTTTTAGTACATACCAACATGGAACATTTTGCTATGCTACCCCAGAGACTTTTTGTGATTTTTTCTCTGTTAACCTTAAAGAACCTTAGAGTTCAATTCATAAGATTTTAATTAACAAATAAAAAATAGGAGTTGATCGTAGAGGTTTTGTATGCTGTATCATAAAAAAATAAAAACATAAAATGTTGTCTAAAAAATAGAAATATTGGAGTTTGAAAGATAGATAGTAGCCTTTTCAGAACTGAATATACATAAAAAAATTCATAAGAATCGGTCGAGGCGTTTCGGAGGAGTATGGGAACGAACACTGTGACACGAGAATTTTATATATTAGATTAGAAAACCAAAAGAACAATTCTGGTACAAATTTTAATGCCCCATTACTTTTGCATCTAGGGTGCAACAGTGAAAAAAATTAAATCTAAATAGGTTCAGTTAAATTAAACACTTAATGAATGACTAAGTGAGTCTCTTACAAAGTAACGTTGTATTAATTCTCGCGTTACAAGAAATTCTACAGTACCCAGATATCATTACAAACAAACCAGCTTTTGTATTTGTAAGTTAAAATACTAATTAAATTGTGAATATTGCCTACAATTTATATACAGTTATTGTAGCTAAAGGAAAAACCACACTAACCACATGGATATGTATATCAACATGTTGATTACTTGACCAAGATTTATTGAATTAGGTTCAATTTTGAATGAAAGGTGTTGGCATAGAGGGCCTGGAATCATCGTGCGCGTGGACTACGTGTTTATACAATGAAGACAAACATCGTGAGGAAACCGAGTCCGAAATATTGTCCATAGCCACTGGATATAATAATAAATTGTTAAACTTGAATTTGAGCAAACTTTAATCAAAACCCCAGGTTTCTGTATCTGTATCCTCGATATTGCTAGAAAAGCAAGTTTTAAGATCTCATTCTAAGATTCAGAGTCGTTTTAGCGTAAAGTGTTCTGTGTGAACTCCATCTCTGGAAGCAGCAGCACATGAGCGAGTCATATTTCACGCCTAGACTTGTTGGCTCCTTTAGGATATTTCCTTAAATGCTTGCTGATTGCGCTTATAGTTAGAAAATATCCATTAGTATTTGGGGCAGTGAGGGTCTGAATGGCAAACCTAAGTGGTGCGCGCCAGGCTCAGCCAGACACATTTGTCACCTAACTCAAAGGCTGACTTATCTATAATGTTCCCTGTTATCCTTAACTCTTTTCCGTTTAATCAAAATTCTAATACGGCAGGTAATTTCAGCGATTTTAAAAACATTTCTGTACCGGACGGACTTATATTTTTTATTACATTACACGACGTTTCACGTGCGTTACGGCAGTTTAGTCAATAGCATATAAAATTAATCCTTATATGGTATAATATAAATTTTTTAACGCTACACATTTTCAAATAAGTTTTACAAGAATATAAAAAATTATAATTAAACTATGCGTACAAATTAGTTCTGTATTTATTAGAAGTATATTAGGAACTGTTACGCGATTAATATAAATAATATCACAATTTAATAAAACAAAATAGACAGAAACTGCTTAAGCAGACGTTTATTTTTACGCGTTATCTATGTATCTTTTCTGTATATTGAAATTTTGCTAAAGGTTTAAACTGACATGTCTATCAAACACAAATACCTTGTTATTGTATGATGGCTGATTTCTATAACGATAATAGACGTGTGGAATGTGTCACTAATAAAATAACCTTACATGCAAGTATAATTGTACGAGAATAATTCTAATTTGTGGAATATTTATGCGTATATACGTGATTGTTTGTGACCGCGCATCGTGCAACGAATCAAAATGCGCTCTCTGACGCGACTTTGTAAAGCGTCTTAGTAATAATACTCGTGGGGAACCGCTCACCTTCGTTTGTTTATATTGTCTAAAGGTACCGACGTATATGTGATACTGAAACATGAATCAGAGATGTGTACAAAACATACGCTTTGTTCCCGCCGACATGATAGTATTAAAGTAAGTGTATAACAGTGGAGTCGTCAGTCGATCAGTATTGGCCTAGTGGCTTCAGCGTGCGATTCTCATCCCTGAAGCAGTAGGTTCCATTCCTGGCTATGCATTAATGGTCTTTATTTCTAGGTGCCCACAAACATTCGCTCGAAGGGTGAAGGAAAACATTTTTTAAACCGGCTTGCCTTAGTCCCAAAAAGTCGACGGTATGTGTCAGACACAGCAATAGGCAACTCCTATTAGATTGACAAATGGACATGAAACAGATACAGAAATCTGAGGCCCAGACCTAAAAAGATTGTAGCGCCATTGATGTATTTATTTTAAGAGTATCACACGTAATCTGTCAAGAACTGGTTTAATCTAGAAACATAAATTCGTATATTGAAACACGTCATATCAAGAATTGAATAAAAGTGCGTTATTAAACGATTAAAATACAATTGTTGCATCGCGTCAACCGTGATTGAGTTGCGTTGTCGGCAAGTACCAGGACACTTATGTCCAATTCAGCTGGTTCATTGCCCGCAGTGACGTCAAGTCATGTGCAATGCACTCAAATTGCAACGAGATTTGTACGTTATCAAGGACGCTCTTCGTAACGTTCACAGACTTAGTCATAGATAAATCTTGGCGCCGAAAACATTACACATTATACTCTATCGTATTATATAAGTCTGCTGAAAACGCCTTTTACTCTAAAGGTTAAGTGGAACATGGAAGAAATCCGGGGGACCGTGCAGACCTTTATCTAAGTGATAATCGCAATTACGATTAAAATAATTAAATATTAAAAATCTATAATAATGTTTGCCCCAAGTTGGGTGTTAATTTCATCACAGACATATAAGAATATTGGCGCCGCAAACATTGTTTATTTATTTATTTACACTTCGTTGCATTACAATATAAAAAATTAACATAATTATATGTAAAGGAGGGCAACTGGCGGCCTTAAGCGCTTTGAGCGATCTCTTCTAGGTGCCATTTGAGGTGGTCTAATTGAAATAAATGATTTGCAACCACTGCAAAAATACATTATAATATTATAGTTCTTAAAAAAAAAACTAAACAGGAACAAAAAACAAACTAAACTTATAAAGATACATGAAAAATAAAAAGTAAAAAGTGCACATGAATCATAATAATTTAATTTAAGATCAGTCTCACGTCAGTTTGGGATACAATTATTTATGTTTTGGTAGCAATAAAACAAGTGGAATTACTAGAATGAATAAAAAAATTAATACATAAGAAATTTAATGTGTCGGCCGTAGTAAAGACAAATTTTAAAATCGCGACAGACATTGACCAACAACAAAAATGTTTTAAGTGATTGGTTCTTAAATAAATTTCTTCAGGGTTTAAGTGGAGTCAGTGAACAGATGACTTCCAGTCTTATCATTTGTTGATATTTTTATAATACAAGCTTGCTTGTTGACAACACTGCAACATTTTCTCTTTTGTTTCTTATGTTAAATTCCTAGAGGCTGAGAATATAAAACGCAATTATGACCTGTTTCATTTGTCCTTTTGAGAAGGTCTTATTTCAAATCAAATTATTAATTATTTATTCATTATACATGACTATGTACAGTTAGGGAACTCAATAGAAACAGAAATTAATCTAAATTTACATTAAATACCAGTAGAAAGAACGATTTGACTAATAACTAACAAAACGCGCCATAGTTTCATTTTTCCTTTTACAATGTATCTGATACCTTCGCAAACTGTGTTATTGTCTATGGGTAAACACAAAAACTATTTTCGCGGCCTACATAGGATAGTACATGATTAGCTATTGCCACACCCATATATGACAGAATTAAACTAGTTAATCCCTTTAAGTACTGATTCCGCATAACATTGATAAATATAATGCAAAAGTACAAGTCTACAAACTGTACGCCACGGTTTCAATGGTGTTCTATGTGATGTTTTTTTCTCGTATTACACCCTAATCATAACATATGACATATGCGGTGCGACCACAAATGCGACTGTCACAGGAGTTTATTTTTCTAGATTTATGTATAATTCATGCCATAGATTAAAAATAAATTTTATGCTACTTTTCTAAAACTGGTGAATCGAATTTCATATTGTGTATAGTATGATATGTAATAAATATATACTTGAACGAGATATTATTCTATTATTTATAGTTTAAAAACAGTTTTGTGCATCTGTATTATACGGTCAGGTAATGATTTAAGGTCTAATTTAAATTAGGTTTAATTCATTCATTATTATTTTGAATACGCTATACTTGCTCATCTAAATCCCATATATCAAATTTAAAGGCAACGCACCCACTACATGGTACCGTATGCTCATTTGCCCGTCCTTCCGTCAGTATATATAATAATATTTTAAACACTTAGTAAGTGCTCAAACGGCTAAGCAATCACTTGAGGGTTTCGTTTCATTAATTAGGTAATTTGATACGGCGACGTTTTTTAATATTGACTCAAAAGTGTTTAGTTATCAAAGAGCTAATTGAAATGACCACTGTTGTATGTACTCTCTAAATATTAGTGCACTTAATTAACACTCAACAACTCGCTTCCATGAAATTAATCGGGGTCAAAGAATTAAGTACATACATCTCAATTAAACGTTTGTTACAAATGAAAAAGCAGCGTTCAACCATATTTATTTTGTAAAACGCACTCACAATAGATTTTTTATCCGAATAGATTCGGTCCGTTTGATTCGATGTATTCGTAATCGCTTCGCGCCCATCGTATTCGGACAATAGGCATTAATTTTGAGGAACGCGAGATAGGAATGTCGTCGGCGCAGATTTGAGCAGGTAGAATTTTTAGCGCCTTTATGATCAGATCCTGGCGTGTCATAAGCCACCCACGGGTTCTAATTAAGCCGGTAGCCAACAAAGGCGCCGGACTGACCATAACGCTGTCGGATTATGCGGCGCGAATACGAGTCGTCGGCCTGAGGTGCCCTCGCGTGCTACAATTGCACACAATACGCCCTCACGTGGGCCAACAAACCGAAAAGTTAGAATCTGTGACTCGTTAGGCATGCTCCATCAGCGCGATATGATCTCAACCGTAGGTACGGCATCGTCTCACCCCGACTCAGTAGATCTCCGCTCCGTAATTTGGTACACATCCGGCCATTGAGATGCAGGCGCCTGATTTTAATTAGATGTGTAAAGTCGCGGTGAGTTATTGCGCTCCTAAAAGAATTTTGTCGCCCGGTCCCTACCGAGAATCGGTGATACGGTTTCGAATTTATTTTATGGATTATTTCGAGGCTTGATATTTGGGTATCTTGAAAGTAGTTCGGCTGATTATTATCTTCATCGGAGATTCGAATCGGAGATAACGCGCGCGGACCGCGTGTAAGTTACGAAGCTTCTCCTACGTGCCGGTCGCTCGTTATGAACTTGAATTAAATGAATGAGGCATTTATGAATGGCGCGGCAATGAATGTGAGTCGGAAGTGCGAGCTGTGTTTCAGCAGTATTGAGCACACTAGCCAATGCACTCGGCCGCACGTGCATCCGCCCGGGAACGATACCACGGCCCTACAATGGCCGATGAATGGACTGCAATCTAGATTTAAAGCGAATTGTAGTATTACACAGGTTATGGCCTCTAGAGACTAAACAAGTACCCAGAAATAATAATGCATTAAATTGTATATAATAAAGACATGCACGGTATGTAGGTATTTGTCATCGTAAAAGTCATTCACCCGAAGTTGAAAACTTTATTACACGGAACCTAAAGGGACACTTATGATAAGCGATCAGCCATTTTGAAACGTCTAATTGCGTGGGCCTTTACCATTGTTTCCTAATAGAGCTTTTATGTGTATGTAAAAGTGAGTTAATTTTATGATGTAAGGAATGTTTATGGAAGGTTATCGGCTCACCTTTATAAAACCTGTACCAGTGACCGTAATGTCAAATATTTCTATAGTGAAAAAATCCGTGTAAAAACAGTTTCTACTATGTAATTGCTTTTTCGAGTTATTGTTTACATTCTTGCTTAAGCATTCAAACCGTTAACGCAATTCTGCGAAAAAGCTTTATTAAATGTTTAAACAAACAGGTTTTATAGTCATCCATTTAAATACTTACCAAAAGTACCACATACTTGAATATGTATATAAAATGTTGGATTTACTTTTTAGCGATACAATGCAATACGAGATTTGTAAAGATAATGAAGAAAGAAACGCGTGTTGGACAACTATACAATATATGAAAAATATCCACTACTTAAAGTTATACCTTTATTATTCTAATTAATAATTTTGAAATATTATCTACCATTAAATAAAGACAACTATATGAAAAGAACTAAGGGGAAGAAGGAGAAGCGTGCCCCAAAAAAAGGTAAATGGAAGAAAAAGTAGCGTTAGCAGGCAGCGAATGGAAAAAGAAAGCAGAGATATTTGGAAAAGGCTGGAGGAGGCCTTTAGCCGTGAAGGGGTTCCCAATCTTCCCATCAACAGTACTGAAGGAAGCAAGGATATTAGGAAAACAAGAAAAAGATATGTACATAACAAAGCTGTATATTCTACTTTCGTAATGATTGGTAATTAAACGGGCTTTTATTATTATTATTATTAAATAAAATTGATGGTTAATGGTTTAATGGATAGAGTGTTCAACTCTCAGATCTCGGGTTCATATCTAAAAAGAAAAGTACACCCTCTTATTTATTTGTTCAATACCTATATCAGCTGACAATTAAACACATTATTATGTATTGACAAATTTATACAAAAATAATAGACAATCCACCTTGGATGTTCGTCTCCATTTAAAGTATTTTAGAAAATTGAAGAAAGAATTTTTTTAACCGACTTGATTAATATGGCGCCAATAGAAGGGATTCAAGACTGGCGATCAGAATTCTAATAACGTTATTTTAAGTGAAAAAAAGATAATTTTAAAGGCTATATTTGTGCACTATATTTTCTCTCAATTGTCAATTAACAATTCTTGATAAATGAGTATGTAAGAATATTCTTTCGTTACAATATTTTGAAAGAGTGTATTATAGAAATCGAGTTTAAAATGTTTTCGTCACGTAAAATTAGAAGTATAGGGCTCAAAGTTCTATCCTAATTTGATTTATAGCCACTAATATTTAAAATAACTCGTGATATGTTTATATGTTTTACGTGATGGACGTATTTGGTGACGTAATATGTCACGTGAACCATAATGTTTCTGTATTTTCAATAGCTAGATGAAGAAAGTAACACAAGAAATAAAATTAAGCGTATTGAGCCCTACTATATATATTTAAAAAAAAGGTTTTATTTAATTAAATTTATTATTATAATTTTCATCAACGTTAATTTTTTATGCGTGATAACGCCGCCCATGGACTCTCAATGCCAGAGGGCTCGCGAATGGGCAGGCTTTAAATTACTGTTTTGAGATTTAAATGTGTCCCTGTGTTTGTGTCATGCATACTTATTAATGATGCATGGGGTTTTACTGTATTATTTACTCTATTAGTATCTGTATGTATCTACTATTATCACCACGATGAAACCATTATTTAATTATTATATTAACTGTAAATTTATTTCCCCTTGCAAGTAGCCCTGTTTTCTTCAGTCACATTGTTATAGGACAAGTATGACTAGTCTATTTGAAGCGATAAATCATAACAGACCTCAGGCGGGCGGGGCCGCGGGGCGGGGGGCGTTATTCGCGATACAACGATCATGTGCGTTTAATATAAATGCAATTAAGGTATGCTATTACGTTAGTCATGCATTTTCCGCTGGAATATTTTGCTGTACATACCGATATCGACATAATATACATTGTCAAATGACGCTAGGAGGAAAGGTTACTATATGCCTCTTAAGTAAAAAAATACTATTTAAAGTTGTTCAATAAGATCAACTCATAAAATGCACTTGCGGTCCTTCAGGTCCTTGTTCGGATTAATACCTGCAGTTATCATCGGTTGAGGCAGAATATGAAATTCCAACTGCTTTTTATGTAACAGGAGGCAAACGGGCTTAACGCTCACCTGACGTTAAGTGATACCGCAGCCTTTGGACACTTATATTGCCAGAAGACTCGCTCGGAAGAAGCAAGAAGTGCGCAGCCGGCCTTTTAAGAGTTAGTACGCTCTTTCCATGTTACCTCGAAAATCCGTCGTCCCAACTGAGCATTTTAAGGCAGTTTTTGGCTCGCACCACCACTATGTGGAACGAGCTGCCCACTGAAGAGTGTGGATTGGCGGTAGTATCACATAGCACAAGGTGAGACTGCTGCCCGTTTTCCCGTTATTATATAAAAAAAGGAGGGATACTCCCACTGTATTTTTCTCTATGAAATTGTGCATAAGTATGAGCTTCTGCTCCATATTATTTTGCGATGGAACGGATATCCGACGCTACCGGAGCTGTGAGTCCTCATCCCACGTAGGGGAATATTTGGGCCTCTGGATTTTGAACATCTGCTGTCCTGCTTATATAGCCATGGGATTGATTCCGTTTGACTGGAATTTTTTGCCCTGCTTGGTATTTTAACACTTGGTTATTCTCGAACGATAACCACTGCACCAGTTGAGATACTAAATTCATATTTACTATCTCAACTGGTATGTTAGTTATGGTTACGTAAGTTACAGTAAGATCCTGAATAACTTCACGCGCATTAAGGACCAATTACAGTACGGTACAATGTTTTGAAAGCAGCACGGCATAACACAATTAGTTATAATTGTATGAATACAGGTGTGGTCCTATGGTCGTGTGTAATTTATACAATTGCATAAATTAGTCATTATTTATTATAATTAAAATTCCTTTATTGTTTTATTCTCGGTATTAATTAAGTGAATCCAAAGTACCTATATTTATGGGCATCTATCAATACACATGCTATGATATCGGCTATCGCTCGGGTATCACACTTTTTTATACTATATATTTTATTATTCTAATAAATTCTGCGTAATAATGTGTCATTTAATTTTCTTGCGATTTCCACGTCCATTCGAGATTGGGGTAGACCCCACACACGAATTCACGTTTCTGCGTTTGATTAAGCCAACTATACACCGACAAAATCCTGGACAAAACTCTGCTGCAACCAGTGCTCTCTCAGGGTTCTGAAACCTGAGCCCTTCTTTGGCCCTGTTGGCAACGACCGTCATTGGCGTATTCACTACAATGAAGAACTTTATAACTTCCTAGACGACGCCAACATCGTCCAAATGCAAGTTGCTCAAGTGATTGAGACATGTTACCGAAAGGCAGACGACAGAACTCCAAGGTCCTTACTGAACTCACAACCTGGTGGCAAGATATAACCCAATCGAGCATGCGTCGGTGGGATGGAGTTGTCAAGAACTCGAAACAATAGGGGTTCGAAGTTGGACCCAAGAAGCACGAAATAGATTGCGATGTCGAAATATACTTGGGGCTGTTCAAGTATAACGTAAGCAGATTTACTGCAATTTATCCCCCCTCCCCTCCTCTTGTCAGCAAAAGTAAGCAAAGCTCTCAAAAATAATAGTACATAAACGTATTAATTTTTCGTATCCTCGAAACTGCATTTCGTTTTCAACCAGAGACAATGTGTGGGTAATATGTGTAAAAAAGTAAATAATTACTGTTGACGTAATCATCAAATAAGAAAATCAAAAACCCCTTCCCCCTATAGTGCTTGCGTAATAGGTGCTTGAACGGCCCCTTTGAGGAGGCTAAGCCCCATATGGGACTATTTAGCCGTTGATGATGATGATGATGATACCAAAATATATGTTACGCTGGGAATTGACTCCAGTATCTACCAGCGACAGGGCGTGATTATGTTTCAATTGTGTCCAGTTGTGTAAAACTAACGTAACCTTGTAATGGTTGAAATAGTTTAATAGAAATAACATTCATTAGACCCTATCACGTCACAGAAAACTAAACATTACATCGTAAAGTAAATCGTAAAGATTAGCTATATATATATATTTGTGTGCTCTGTAATTGGTGTCAATTATATTTAATCTCACTTATTTGCCAGCCTTTCGAATGTTTAGCAATCAGCGAAATAAAATACCTCAATACAAACAAGGTGCTTATGATCCAGGCTCGATAAATATTTATTCGTTCTCAGTTCGCACCAAGTGGTGCACTCACATCACTCAGTGAGCTCCTTTTGGCGCCAAATGTCAATTTCCTACAGATTACTCGCCGCCTCAACAAACAGATACCGTCTTTATGAGAATGCGGCACTTATGCCGGTGCAATTAAGGAAGATAGTCGCCTGACGGTTTAAGTAATGGATCCGAGCACTCAATCGCATTTATAAACACTATTTTCAAATGTTAATTTATCATTAATTGTTTAAGCTAAGTGAAGTGTGAAATAATGGTTTATTTTAATATTTATTTTAAAAGGAATGAAGTTTAGACAACGCAGTTTATATGTTTTTGGTTTTAGCTACTAAATTACTTTGTAATCTCCGACTGTAGTCTCCTTCCATTTCCTCCTGTTTCTCATACTATTTTACATTAAATTAACATAATACGGTTTTAATATCGCCCCATAGTTAAGTATCTAACTACTGTTTCGTCTTGAACTCAGATTTCTGTATTTGTTGCGTGACCTTCTATGCCTGACACATGTCGTCGATGTTTTCTTTCATCTTACGGGAGTATTGAGGAATATACATGTTAAAAAACGGTTATTTTACGGCAATAATTCGGGTTTAATTGGGGCACATTCATTTCGTTAGGCATCGTTTGTAATGTACCATTTTCGAGTCAAATATAGACTACTTTGCTCTAAAAGAAATGTATAATATAAAATTAATATCTCCTATTAAATTTTTTTTAAGGCAGATAGTAGTCGAGCCTATGGTGCTGCCATTAGTGGTAGCTACCGCAAATATCCAATGATAGTGGGTGCATTGCGGCCCTTGGGAAGGACTAAGGAGTACGAGTGGCTTGTCCAAAAAAAATATAGAAATTTTCGAAATAACTATATATAGTTATACGAGTTTGTGGTGTTCTATGTAGATTAATTCATTAATTTCCTCTATGAATGACGATGACCAAATAAGGGGATTTATCGGCGTGAGGATAATTTGTTTGATCTGTTGCTATGTAACATTATTATTAATAGAGGTGAGATCATTGCAATATTATGTGAATATTCAGGCACATCATCGCTAAAGTAAATAGAAAAGACGGGAATAGATTTGCTCTCAAAGCATAGAAATAAATCCTTCAGAATTATACAGTGACTAACCAAAAAAATGTTTTACGCTTTCAATTTAAATAGGTTCACCAGACTGTCAAAATATTGTCAAAGTGAATTCCGCGCGTCCAATATATTATAATGATTTTCCACTTGGCAATAATCCTAGCGATTTATTTCAATCACTACATATTAAATGTCTGTATCTAGGTGTCAGCCGGCCGCGTCACATACTATTCAGCAACGGTTGTTGAACCCCCTTTGTTTTGCCTAGATTGGATTAAACACCCAGACTGTTAGTGAGAGAAGGTTTCACATTATGTTAAACAAATTTAGTTCATTTTTATTAAAATGTGTTTGGTATTATATTTTTTTATTAGTGAAAGCTATTATTATTTCAGTCACACGTTTGTACAATTACATATAGTTTTTTATACTGCTAACGTTTTTTGGCCAGATTTGTACGACCACTTCAACAATTAAAACAAAAAATAATAATAATAATAAGCTAAATGTTTAACGGAAAGCGTTGTATAGCGTTGGAGATTATTTAAACTATAAGTTTTGACATTTTTTTTTAAATTAATCCATCTGAATGTACTACTTTCTTTGCAAATTAATGATTTATTATTATTATTAAAAAATAGATGAAACATTACATTTCTGAATGAATATGAATTGATAAAAATCCTAGATAATCTGTACGAAAGTTTGGGTTATTACCGCGTTCATACTGACATACGCGGTACAGCTATTTTAATGCACATATATGTATAAATTGCTTTTCGATATAAAATAAATTGTATTGTAAAATCTATTAGAATGACGAATCCTTCAATAAAAACGTCATACATTTGTTTCAACCAGTTGAAATCAATTTGATGTGCATTGCAGAAATTATCCGGTAATTGCGGACGACGTTGACGTCACCTGTGACGATAGTTTCTGAACAATACTACGAGCTATTTCCGTGAGAGTAGGCTCATTCAGTGTCCTCGTCTAATAGCTGCTAATGTCATACACCAATATAGCAACGAGAGTTTTGCGATTATTGCTTTACTTCGTAACCCTTCGGAAGTGTCCGTCAACGCCACGTGGCCACCCTCATTTGGCAAAAACACAAGTGTCCGGTCTGCCTGGGAATTGTCACGTATACGTACTTCTTGACGCTATCTGTTGACGTCAGATTTCCCTTAATAGTTCAAGTACAATTTATATTAATAGATTTATTAGATAACACGATATCATTGTTTCCAATACTTCATCGAGTGCTTAAAGCCTTGTGAACAAAGCTTACATTTGTACGGGACTCACGTATATCATCATTCATACCGATTGTGACCGATTTTACTAACGGTCATAGTGCTCAGTTTTTTTAATTTTCCGAAATCCTTTATGTCATAAAGACATCTTGTCAGATACAAAACTACTTTTATTGACTGATCGACGCAGTTTTAATTGCGTTTAGAAACTTACAATTATGACTAATATCAAGCAACTATATTTTCTTGAAAATCAACACTTATAAAGTAGAGAACACGTCTAAAAGTTTTTGGATATAATTTTTTTTAATTTCTGAACAGTAATATATTAATTATTGATTCCAATTAGTAGATGATACGCCAACGCCTTAACTCGCAGAATAGCGGTCAACGGTCAAGTCAGACCATATTCTTTTGAATCATGCTTATAGTTGCAGGCTACATTTGAGTGGGAAGTATTAATTCTAAGTATTTAAGATAAGTTGTCTCAAGACATTGGGAATGAAATCTAAATAATGTCAAACTGAATTTTTTTTTGTCTGAAAGCAATTAATAAAATGTACTCCGGTTAATGTTTCCTGGGAAAGGTGTGTAATTAATTATGGTTTTATTTAATGGACTAAACTATAACATAGTTGTTGAAGCTGAAAATCTCATGTTAAAATGTATACAACTGTCTCCAGAGGCAAGAAAACAAATCTCCATCATCAACAAATCATTTGAGACAATGACAAAAGAGTTGTAAATATCAAAGGGTTGGTAATCTAGGTTAAACCTGCAATAAAGTCTTATCTTTTCGCGTGTGTACACGGTAATCGGTATGGGTTTTATAGCCTATTAGTTTTCACATGAGTTTAAATATTACACTAAAGAATTTTATGAAGAAAATTTAAGTGTTTAAGGGGCTTCGGAAACTAACTGGTTTTACTGATATATAAGTAACATTTCATTTTTTAGAACAGCGGCAAACGGGCTGGAGGCTCATGTGATGTTAAGAGATACCGCCGCCCATGGGCAAACTCAATGCTAGAGGGCTCGACAGTAGCTGGCCTTTTAAAAAATTCCCACATAATTATTATATCTTAAGTATAACTACTAATGCGATAGAACTACACAATAATACTTACAATTAAAATACATTTAAAAAAAAATACCTAGATCTTTTAACTAATAACATACAAGCAGCTCTTGTGAACTCGGCCAGTGTTCAAACAAATAGAATCGGTACGTTCTTTTCTTGAAGGACCCCAAGTCCCTAATTAGGGACACAATATATCTTAAATCGAAATTAAAATTCTATATTTTAAATAGACGTGCAAATTTCATATAAAATATAAAAATTGAAAGATAAATATGACACGTATTACTCAATTTTAAAAGCAATTATGCAGTGTTAATTGGTGAAAACTGTACTGGTATCAATTGCGTAAAACATTGTACCACCCACGCGAGTGTCATTGAATACCTTTTCAGTTTTGCATAAGCAATAAATAATACGCTTCGTGTGAGATTTCAAATAAACTTTATGGATTGTATTCTTCATTTTGTATATTTGAGCGGTTAACAAAACATTTTATTTATTATATTATTTATTTAACAGTAAGTAATTATGGACAATTTCTTATGTTAAAAACCTTTTTTAGTTAATTCCCAAGACACAATTTAATATTATGATCTAGGCTGAACTAAGACTAATAAGTAATTTAAAACTAGGTTAGTTTTGAATTGAACGTATGTGTCTTTGTACGGAGACAATTTATAAAAAAAATATATAATTCACAACAAAATCAGCTACCATTACAGATAACTCCAATGCAGCAACTATTTACATATACATCGCATACAAAATCATACACATAGAAAAAAGCAATACAATATAACAGATACCGGCAAACATCTTGAACAAATGTCCTTGCCTGCGCACAAGCGATTTTTACGTATCAAGATGTTTGCCGGTATCTGTACACAGTATTAGATTAAAATATTTACAAAAACACTAACTATTTTTTTACAGTATAGGAACTGACATGAAGCAAACCTTTTGTCAGTTCAAACAAACAAACAAAATGTCTCTTAATCTATGCAGTTCGTTAATTATTTCAATACATTGTGTCATGCATATTTTATATGCATAGTAAGTTTTTAAATGCGATTAAAGATTTAAAATATTAACAGTGAAACATTTGTACAAAAATCGTATTAAAATTCAAATTGTGTTTGGAAGCGAAATTGTGTCAAGGGCCGTGGCAAAGAAATAATTAATTCAGCAGAAAGTCCATTCTCAATGAAATTGCATTCTCGTGTTGATAACAACACTCGACAATTTGTTTTTATCCACTTAAGTACTTTTGACTTGATGTTAAATATATTATAATAATTCATAGATACATTTCGTGAGTTATTGGAGCACAATCGTTTTGTATTCGCTAGTATTTGTAATTGGTGCGATATATAGCTGGAGGCTGTTTTTTTTGCCGATATCGATGTTCGGCGCCTGCTCCATTAGTCGTGTGACACTATCGACCCAGGATCGAAGCCCTCTCGGCACTCTTTTAATTCCACCGATGCCTGCGAGATCAGACCGCGTTCGTATGCAAATTTACTCGCAAACACAACCTCTGATGAATGATGCACACTGTTCTTTTAAAATTCCCCGAGAATTTTGCCTCTAAGTGAATATTCAACGACCGTAATGGCGTCGACCTAAATAAATATTTATAGATCTATTTTTTATCGCTTTTTTCTCAATTTAATGATTACATTTGTTTTGACGCCTAGTCCGTCATCTAGACTAATGCTGCTTGCCAAGATATGGCACGTTTTACATTTATTGTAGACTTTAAATTATTCATCACCTTATTTCAGGATCCTAAGAGTGATAAATGTTTCTTAGATGGCGTGGTATATTTAGCCTTTTATTAATAAAGTTTTCGTGGTTGTAACTGGAATGTACGCTCGAACGATTTCTGATTTTTCAATTCAATTATATTGCATAAACCAGTAATAACTGAATAAATTGAATACACTTGTTTTATGTTAATGAAAGTCGTGAAATTCCTTCTATGAGAGTGCTCAAGCAGGGGCCGGCGGGCGGCGCGGTGCGCGGTGTTGCGAAAACCGTTTAAACGCTGCGCGCACTTACGGCACACGTACGCGGATTGAATTATTGGTCATATAATATCCTCAAAATTGAGTGGGTTACGTAATATTGGAGTGTGGTGTGCGTTGCACAGGAATAGTGTGCGCGGTGTCGCGAGGGTCAATGCGCCGCGCCGCGGTCTGACTCAGCGTGCGACATACGTACACTCTATCACATTATTACTTTCTTATAAGGTTGTCGTGTTTAAATAATGCATGTAATGTAACTGGTCGCAATTTGTGCTCTCATGAGGGCGCTAAACTGAGCCGCAGGGTCGAACCGACCACGAACAGTTTCTAAATATGCATTATGCATTGCGAATAGTTTTGCTGACTGACTATGATTACTACCGCCTTAACCAGTCTCGCCTATAGCGGAATGGTAAAAATATTTTAAATAACTGCAATATCTGATCACATTGAAGTCTGCAAATGAATATTCTGATTCGTTATCGCCCTATTGCAAATGAAACTTCTTAACGATGACATTCTGTCGCGCCCGCAAATAAAAATATCGAGATGGGAGCAGTTGTAAATAAGATTTGTGGTAAAAAGAGCGTGAACGCACGTAGGGAATCGCGCCTGAATCATATCAGTAGCATCTCGAGCGGGCGCCTCTGCATACCAAAACAGGACGGCCTTTTAACGACAATAAACTAATCCACTCTACTGCTTCAATAAATCCTTGAATGAACTGGGAAAGCGCTGCGCTGCGAACTGTAAATCGTAAGCTTACACGAGTGAACAGGACAAAATGAAATGTTTAAGAGCGACACCAGAACGACTTTAAAGACATTATCGTATCGATCAGCGTGCTTAAAGCGGCTCGCAATTAGCGGTTGCTGTGAACTACGTAACTGTGGACCTCCCACACCGCATCATGTCTCACAACTTGATGTGTGATTACTACAACGTGCTTTTATGACTTCCACGCAAGATAATTGTAGCTCCACATCTCAATCTCTCTCGTCAACAGTCCTGGGTGCTTGGACGTTGTCGTATTGTCACAGTTCTTGAGTAGTGTATACGTGCTATCGCAGTCTTATCTTCTTCTTATAGTGTAATTTCCTTTCAAAGTTTGGCGATCGTCATGGCTACTTTAATTGTGGATGCCGCGCTTCTCATCAATGACTTCTTTGCCATATAAGGATTATTTAACTGTCTTGGTTATAACTGTGTTTTGTTTAAAACAATTATAATATATAAAAGAGAAACTATTTATTTCATATAATAATAATATTAATTTAATATACTGCTAAAATCTCGTACACGTTATATTATTAACATAAACTTAGGATATGATTTATTAATAAATACTTAATTTTAATAATAAATAATATATATGTATAATATCTAAAATATGTTATTAAAAGCAGCCCCTTTAGGGAAGGTTCCGAATATACTGGCAGCCCCCTGGCAGCCTGGCAGGGGGAACCCCTTTTATTTATATAACGTAAATTAATTATATTTTAAGGACAAACGTTAAAAGCCTTGTATAAGACTATCTCCGTCAATTTCTTAGTACCACGCCCAAAGCACATTAAGCTTAACCTTTCTTCTTAAATGCCATCTACTGCTGCTAAAGCCTTAAAGGTTGTCATTTACCTTTCATAACATCTACAGGACGAGAGTAAAATTTCGTGATGGATACGTTTGTGCAGTCACGAGTTTTAAAGGCCGTGGGATAGGTGCGTTATTTTTCCGACCTACACAGGACGTATAAAGGCAGACCAATAAACACTTCTAGTTAATAACGAATAAAAAATAAAACATATTAACCATATTAAAAGCCAAATCATGTAATTTATTTCCAACACACAAATATACATTATACAGTAATAAATGCAAGCAAGAGAAGATGCCAGCATAAAAGGTACGCAGCCACGGGGACCAAACTTTTAAAATTGGTTTTAATTTTCTATTTATCCATTTTTAATTGTTATTATTATTACTATGTAGGTTAAGAATATTGTAAATACTTTACCATACTTATTTATTTTTATTTAAAACGATAAACACGATCTTTTGCAAACGTCACATAAGCCTACGTAATAAAAGCAGCAAAGGATTAGAACTCCTAGATTTTACCTAGACTATTTAATCTAGGTTCATTTAATCTCCTGGACCGCGGTGCCCTCCAATAGGCCACATGTGACTTAACGTTAGGTGCATTTGTGGCCAACGTGTGTGCAGTTATGTATGTATAATAAAAAGAAAAACGGCTTAGGCTAGGTATATACAGAATAGTATCCAAATAAATGTTACGTGTTGTTATATGAAATGTTAGTTATTTCGACTATGTATTTGCGTGTTGTTCCCACGACGAGGTAAGTGCGTGCTCCTATTTCACCATGCCTACTGCTGATAGAGGACAAATCTTTGTTTTTTTTATCATTAACTGTTAATTACTTAATGATGTAATGTGGAACATGGTGTAATGGTTTCAGCTCCTTACAAACATTTTGTAAAACAAAAAACTTGGTTTATTGATAGTTCTTCTCGTCCGTTCTACGCCCTTGATTTGAGAACTTGCAGTTACATTGCCAAAATAAGAAGCATTTAATATGTATTGTGTTACTTAAATGAGGAAAAGATTTTGAATTTATATACCTAATATACACCTATTCATGTTTAGCTTGTGCAGTGTGCACAATTAGCATCATTAGTAAAAATAAGAAAACCCTGTATAACGCCGGTGCGGGCGCAGATTAAACGGGCTGGTTTTAACGAGCACTCCTTGCGTTTAACATCGCGGGCACGCGTAGTCACATCTACATTACTTTGTATGACCGCATTTAAGGAAATCAAAAAGCTTAATAGTGTATTGTGACCGACAAAATGTCCCGTGTCATTAGATGCGTAGAGAGCTATTTATTTTATTACGAGTACTTTAATTCTAAAAACGTAAAATCCTTGCGTTTGTTCGCCAACTCCGCCAACGTCAATGCCATGTCCAATCCAACTAAATTAGAGCTAAACTCTTTTCTAAATCTTAACCCACATTCAAAACTATGACATCGCGACCCATGAGTAGAGACATATTAAAAAAAAATAGCCCATCAATATTTGATGAGCTAAACTTTTAAGAGATCAAATAATATAATTGCATGTTTAGATGTTAGTAAATATATATTGGCGTAATTAGCTTGTTTGAATATTTTTCTTGGTTGAAAGGTCACGTTTTCGATATTATTTCTCCAGAAAATCGTGAACGATAAAGTATGCAAACCATAGAGTCACGTAGTATTTACATGGAATGTGGTGAGGTTGGGCTGGTCTTGTACGTTCTTAGACCAGATTCCGGCAGGTTCTTGAAAATTAATAAAACCAATTATTACGACGAGCATGTATGTAATAAAAGAAGACAAAGCAAGAGACGTTCAGGCCGTTTCTTCTATACATTTGGTTAACAGAGTGATTTATAATTTTCTACTACTGGATTGCACCCCAAATATTCAATACAATGTGACATTTAGAATAATTTGTTTTGCAATATGTTTGTTTATTTTAGTATCACATTTTATGTGAATACTCAGACATTTTACGAGGTATTTGGTATTAGAACGGAATGTGTACTGGAGAGTATCCCGTTGGTTACAGCTTGGTAATTTTGGTGACGTGAGTTTGAATATTATGTTTACATAGTACACATCTTTTATACATTTTAAGATTAATATAAATTAGTACCTAAGATAAATAATATTAATAATGAAATATAACGATTATTTGTTGCAATAAGCCTTAAACAAACCTTTTTTTACCTATTACGACTTATGGAAATTTATGTATCTCTATACGAAAGTTCATAAAGGTCCAGAGTTAACAGTACACACAGAATTAGCCTTGCTAAAGTATCGTTATATTGTGTATAAATATCGATATATAAGGATTTCCTGTGGACCTGTTAACAACGTCTTTAATTCTGGCTTCATATTTTAACAATGATAAACGACGCTCATAAAATCTTAACGCTCTACAAATATTTGAGTAAATAGCGCAATTCTTGAAATGTCTACTGTCTAGACATAATAATACATTGTGAAAAGTATAAATATAAAAATATATCCGTAAACGACGGCTGACGAGTATTCTGCGCCATAGTAGAGGAAAGATATCGATCCGGCTCGGACCACAGCTTTCCAAATAGGGAGCACGAGTTCCCAAATAGGCAAGAGTCAGCCGGTCGGCAGCAGTGCCGCTAGTATCGGGGGCGCAACATTTTCCATTGTCTACACGTTTTTGCTCTCTGAAACCTATATTGCGTCTACATCGAGGACATCCAGTGTTTAACTATAGCCGGTGTCACTGCACCTCAGTTGGAAATAAACTTGAATGTCATTTCTTTTTCACATCATATATTATCTTTTTAGCGTCTATCTGTGTGAGGAAATATTCGTCACACGTTTGCAGTTTGCATGTATTCCGGGCGTGTCGGCAGCGTTGAGGCCGTAAAAAGCATGCGCTCTGTGGCATTGACTAATCGGTCGTGACTGAATACTATCACTTAGTGACCTCCAGTTACCCTCACTGGCGTCAGTCGAGATAAATTGCACATACTCGCACATAGAGTGCGGCCTGCGGGGGCGCTAACTCGGCCTCGCTCGTGGGACTCCATTACACCCACTGACCACATTTACTAATATTTCAAGCGATTCAACGGTAAGTTTATCTTCATTCCGGACATGTTTATTTTGACATTTCTGTTAACAAGTGAAGTATAGGCCGTTGTGATATACGTTCCGGCTAAGCGCCCGCGCCGACGGAATAGCCTTGGGGGTCGATCGTTATGCTCGGGAGAAATATGTAGTCACGAAATCAATAAGTACTCCTTGGCAGCTGCTCGTTTATTAATCCCAATTGAAAGTCAATTGGCAGTAAATCCTTTATCATTTGCGCTGGACGTTCGCTAGCGACGTGGTAGAAATATTGTTGCATTCGTCATAGCGACGATGTGGCAGATTCTGAAATGCATGGATTACGAGTATGTATGTATACGGACGGCCCTGATAAATATGTGGTATTGTATTCAAATGGAAGACGAGTCACTATGCCGTAAGTGGAGACGCTTTTATTCATAAAGCATTTCGGGCTTGGTGAAAATTCACATCGCTGAACTTCATGATTTATCTCTCACGCATACATTATACTGGGACATTCTTTTAAAAAAATGTGCTTTATAGTTTGTGTTTACAAGAGAAGAGTTTAATTGATTTTTATTAACGATGTCTAATTCGGATGCTATGACGTGTGAATTCGAGATGTAACAAGAAGCATAAAACTACAGATTTACTTTGATCATATTTTTAGGTCGTCCGAGCGGTAAATATGTATTAAAATTAGGATATTTAAACAAGATAAGGTGGCTTCCAAAATTTTGATACCAATTTAAGACTGGAATGGGGTCAATGGGAGGCGCAGAACACTGTCAACAATAACAAAATAACAAGACGAAAATATTCTTGCAATTATTTATTTTGGAGTATGTTTATTCTAGAAAGGTTTTACAAATGTAATGTTATAATTGCACTTAAATTACGCAGTTACTATATTTATGATTATTATCTATTAAGCTAATTAACCTTAATTTTTGGTTGCATTTTTAAAAGTTTTAGTTTTATAAAGATGTATAATCTCGCTCATAGTAGATGGAAGGGTACAGTTTACAGTGCCACATACTTTTCTTGGCCGGCGCGCGGCGGCTGAAATTGGTATTACTGTCGCCATCTTGAAATGTCAGACTGACATTGTCAGTTAGCTCTCAAATACAACGTGCGGAGTCTACTATCTACCAACATCTAATAAAAATCCAACTAAAATGTATTTATTTTTTATCCTTGCATTATTAATTACAATGGCAAAGTTTTAATTATCAAACAGTTCTGATGGCTAGGTATCTTAAACGATATTATATAAATAGTAACAAAACCTATCATATCAGTTGTTCCTAGGCTTTTGTCACATTTATTTAAGCCTGGAACAGTGTTTTTTAAATACTAGTATACATTGTTTTATTAAGACATTTCAATAAATTATTAAGTTAGCCTCCATGACTTCAAGTTATTTCCCTTATAATGGTTAATTTTTATTTACTGGCAATACTAATATCCAGGACAGAGACGCTCTTGTCTACTGTATTTCTGTATTGCAACGAAGTGTTAATTAATATATATGCAGAACGTTTTGATAAGATTTGTTTATAAGTTACCCAAGAAAATAAATCAAAAGTAAAAATTCAAGGGACTGGTTTTATTAACTATTACATCGTTCAAATATTTGACATGTTTTCGCAAATGTTTACACGCCGACTACATAAACAAACCCGCTCGCGTCTCGCTCTAATAGTAAACGCTGATACCATATTGTATACTTTATTAACGTAAATGTTGGCATCTCTGCTCGCCCATTAATCTCCATATAATTAAATGATCAAGTGAAATTATATTTAGTTTGGTAAACGAGGCCGTTCCCGCGTCGGTCGTCGCGGTCTTTCGCCATCACTGGGCCCTACCATAAGGTATAAAAAACACGAATGCATGGCTCCTAGGTCTATTTAAATATATTATAGAATTTGTTAGTAATGATTCCTCACTTAGACTATTAATATATAAAACAGCTAAGAATGGTTTTTAGACTGATATTTATAATTTTATAGGCGCAAATTAATAGTTACAGAATGTCTCATTTGTGTCTGCTTGGCTGGTTTAATTTTTGAAGTTATACTTCTTTGGGCACGTAATGAAAAATTGATAAGAGTGAAATTTTACGATGCGCGCGCACCGTGATACAAAATTAACAGAATGAAGTTGCCCACGGAGGAAGCTACGGCATTGGACATAATTTAAAAACAACATTCGAATAATAATAGAATTTATGTTACACTTAGTGTAAGAGAATTATTTATTTAATTTTTCAAATGTAAACTGAACTTTATTGACTATAATGACTTCTTTTCCAGTCTTTGATTATTTAATCGTAATTAATTATTTGCATGCAATCCAAAACTATTTTTAATAATGCCAATAAAGAAGTATAACTTCTTACGCGCGTACATAAGTACACGCACCCTTTTTGTATGAATGAAATGCTAATAAATTTATGGACTATTTTTATATATCTACAAAATAATTATTTTGGTATTTTTGAAGTAAAACTTCTTTAGCCGCACGAAGGTAATTTTTTTACGGATGAAACGCAATTATAATAATATAAGCGTCACGAAGATGTGCAGCGTTTTTGTCGAAGAAAAGGGAGAGAGCAATTGAGACCGATTAGACAAAGTGAGAAAGGGTGAACGTAGCATGTAGCAAACAGCCATGGAGCGAGAGGAGCGACTGTAATGAGAAAGATTTAGAGAGTGATTAAGGGAGATCGAGAAGAATACACGCTATTGGTTGATCTATTCGTTTAGTAGTTACTTTAGAATGTCGCATAACGTCTTGTGCTGTAAACGCAGATTTTTTATTTATTTATATTATCAGTAGCACGTATACAGTGTGTAAACAGTGTGAATATAGATATACAAATATATGGAGTGTTCATATACTGGCACATGATCATCTATTGGGGCTTTACCTTAGTAACAATTAATTTACAAAGAATTATCACTTCTAACAGGTGCACCTTGTACGCACGCACTTTTTAGATTGGTATATAGATGAGGGCTTCATTAATAACGTTCATTTATCTTTATATAATGAAAAGGAATGTATATAATTTTGTCAATCCACTCAGTTAAAAGTGCATCATTTAAATTATCGAATAGGAAAGCCAGTTTTTTAAGTTTTATGGTCATTGGAAATAGAACTCTGATTAGGTGTTGCGAATAAATCTGCGTCGTGGCGTCATGTTAATCATCCTTTGCTAGAGGCATCGTTGCTCCGACACATAAACTTTGCGTTTAATTGCAACACAAAACATTTTTCAATTATTTGCGTGCCAAACCAGTTCGTATATCGGTAAATAGATAAAATGTCACAAAACTATTAATGAAAGTTCTCGGTGAAATCGCCGAGGAAAAATCTTATGTCTTATTACCATAGTAGTCATGCTAGTTTTGTAATTGGCGGTTGTGCCCACCCCGGCGAGGTGCCGCCTCCATGCGCTGCGAATATATTGCAATCATAATATCGCGAGACATCAACGAGCCCGAACACAATTAAAATTTGCATGAACCTGATTGATAACATTGTTATAAGTGTGTGGCCGATTTCGATCAGGCGCGCATTTAATTAACCGATGCCTTTTTGAGACGGTACCGCCTCCGTTGCTCAGTTGTCAATTCTATAAATACCCGGAGTTTCTAGGTTATTTTATCGGTAATTTTAATATCCATAAACCATTCCAATGTTCAACAGTATTTGGCTTACACGAGTACTATATATAAAAAGAATATTTAACGCATTTTACCGCGCATTTATGAAATAACTTAAAGAGCTTTTCAGTAATTGTGGTCTGTGAATTGTATTTGTCAAATGTCATTTATAGGCTAGGTTAGCCTTTCTTTAATGAAAAATAATCAGTGGCGTTTATCAATCTAACAGGCAAGTAGGTGATCAGCTTCCTCTGCGTGATACACGGCGTCAACTTTTGGCCTAAGTCAAGCTGGGTTCCTCACGACGTTTTTCTTCACCGTTCGAGCGAGTGCACAGCCTGGGATCGAACCTAGATCCTCAGGGCTCTACCCTGAAGCCGCAAGCTTAAGCCACTAGGCCAACACTGCTCTTCTTACTTTAATGACAATTTAAAAACAAAAATATCAAGTACAATTCTGTGTAGTTTTTCTAGTGAGATGGTACGAAAGAGGACGCGCGAAAAATTGCTCGGAGACATGCACAATCTAATTTCGTGTCTAGACTGTGATTAATATTATTCGCAAAAATATATTTTTTGTTTTTATGAGGTGCAACTGTGATACGCTCATCCTACAAATATTTAGAATCATTCTTAATAAATTATATGCGGTATTTTTGTTTGAGTATCTTGGCTACCATCCATTATTTTTGCTACCGAATATTATATTATCAAGATAAATTAATCGATTTGATGATGAAATAAGTACGAGAGTATTTTTAAGTGATATAAAAATAAGAATCGATTGTATTAATTTAAACCAAGTTATCTCTTGTAAAAAGCTGTTTACACAGACCATATAGAATTTAGCTATATATGTATATATGTATGTACATATTTTATGTGAAGTGGCAGGAAGGCGCGCAATCGATGCCGTCAACCTTGCTTGACATATTCTGCACGGTTGACCAACCGAAGTATGCTAGTATAATTATTTACTAAAATACGTTTTCAATTAAAGCCCTATTGATGTAAACGGAAAAAAAGGAAGAAAATTCCTGAGAGTTGTCGGCCCTGACTTATAAAAGGTGTATCTTGTTGATACGTTTTATAGTTAATTCCCTTCGAGTGACACTTTTTATAACTTAACAAGTCCTTAAACTTACATATTATACGGACCTCGGTCGCGTATCTCCGTATGAAAACTATCATACTAAGACTGCTTTTGAACGGTTTTCATCAAAAGATTGTGTGGTTTCCGGGAATGATTTAGCGGCATAATATATTCATTTTCTTTTATATAAATTTACTGATATTATTGTTGCAAAAACATTGCTAATAATCTTGACAGGAGCCACAACTTAAATGTAAAGCATAGCATTATTTTAAGAAAGCAAAATTCGTTATATAATTACTATACATAATATACAACTGCATATATTGGCTTATAATAAAAATATAATTTTAATTGGCTTAATAAAAAATAAATCAATTAAAATCTCATAAAATTTGTATAATTAATTAGTTATTTGAAGGTTTTTGTAACAGTCAGGTGGCGTGATGATGTAAAGCTTGGCGTATCGAATATCATCAACAGGTGTTTATATCGGCTAATAAGAATTATAGTGCGCAATTAATGGTCGGTGGCGATAGATCAACTGCGCCACCCATTGAGAAGGAAGCGAACTAGAATTTATAAGGAAAATTTTGTTGTACATGTCGCAGCCATCTAGCTTAATTAGCCGTTCAATTAACAGCCTAGCCTTTTAACTAAACGGCGCCATTTAACTAGTGGCCTGAAAAGATTCAGCCGTAGCGTTTGTAACAACATTTGATAAATTGGCTGGCTAATTCTTAGGCTATTCGTACGATAGAGTCATTATTTGGCAGAAATAAAAAAGATGAAACATAAGACATAAAAAATATTTCTTTTAAAATTAAATTGCTTGAGTCAAATTTACATTATTATTGTCACTACACTCTTCCATTGTACTTGTTGTTTTTCATGAAACTTTGGAAAACACCATCAAAGTTGTGGTTTGCCGACGCCATATTGACAGTTTGAAGAGTTTCATTTCGAGTTTGAGAGTGGCAGAAAGTGACATTTAATTTAAATTAACAGTCAATAGGCTAGGCAAGTAATGATTTGGTAATAAAATCTTTTTTATTACAAGTTTTAATTTTTATCAAACTTTTTCGAAGATTACCTATACATTGTATAGATCTGCTTCTGGCTCACAAAGTTTGTATAATTTTCTATTGGAGAACACTTTTTAAGTAATACACTGTTGTCTCAAGTAGTGGGGTGGTGCATAATGGCAATTCTAAGTACATTGGGAAAGTTAATTAAACGATTTGTAAAACTCATACATATTCCTCTTATGCAAAGCAAGAGGGAACCAATGTGAGAACTGTCTGCGTTGAGACAGTCACGAAACTTTTGTATTTTCTTTGTTACCATTGAGTACATGCACTGGATAGGAGTACTGAATGTTACAGTCGGAATATATCTACACACATACACACTGAGGTGCGTGTAGACGTTCTTCGTCGGTTTCGTTCGTTTTCTAAATAAATTAACTTAGTAGAAATGGGTATTTATAAGGAAAATTTACATGGTAAGAGAAAAGGTGTGCCTAAAGTAATAACGCAAAAGAGGGAGACAATTTGGAAGCACAGACCAGATTAAGGAAACAGCAGGTACAGAGTGGCACAGTGCAGTTAGAAATGGCGGGATTTGGAGTAGGTATTTGCTAAAAAAGGGCACACAGATACCTAAAAATAATTAGATAGAAATTTAAATGTAAAGTATCTAATAAATCGTTTTTTTGGTTATAAAAAATGTAGTCTTCATCGAGCCCTTCCTTACCGACTATGTTTTCAATTCAACTATACTTAGGGAAGAGTCCAGACTTACTACTAATTAAGAGCTCCCGTTCGCATTAAGTTTGGAGTTGGTTCTTTATCTATGAGTTACGTAATGTAACACTGACTACCCGCTGCGTTAACAGCCACTAACTACGCCAGTAGAGCTACGTGATTTGCTAGTATTAAGTTAATCAGAGCGATTGATTGAATTTATCAAGTCAAATATCGAAACGGCAGCTCTGTGCGTACACCATGCAACCTGGGCGATCGTCAATTGTTCCTGTGCAAAATGCTTTAAAGCTAATTCTGAGCAAACAATTTATTTGCTCGCTCTGAAATTTACTCTACGGCGAAGCCTGCTCCAACCCTTTTGTACAAGGATATATTGATGCGACCTGGACACGCTTCAGTGCGCACTACTCGCTGCACATGTAACTAATACATATCGTGATCTATGAAATGACAATGCACTGTGAGGTCATGCTACGCTTCATGATTACTGGTACTATAGGCAAATACTTCAGTATTACACCTTTGTAATTGAACTGTTATTTGATGATGATGATATTGTAATCGGTTAATTCGCCGTCAATTTGCCGTGTATTATCAAAAAATACTATAATATAATATTGTTTATTTAATGCCCAAACCTTTTATGCCGTAAATAAGTACTGCAAAAGTCGACCATGATAATAAAAAGCGCAAATTTCGGTGAGTTGGTAAACCGAATTTGCTGATAGTACCTACGAGCTACTTGTTCGGCAGTCCACTACAAAGTATAATTTTTTGCAATATCCTCAAAGCGGGTTCGAAAGTTATTTAAATGACACACTTGCATTTTTGTTTTTGTACTAAATTGAATACATTATTACTTAAAAACATACTGGTATTATTCAAGCGAGATTTCGGTGATTTTGTGAAAATTTATCGATATTGGACAATTTAAAATTAAACAAGTGCATTTATCTGGTACGGATTTCCATAAAAAGAGCCCGCAAGAAGTATAGGACGTGTTTCGCCAATACCTCATCTGCCTGGCGAGACGTTCCTGGCGACCGGCCAACGTTTCCGAGAACACGGCAGAAGGTAACAGTATGTCTCGATGTTTATGCCTAAATCACATATAATATTTTTAAGGTTTCTAAAGAGCGTTGATCTTTTAAATTGCTATACTATTATTCCTAGTAATCGATTGCAAATTGAGAGCTCTTTGGATCAATTGAGTAAGCGGACGTGTTAATGTTTTATTGTACGAGACGTGATTGTTGCATCCTTATCTAGGCGCCGCCGTCACCCTCCATCCTTATTATAATATGCAATATCAATAATTGGGATCCGCTTTGTATTTTAATAGACTTTTTCTAGAACGGTCTTAGTCTACACTAAGAATAAAATTTGGTCTTTGGTATGCAGGTACTAAATATTAATTAATTCTTTTATTTAGTTCTTTTTAGTCTTTGATAGTAGTCGAGGTAGAACACTCTACTATTTATGAAAGTAACGTAATAACTTTGCGTTAAAGTAATAATTAAATACACATAAGATATAACTATATAGATATAAATGTTTCGTTTATACAAAGAAAATGAGCAGGAGGCTTAATTGAAATCGTTCACGTTTGAGGTTCTAAAGTCGAGGTTTGCAAATATTTTGATGGACATAAAGTCATAAGGTACCCTGACGAGGAAGTTATTGGTCCGACAATAATTCTCAGGTATCTGGTAATTGAAAGGCCGATATGAATAATCTCGTCTCATTTTATAGAACAGCAAATGGGCAGGAGGCTTAATTGATATCGCTGCCCATGTATACTCACACAGAACAAGCGCGTGGCCTTTAATAATTTAAAGGTTCGAAGCCCTAAAGTGTAGGTTTGGAAATATTTCGATAGGCATATAGACACCTGGAGGCACCTTCGAAAATAATTTTGGGTGTATGTGCCAGACAGAAGTATGAAGTGCTCGATGGGTAGCAGAAATTATCCTAAAACGTGATACAACAGTCTAACTGTATCGTATAATGACACATTTCACCGTAAAGGTACTATAATCGATTTAATTAAGAATTCTCACGCAACAAATCTCAGCTGTTATCAGTGCACTCGGGGAGTGAAGTTTATTAAATAGGGGCGAGATAACAGTGACGCCTATTTATAGAGCCCAGTCACCTTATCGACCTAACATCTGATAGCGATCTCACGTTGAGTCAAAGCCTTAGAATACAGTAAATTACTTTCACAGTAAGAATAATTTCTTTGTAATTCAAAAATTGTATTAAGCAAAGTCCAAAGTCAAGTCGAGCATACTTAACCTAAAATATATTAAAAAAGGGCCTTATAGCCTAGCGGTCTTATTAAGGGGCTGCTAGGTGAGGGATTCCGGGTTCGATTCCCGGTTCAAGTGCAAGTTTTAAGTAACTTTAAATTTGTTCCTGGCCTTTGGGACAACGAGGAGGTGGGTTGAATTTCTAAGACAAGCAGTGAGTATGCTACTTAAGAAAATAGACTGTGTAGATTTAGAATGTATCAATACGTTCTAGGCCGAGAATGGAAATTACAAGTTATTCAACAAATGTTGCTGGGCAAAAGAAATCTTTGCCCAGGTCCCTTGGATAGGATGCCTGGCGAACCCGAAGGCCCATATTAAGGGCGTGTCCAGGGCTGAGATGAAGTTTTTAGTGGGTGGGTTGTCTTATATATATATATAGCCGGCAATGCACTCTGGAATTGAGTATCCTCCTGTTCGTTTGCCGCCGTTCTATCTCGTATCTATATCTTCGCACATATAGAAAACATTATGGTATAGTTTAAATACTGTCAAGGAATGGGGCACAAAATGCAAAGTTTTTAAATGACATAGGTATCCAAATATACGAAAGTCGCGTGCATATAACTCTTATGAAACTATAGGAAATTCAATTAATTACTGCAATTGTTAAAGGTTACGTGTCGAAAACCTTTGAATATAATGTTAAAACTAAAATACTAGCTGTAATTTATATGACTTAAAACGGTATCCGCGATCAAATAGATTCGCTTAAACCTTAAGGTATACGACATTTCTACATTTCAACACTCGCTTTATTTTTAGATGTCTACTGGTGAGTGCAGTATGTAAATGTAACTAGTATTCTCACTATAGGCCAGGTCTCAGATGCTAAACTGTCAATAATAAGCGTGGACGTGCATCGGCATACATTATTGCACTTGAAACAGTATTTGTATAGCTAAATTGAGTAAACTAAGAACGGTACAGAAAGTATGACAAATTTGTATAAAAAATTGTACGTACATCTGTTTTATTTATCATGTTTAAGGCAAGGCAAGCCTTCTGATTTATAAAAAATAAATAAATCAGTGGCGCTACAACCTCTTTAGGTCTTAGCCTCAGATTTCTGAACCTGTTTCATGATCATTTTTAAATCTAATAGGCAAGTAAGTGATCAGCCTCCTGTGCACACGCCGTCGACGATTTGGGTTTAAGACATGTCGGTTTCCTCACGACGTTTTTCTTCGCCGTTTGAGCAAATGTTTAATACATAATAACGCACATAGAAAGAAAGCCCATTGGTGCACAGCCGGATATCGAACCTATGACCGCAGGTATGAGAGTCGCACGCTGAAGCCACTAGGCCAACACTTCTGGTCCATATTTCAATAATTTATTGTACGAGCTAAAGTACATTTTGCACACTCAAGCTTTCTTATAAGCGTGGTGATTTTCTAAATCATCGGAGTTACTTCCCGAGAGCAAAGCCAGACGCAGGCACTCTCTTCAACATTTACATTACATTAGTTTCTTATATTAGCGTTTAATTATTCGCATACATTCTATATAATCTCGCATTGTTGTGCGAGAGTGGTTAGTATATAGTTTGAATAATATATTCTACTATTTGAAGCACCCCGATTACCCAGGAGTCGTTCAACGTGTGACGATGTTCTTTCGTCGTAGGAGCATGTGTTCATTGCGCACATAGAAATTATATTGAGTCAAGATTCAGATTTCTCGTAAATACCTTATACCTTATATGTAAGGTGTTAATAAGCTAGCGGTTATAATAAAAACTTACTTTATGCAGTTTGAATTTAAAGTATTATGAACATACAATATTATATTAAATTCTAGGCTGATCTGTGATCTAGCTATCAAGTATTATCTCTATGGTCCGGAATATGTGTCTATTTTTGTTACAAATAGAAAAATTACGAAGTTACAAAACTAGTACTAATTTCCATTCATGCAGATTAAATATAATCTTAATGAAATAAACAAGCTCAGTTTATGCGTTTAATCAAATTTTATAATTACAAATTCGCATAAAATCGTGACGACGGTAACTTGTTATGTTATATTTAATTAATAATAAAATTCCAACTGTTAAAATAACTGTCAGCATTCGTGATACATTTATCATTGTTATAAAGTTATAGTTACGTTAAAGGCAGTTACTCAAGTCATGATCGCGTTTCGCTGCATTTAATAAATCTATGCCAAACAATTAATTTTGTTTAAGTAAATCAGAAATAACGTCAGTCGTTTACATGTAACAAGGAGCCAGGAGCAGATTATGTTAATTATTATCACTATATTTAATAACTAATCGTTATATATATAAATATATATCTTAACACTTATGAGCTACCAATGTACCTTAAAAAATGAGAAACTTTCTGTACTTAAAATGATTGTTTATTACGAATTAGAAATAAAAATATTCAATTAAAATCAATTATGCTACATCAAGTAAAAAGTAATAGACAAAAAAACAAAAGATACGCAGACTATTTAATGCATATGTATCCTTGATTAATTCGTATGACAATTGACATTTCCATTGGCAGCTTGGCGCCATTTCTTGTGTTTATTGTGGAATGTGGGTATTGGCGGGAATACTTGTGGTATTATTTTGTTTTATTTGGCATATTTATGTGATCAAGTGAAAGAATCGAGAAGAAATGACTAATAATTAATTGATTGTGTTAAAATCAGTTTACGTTCTACGTATTGGTTGACTTTTTAATTATTAACTTACCAATATTGTTGTTTCAGAATGTCAATTCGGAAAGCAAGCCAAAGAGCTGGGATCCACGTGGTTTGCTGATTTAGGCCCTCCGTTTGGTGTCATGTACTGCATCAAATGTGAGTGTATACCGGTACGTATTAATACAACAGAAATTATAAAGTCAGGATTTCAGATATTAATGCATGATATTAAAACACCCTTTTAGCTTTCGGTAAAATTTTATACTAGAGCCGTTTTAATTTACAATTTGTACTTGTGGCATACTGGATGACCTCACACTTTTAATAACCATTCCAGAGTTATTACTTTATTGTCATATAACCGTGTGCATTGTAATAATTTCGCTTCATTAAGTTTAAAGAAACCCACTCAAGACGTGAACGACATTTCTTAAATTGTTGAAAACAAAATAATTGTGGTTATGAAGTAAGGTACGCTGGTAAGTGGCGTAATGATGGGCAACTCTCAAGGGCGGCATTTTTCTATGCAGGTTCATAAAACACTTAGCTTTTTTTTTATAAAACTTGAACTAAAATAATCTGGTATTCTTACTCTATGCTTCATTCTGCATTATAAGACGACCCGGACGCATCTCAGTATAAACTGAAATTCTCTTAACGGTTTTGAGACGGGTTTCTTAAATAAATAGTGAGTAAGGTTTTTATGTAAATTGACTGAAATGGTTATAGAGGTCACATGAAATCCACGCGGATGACGCTGTGGACTGAAGCTCATTTGCTAGTTACTGAAGTATTTCCGAACCAATTCGACTTAGGGTCCTTCAAGAAAAGAGCGTAGCAATTATTAAAAGGCCGGCAGCGTCCTTGCGAGCCTACTGGCAGTGCGAGTGTTCATGAGCGGCAGGTATCACTTAACATCAGGTGAGCCTCCTGCCCGTCTGCCTCCTGTAACATAAAAAAAAAAACACTTGAGCTGTTTAAGAATCTCGAAATGTAGTAGGAACTTTTGGGTCCATTTTCTCTTTCTACGTCTTAGATTTTCATCTGTTTCACTAATCCAATTTAGACCTCTATATATAAGAGAGTAAACGAAGTATTTACAAACTATTTTTAAACTTGTTTAGCGTTTTGAGTTAGGTTTAATATATGGTAACCATCGTTGTCTTTATTCTGATATGATAAATATATGCATTTAATCCAGTTAGAACTATTTGATATGTGGCATAAATAATACAATATAGAATATATTATTATCTTTCAGGTACAAAAGAAGCGAAGAGTGGTCGCTAAAGTACACTGCAGGAATATTAAGAACGAGTGTCCTGAACCATCTTGCGACAGTCCGGAACTCCTTCCCGGCCGTTGCTGCAAGACCTGTCCGGGGGACACTAACTGTAAGTAGAAATAGAAGTAGGAATAAGAATTTATCCTCTTAATATGCAGACTCAGCAATTTTATCTGCATTGTGTACAATATTAACGCCATTACGATAAATGAGAATTCAAAGGGAATGAGGAAACAATATTGCTACCAGTATTTTAAGGGACAAAAATAAAAAAGTTCATTACCTTTTTTCATTTATCTCTTCAATCAGCGGAGAGTTTGTGGACTAAAGAAAACTATAAGTTCGTGTCACATTTCATAATTATGAATATATAGAAAGATTTCTTATCGACGACAAGCAACACCACGAAAAATACTCCATTTTTTTTTATAAATTCATCACAATCAGTTCAGCGATGTTTGTGAAGGCCTAACAATATATAATCAGATTACGAATGATTTGTTAAAGCGGTCTGTTTCATGACACGTTGAATGCCAATACAATTCCATTTCTTAGATTGATGATGTCATTTTTAAGCTTTTGAATTATACCGACTGATGTCATGCTTTTACCGATTTTATAGTTCTATGTGCTATGACCCTGCGCAATATTTCATCCGAATATAAAGTTTTTGGATATCCGTTATTTTACTCCGTTATTCGATTTTTATCGAGGTAACAACGATTGTCTCAGCGGGTCGAATCGAATCGAACTACATATTTTAATGAATACTTAAATATTTACATTGTTTTTTTTTTAATTTGTTTCAATCTTTGAGCCCGATTTAGCTGAAATATTCTTATAGTTCTCATACGCGGTGTAATTTATAGACTTTATTTTTCAATAATGAAAGCTCTGTTCAATTTAAATATATTGTACGCTTTATGCATCAAATAGGGGAAACACTATGGGCAAGGCAATTAGTTTCGCTGCGGTTTTTAATTATCAATAAATATTGAAAATAAATTAATATATATTTTCGTATAGCGAAATAATGTTTTAGTAATCTGATAATAGTGGAATTATGGTGGCAACAGGTTAGTGACTCATGGGCCATCTGGACATGTGGAAATTGTCCGAATGACATATAAATTTATATATTTTTTGTGTATACGCGACTGCTATTAATATTCCGTTTTCGGATGACTGGCTTGTGTAATCCGATCTTCGACATATACATTGACTTGAATATATAGTTTTGGTAAATCATAGTTAAGTAGATATTTTGAATTAATTTATTTAATGTCTTACATGTAAAATTAATATACAGTTTACGTTTATCTAATTAAAATAGTGTTAATTTTTTGATTTAATTAAATTGAGCGCGTAAAAATACATTATTCTTGAGTACATTTGGAACTATCAAAAAGCACGTCATGATTTGCCGAGGTAAGGTATATAAGGCCAAAAATATAGCAAAAACGATGCAATTACTCATTAGGATATTGGCTAAGTAAAATGCTTGGCAAATTAGTTCACTTATAAACATCTTATAAGGTAATTGTTGTGAAAGCAAACTCGCGAAGTGACAGGAACCAGCGATGACAAATGAGTGTGAACAGGCGCGGCCGCTCCCACGACTGATTCTCATGATTACCACATGGACATCATTCTGGATAATAATAATCTAATGTAATTGTGCATGGAAGACGCGAAATAAATTACTGGGCACCAAGATGATCGTAGCTAGTACATTTTTATAAAATAGAGCTAAAAATTTTGTTTACTACAACATAATAATTATATTAATTCTTTGTTATGGTACGGTTTTCTTCACATGTACTTATACAGAGTTTAACTGGCTGCTTTTTATTTTAATATCCAGCCAGTATTACACTAATCGCTGTGTAATCCTGGGCAGTGTCACTTCTCTACGACAACTCTATACTTCTTATAACTAGGGTTAAAACCCCTTGTTAAAGAAGCAGTACCAAAAAGAGGTGACTAATAATTTCTAACATAATTACACAATCATTAATGACGAAGGTACGACGACGACACCGCCGACGTCCCGTCTGCTCGTATTGGATATATCGAGAGCATTACAATGACATTACTCAGATGCACTGGGCTGCAGAAATGGCACGCGCTGGTACCCCCTGCGCCCGCTTTTGCTGCAAATATAGATGCTGCTGGTTATTCTGGGCGCGTACGTCGACCCGCCGCGACGCCGTCTGCGCGCCTTTTAGCGATACATTTTTTGCAAATATCAACGATGTCAATGTACGCCTTCAAAAATTCACGAGAATCTTGTATGCATTGTAAACAATAAACGCGTCCTAAATCGGGCATGCAGTTATGTTTAACAAGATGCTTTGCTTATAGAATTCGATGTCAAACACGTTCATATAACCTAGAATTGATGTTTTTACATATAAAAGTTAATAACATTTAAATATATAAGGCAATGCATTGACTGTTAAAGTACCTATATACGATATGTTTTAAGTAGCATGAGCAAATTTCTTGTTTTCCCTCGAGGGCCATCTTCCTAGAACCGATGATTCTTGTTTACCACGTCTCTAGATTAGTTCGGCATCTCTGTAAGCTCTTATATGGACCGTGTATTATTGCAGGCGAGTATTAATAACTGCGTATAATATATTATTATAATTGAATGAATTTTTTTAATAATATGGTACAGACATAATGGTGCAAATGGTGGACTTTTAAAATATAAGCATTTGCTGATAATTCCAGCAGAGACTTAGCTTGGTAATTTCCATGCCAGAGCTCTCTCAGTTTAACGTGTGTTTAAATAATTCCATGAGAAAAAAAGTTTGGTCTGAAATCAAAACATTTTTATGTTACATTTTTAACAAAGGTAAACAGATATCTAAGCCAAAAAGAAAATATTCGATATTTTTTTATAGAACAGAGGGCAAACATCCAGGAGGCACACCTGATGTTAAGTGATACCGCCGCCCATGGACACTCTCAATGCCAGAGGGTTGCCGGCCTTTTAAGAATTGGTACGCTCTTTTCTTGAAGTCGAATTGGTTCGAAAATACTTCAGTGGGCAGCTGGTTCCACATTTTGGTGGTACGTGACAACAACTGCCTTAAAAAACGCTCAGTTGTGGAACGATGGACGTCGAGGTTACCGGAAATATCGTTATTTTAATTCACGTAATTTTTTTATATTTTATTACCTATCAAAAGTTTCTAAAATGCACTTCGAAACAAAAGCTATTTAAAAAGAAACCAAAAATTTGGAATATGTTTATCCTGGAAGTTCTTTTAAACTCGATAAAGATCTTAAAGCAAAAATCGTGTTATGTTTAATCTGTTTCGGTCACAAAACGCCCAATAAAACCACTACTAAAAAGTCTATAAATCGTAATACTTTGCGGTTTCTCTTTGAAATACAATTACTGCTTATCACGCTTATAATAAATCCGTGAAATGCTCTGTAATATTTAATTTTAATTGAATCTTAGCCATGAGCCAGGTGTCTTAGCCATAAAGTATTTAATCGACTTTATGTCTGTACGATAAATTATCTTCGCGATTGTTTTCAAATGCTTTATTAGAATCACGTGTTTCAATATCTTTGGCTGGATAATCTATATCATCCTTGGTTCCGATTATTTATTATTATTAGCGGAGTACATTTATGAAATTAAAGTTAATTGCGCAAAATTTATATAGCTGTTATTCATTTGAAAGATGTAAGCGTCTATTGAATTTCTTCAGTTCAATAATTGTATTTTCGAATACTCTAAAATTCCAAGAGTTTGGCCGTTAAAAAGGGACGCGTTTTCGACCAGCCTATAATATCTTATTAGCGCTTATAAGTAGTAATGTACATACATATATACAAAGGATTTTTGACAATAAAAAAATTCTCATATGGAAGATTTGTTTTCCCATAACTCCAGTGCAAAGCTGGCGGGTTAATGATAGACAATCTTTTAGTAGGTTAAATACATATTCTCTCAAGGAAACACTTAAGAAAGTTGACCCCTAATCCCTATACTTTAGGTAACGAATTAAAATTGTAGCTCGCAGCTTCTTTTGTATGTAATTTGTACTAAGCGCAATTTAAAACCGCTTACGCTCCAAGCAGTAACCAGAAATGAGGGGTGAGCTCGTGAGCCGTTCACGGTTCATCGCACATGGTATCCAGTCGATTACTGGTGTGTCTAATTTAGTGTGCCGTATGTGCCTCTAAGGAATTTGTTTGTTGCACGCCGTTGTCACTGTTTTATTTTCTAGTGTCTCTGCTTTTGCATTCCATGAGCTCTGTTATATCAAAATGAGTGTTAGCCTTGCTTTAAGAATGTGGTTCGCAGTCATCCAAGGGTTTTTACTTTCTTTGTGGGCAATCAATACTTGATCAGGGATCTTGATCGCCGTGTGATCTACTTGCATATAAAGCAGTTATAGTAATTTGAGGCCAACATATATAATGATACTATTCTTGTATTTTTTATTATGTACGTTTGTGTTTCCTTATGTTTGTTCATTTGTAAATTTTATTCACTTATTGTGCACTCTTGTCAATTTAAGGTCGTCTGTTAGGGCAGGAGTGTTTTTATAAATAAATATATCGAAGTCACTTAGCGACATCTAGCGGATATAATTTAACACTAAATATGAGGAATAGCATAGTGTATCCGTTATTATTTTAATAGTAGAAAATAAGGCAAGGCGACTCAATTGCGGTCAGTGGGCGAGCATACTGAGTAATAGGAACATCGTTTGTGGTAGGAATTCTTCTAGATTTGCCGGCACCCAGCAATGAAAGCTTGCATTAAACGCGCTGTTAATTTTAAATATAATATGTATATACATTTTATTGAATATTGGAAACCGTTTAAAATATTAATTGAACTGGAATTAAAAACTATATGTAACGGAATATTTGCGTGCTTTGTTTAGGGCCAAGTCTAGCTTTTAAACAAAAAATAGCGATAGTTATGTCACTACTCCCATAGTTAAACCACAGTATGCCTCAATAACACTTAGTTAAAATTGTAACAATTTTCTCGATATAAGATTAACCTCGACTCAGTCAACTTAGCAACAAATTCGTCATCGTAATTGCAAAATAAACAAAAAATCAGAGTTGTACTTAAAATTCCGCAAGGTTGAGTATTGTGATAGGAGCGAGTGAGATTTACTCAAATGTTATCACTTATCAGTTATTATGTCGTTTTGATTTTGCCTCTTAGTATTAACCAAGCTTCGCTTACGATAACTACTTAGCATAAGACATATCACTTGAATGGATATGCGTAAAAATATACTTATTAAAATGCAAGAACATCCTTTGGACTAATTTCACGCCCCAACAATATGATATGATACCTGTATCATCAAGGTGTACACAAAAGTTTTTTTCTAATTAAACACCTCTAGGCATTTTGACTTCACTTGAAGTTTTGATTTTGTCTTGTTATTTCTATATTTTGGAGTTAAGAATATTTCTTACTTTCGACGGAATCAAGTAATACAAGAATTAACGTATTGTATACGGATTGTAAAATAATCCACTCTTTTTAATCGCCAAGTTTTTTTTACCCAAAAAAAAACGAGTTTATAGAGTTTATTGCCAGTGCTTCTCTTTCGTTCTATGCCCTTGATTTGAGAACTGCCAGTAAATATAAAATTAGAAGCATTTTATGTATATTTCTTTTTTGACGTTCATAAGTGTACATTGTGTTACCTATATGAATAAATTATTTTTGACTATGACTTTGAATAAGCTACTTGGGTGAGTCCCTGTGATGACTTAATACTTGTCGACTTATATACAGACAATCATTACATGCTATAAATATGTTTGTCGAAACGTAATTGCGTAAATAGAGAACATACGCGATATGCAAACAAAGGCGGCGTCGCGACGGTGCTGGCGCCATGTTTTCAACGGCTATTTTCACATCAGATACGATACTTTTCTATTTTCTTAGGTGACATATCATATTCTAAGTCCTTTAGAAAGTATTTACGCACGCGTGTGCATTAAATGTGCTTGTATAAATCACAGAAATATTCTATATAATATTGGTAATATTATGTGCGTCGACTCCTTAAATTATTCCGTAAACCTTATGAATTTAATTCAGAGGTCTATAACTTCGTAACGGGACATATGGTGGAGAAATTTTTGAATTTTTCCTTAATTATTGTTTCTGTGTAGGCATTCAAGCTGGATTCATGTTTGTGTATAGTGTGCGACCTCCCGACCTCACGGATGAGAATCGCCTTAACCACTACACTATCACCTCTGATCCATTCTCAGCACAAAACTATGTTAGTTATAAACTTTGGGGCATAGCAACTTTTCAATGTATTTATATTATCAATCTTGATTTATTAGGTAATGAAACATGTGAGAAGAGGTGGTGGTGATAAGTCATATGGAGCGCAATTCAGCGATTTGGGTGGGGAGGTGATGTTAGAGCTGGATCTTAGGATGTACGGTGTCTACCGTTTTTACCCACTCATGTATCCGTAGTGAACTTATTTATTTTTGGTTCTGTGGGCTACAACGAGCTCAGAGTACGCTGAGAATTCGTGCTTGTGATGTACTTACTTCATAAAATTGTTACATGGCAAGGACAGTAATTCGGCAGTACTCCAGTACCTAGCAGTACTACAGTAGCTTCAATTTCCCTGAAATTGTCAGAAAGCGACATCGAAAAGGGCACGTATGATTCGGTGTATTAATTTAGTTAACGAATTACAAAGGTTAACGGACCTTTTTCATCGCCCGTTGAGTGAACTGTCAAAAGTTCTATTTTTTGTTAGTGCGTATAGTAGCCTAAAGCAGAATTTTTTTATTGTGTAATTTTGTTTTTCCTAAATAATTTCATGTTTATTTTTGTTTCTTTTGTAAATTTTATTCACCTCTTGTGCACTCTGGTCAATTTAGGGCAGGAGTGTTATTATAAATATATAAAATATTTGCTGATACGTTTTACTGTTGATTAATGGCTTTTTAATACTAAAAACATACGACTTTTATCGCATGTGAGTGCTTGAACAGGCATAAACGATAAAGTAAATAGCAAAAGGACATTGAAATAATACTTGTATTTTCATTTATCAACCCTTAATTGCACATCAAACGGAGACGTAGGCGTTCGAATGTTCAAGAATGTTTCTATTATGAACCAATGCAAGCCATAATGTATAAAGTTAATTGTAACTATTTTGACTGCGCATGCGCTTCGTAATAGGCCGAACATATTAGCCACCTCATCTATTGCGATTTTACGTGGCAATTATTTTAACATTCCTGATTATGATCGGTACTTTAAGATTATTTGTTAATAAATTTTAGGTATGAAAGTGTTTGGATATATCAATGTATTTCTGTTGCTTTATAGAGTTTATTTAATTTAAAAGTACATGTTTATGAAAACTGTAAGGATTTAATTTTATAATTGCCATTATTACCTACTATGAGAGTTTCTGAAGAGTTGTTTGGGTTGATCCCTCCTGCCTCATTTCAACATCGTACGAGCCGTATAAATTGAAAGAGAGATACGACCTCCAATTGTTTAAAGAAAAAGTGAACTCTTACCAAAGGCCGGTAACACATCCACAAAAAATGGGTGTCCATGGTCTGCGATGGCTGCCCTTTTTGAGCGTCCCGTAGGCTCGTTTTGTTTTTTTTTTAATGTAATAGGAGGCAAACGGGCAGGAGGCTCACCTGATGTTAAGTGATACCGCCGCCCATGGACACTCTCAATGCGCGAGTGCGTTGCCGGCCTTTTAAGAATTGGTACGCTCTTTTCTTGAAGGTTGAATTCGTTAGGAAATACTTCAGTGGGCAGCTGGCTCCATATAGCGGTGGTGCGCGGCAAAAATTGCCTTGAAAAACGCTCAGTCGTGGAACGGCGGACGTCGAGGTGATACGATGGAATTTCATATTCTACCTCGACGTCCGATAATGAATCTCAACTGCAGGTATTAATCCGCACAACTCCTCTTAACACTCTCCATGGTAGAAGATTTGCAATTTGACAAATATTCAAAAAGACTCATAAATTTTATTAAAATATGTATATAAATTTGTGGAGGCGACATTCTGAATTAATATTTGTCTAGTATATATAGCTTAGGTTGCCATTTATTCATGTCGACGAACCATTATCGTTATCTTTTGTGTACTATAATAGGTATTAAATTTGATACAGCGTTATTATCTCGTTCTTAATATAACTGTTCTATTCAATCACGACTATTGACATCAATAATACTTTACGATCGGGTCACTAGATATCTAATGATTTAGAATTAAAATGGCATACGCGCTATTATTAAGCTAGTAGCGAATGGAGCCATCCTTTTATTACATTGATTAGGTATACTTGTAGATATATAGGTACCTTATTTCTTATGAAAATATTAATATAAAAATACATTGCAAAATTCTAGCCGTTTAAACGTTGTATTTTATTTGGAAATTAAAGTTAAAAATTCTGTTATTCAATAACATATAATTTAAAAAATACAACTAAAACAAAATGTAACACAATTTCATTGAAACGAAGTTTTACTTAAACCGCTGTAATAAGATCCAATAAGAAGTTATTTACTAACCTAAATTAATAAAAGCTATAAACTCATGTATGTATCAAAAAAATATTTTAAATTATGTATTTATATTATTTTAAATATCGTCCAAAAATCCATCATAAATTACCAACTCTAGCTGTATATTACACGACAATTTTAACGAGATTTATAGCCGGACGCGTTATTTAGTTCCTATAATTATCGACCTATTATGGAAAGTAATCTTTGCAATTAAAATATATCTGACAGTAGCTAGGAGCGGAGGCCCATAAGGCGAGTGTGCGTAAAAGGTCACAGGCGAGACAGAGGCTATTTGGAAAGTGGTCTGGCGCCGTTCTAAGCAAATTTGGTGAGAATATAGCTACCGGTACAGATAACCCATATCTGCTAATCAGAATTCCTTTCTATTGTAACTGAGGCCGTTTAGTATTGTTCGTTTCTGTCATTGAAGCTTTCTAAATGCTTTTGGTACTGACCTTTCCTGGTAGATATGTACTACTGTCTTCTATTATTTAAAACCTGGCAAGGAGTGCGTACAACTTTTGATCAAGATGTCTAATTATTTTTAATTCGTACTGTTTAAAACGTTAATATTGTTAACATTTTGATGTATTAAAAATGTACGATGACATTCATGTTCCATGGAAAAAGGAAATGTGTTTTAGCACTTTTAGACAGCTGTTATAAACGTTGTTCATTCTAAAACGAATGAAAGCTCTACCAATATTGTCAAGAAAGGTGTGTTTTATTAAAAGTAATACGGCAATCATTGAGTATATAGTTACATAAGACAACTACGATAAAATGTGATTAATTGGTCAGTATTGATCGATAATATGACGTCTTACTGTCACCACGAGGTTATCGTTTCTGTTATGTTCATGCTTACGAGATTAGGGCTGTGTATTGTAAAAAGGTTTTATCTATTTTAAAGAATTCATCCACTTATTAACATGGTCAAGGTAAAATATTTGTTCAAATAATTTCAAATTTAAACCCAGTTTCTGATTAGTATAATCAGAAGGGAAGCAATAAGAGAATTGATTAACATTGAAATTGATTGCAGAAAAATTCGTGTCGTAATTCACATTTTTATACACAATTTTAAATGGATATGTAAAAAAAAATTCACAAAAATTCAAAAGCATTTATTCACGTAGGTAACACAATGTACACTTGTGATTCGTCATTAAAGAAATAAATATTAATGCTTCTAATTTTACATTTACTGCCAGTTCTCAAATCAAGGGCGTAGAACGGAAGAGAAGAACTGGCAATAAACTCTCCGCCACTCTTTTTAATCGCCATGTTATTTTTTTTACAAAACGTTTGTAAGGAGCTGCAACCATTACACCATGTTCCACATGACATTTTAAGTAATTAATAATAATAACATAAATATAAACAAAGACTTGTCCCCTATCAGCAGGAGGCATGGTGAAATAGGATCACGCACTTACATTCTCGTGGGAACAACACGCAAACACATAGTCGAAATAATTAACATCACCGCATACACGAATTCAAGTACGACCAGTCACCACAAGTAGCACCCGTTCACGAGTATGACGCATGGCCAGCCATCGGCCCCCTCGCCATATTTTAGGGAGAGAGACAACCCGACGCATGGACGCCGCCACATGTATATGAATCAATATATTTAAAAAAATTATCTTAAAAGAAACCCGGTATCCGGTAAAGAAGTTTAATGTGAAGTACTCATTTATATCAAACCCAATATTTAGTAAATGCTTTTTAAATACAATAATTTATACGCTACGCTTTAGGTAATATATTTTAGAATTAATATAATTTAACATATCTTAACCAATCTAAAGGATTATATTAATCACGTGTCAAGGTGAACTAATATTTATACCAAGGAAAATCGTAAAACACACTTGGTAATATTTGTGCGTCCGCGCAATCGACGCCAGCTCCATTCTATTGTTCATAGAAACCTGGCGCCGGCACTTCGGTATGTACATATTATAGAAGGAAGTCGCCCGCCTGTTTATCCGCTAAAAAGCATTTCAAATCAAATATTAGTCGAGAAAATGATAAAAAATCTTTTTTAAAATCCCGTAAAGCCTCAACTGGGCAAGGATAGGAACATTTTCCATCTGTTTCGTTACTGACGTCAAGAAGTTACATATTGGGTCTATTGTCGGGTAAAGAGTATTTTTAAGGATAAATTCCTTAATTACCAAAATGAACCAAAGAGGTGATTAACTATGCTTTAGATAAACTTTTGACTAGCGCTGTGGAACAGTCTGCTCCTCAGCATAATGCTGAGCCAGAGCCAGTTACAACCACAACACACACGCATTACACACTTAAAACGTACCTTGTTCTTTAAAGGAAAAGAAATTGTTGTTATTCATTCTTTTTTTATTATTTTGTGTGTTTCTGTGTGTTTGTTTCGTTAGCAATAAATGTTATGTCTATGTCAATGTCTATATGCCAATTAATAACAAATGGTTATTATTAAAATTTTGTTACCAACAATTAAATCGCTAACAACAAAATATAATAAGATTTTGGTCTATTATCTTTATCATTAGTAACATTTTTGTATAAACATGATTGGTATATACGAAATATAAATGTTTAACAATTAGACGATTTTAGAAAACACTTGAAATTTTCGGTTAAAGTGAATTTTTTTAACCTAATATTTTCTTATTATGAAATGTATTTTGGCAAAATATGTCGTGTAATGCTTTCACGGGAAAGTGATATGAGATTCCATTGTTTTTCTCTTACGAGCGGAAATGCATTGCTAGAATCAATAAACAGTTCTTAAGTGGTGTGCTACATTGGGAAACAATTGAAGACAATTATCAAAAGACTCGACTGCAATATATAATGTGTATATGCTACATATACTCACTGTTTGTTGATGTGAAAGTATTGAATATGGTCCAAAAATCAAATCATTTAGTCAACTATTAGTAACCATATTCCAGCTTCATGCGGCTGACTACTTTACTATGTATTACATAATATATTCAGGGATAATTTAACAATCAAAATCAAATAGAATTTTTAAACCAGTCCAGTAAGTTTATATTTATTTGTATACAAACGAAAATAGATTTTTTTCTTTTTAAAATATTAGTATTTAGTTTGTTTATTATTAAATTTGTTTTTGTTTTTCTTTTGCGCTTAAACCTGACGCTTAATTGTCACTAAACTTTATATGTAATTAGATATTGTACTCTGAGCGGCCTTACGCAAGCGTGTGCTAGGAAAAGATATTATTATTGATAATATATAATATAATATGAGAGGGTTGTTACTGAAACTGTAACATTTGAAAATTGTAATCATAAAGCATTCCTTCGTAGATGGTTTCAATTCAATCTTTCAATCAAATTACTTCCCTACCCGTTACGAGAACAATTGAAATACATATTCAAAAGTATACACGTAATCAATTAAAATAGTTATTCATTATATTATTAATATATTTGAGATACTGAATGACAATTTAATATTCGCTATGCGGATGGTGAGCATCGATATATCAAAAACAATTTAATAGGTCAACGCATTGTAAACGTAAACGTGTAGAAATATTCGTCCTTGCGTAGAATATAATCTTAAGTGTAGTATTAATTATTATTAGAAACACTTAACCAATCGCGTGGTTTCGATGACATAGATGTTTATTGGAATACGAGTACGTGAGCACGAGGTGCCGACAGGAATTTATAAACACACAATTAGATGAAAAATTTATTACGTCTCGAGTACCGCAAACATCATAATTAAGTATTCATACTGCATTACTACGAGTATTTATTGTGAGGTTTGGGAATCGAATGTCGTATTGAGTAATCTGATATATTAAGTAGCGTAGCAAACATCTCGTGCTTCTTGCGTCCAATTTTAAACTCCTATTGTTTCCACGTTCTACAGAGTTTCCTATCGCCACCGTATTTTGAATACAGTATAGTAGATACCTTGGGGATAGAGTATTAAATATTTGTAGTCAAAGTTTCATCGTAAAAACTAAGAACAGTTGAACTCTGTCTACTGGAGACATCTTGTTGTGAAATTGTGTTTACGCTGCTATAAAAAGAGTTAGTTTAGATGATACGGAAGAGTCTAATTTTTTATTATTAAGATAATAGATTAACTTAATGGTCAAAGTTGGCTAACTGATTTTTTTTTCGAAAATCTTAGCAAATTAAGGGTTTCTTAGCGCTCCTAATTAAGTTTTACTAATGTTCTAGTAAAAATAAAGTAAAGACGTAATAACAATTGAAGTTCTTTTAATAAAAACGATTTTATCAGCAACAATGTATTTATCGGAGAACGGCCGAGCCATATAATACCAGAAATGTATCAATAACACAACTATGGATTATTATTTTTTATGCCTATGACCTTACTAACAGAAGTAGTAGACCGTGACAAATATAAGTCAGCTCAAACATTAATTGAAGCAATCAAAAAGTCTAGTCTCCTAAATAGGATTGTCGATCTCATAATTGTTAAGAGTCATTGTTATTAATATCATAAATAGGGACTAAACTTAAAAAAAAGTGCGTGCGTACACATATCAGAAGTGAAATTTCTTTGGCAGACTAATATCTCTTGTTCATATTTATACAAATCTAAAACTTTAAACTTTCCGAGACTAAAAGGAAGATATGTTAGGAATTTAATAGTCATTAAAATATTAAGTGTCGAAAATTAATACAAATTATATTTTTTTTTAAATCTATTTCTTCTATAATAAAAACACATGGCATTTTAATTTACAATTCGTCATTTGAGATTTCAATTAATTATTTTGCATAGAATATAAAATACTAATATTTCATACACGTAAATTCTCTTTACGAAATTTTAATTTAAAAATAGAATTTCTATAAGGTAATTCGCCCTTCTCACTCTCTCTCTCAATCGGTCTCAATCGTTCTCTCCCTTTTCTTCGACAAAAACGCTGCACATCTTCGTGACGTTTTCGCAAAAAATTCCCTTCATGCGCCTAAAGAAGTTTCACTTCAAAAAAAAATCGTCTCTTTCTGATTTATTGTAATACATAATAGAGTTTTCATATTTATAAAGTATAATAAGTATTTGAAGAGTTACTTAATAGCGATTTCATATTTCCCCTTGATCTATATAATTAAGGGTTAATATTGATATAGTAATATTTAATTATTGCAGTTTACAAGAAGTACTTCACCTATAATCTGTATCAAACTGTATAATGTATTATAATTACATTTTCGTAATAGTAATAAAATCTATTAAATTGAAACGATAAATCCCGTACAAGACCCAGCTAATCAATAGAATCGCTATTGGCTTGACCTAAGCCCTTTGTAACCAATTCACGCGACATATATAGCTTTAGCACTGTCATGTATTTTATCTAAATAACGCTAGTTTAAGGATAACTCGAAATTTGCATTTAATAAGAATTTTATGCACAACATGACTTGAATCTGGTTACTTAATTATGTCAAGTACATAGACATAAATAACGGAATTAGTATTATAACGAGATATATTTATTTTTTAATTTGTGAAAATGTGAAAATTTATTATTTTTGTTTCACGTAATGTTGAGAGAGAATAATTCTTTATATGTTAAATAAAAAAGAAATCAGTGCAACCTTGGGCTTCAGATTTCTGTATGTGTTTCATGATCATTTGTCAATCTAGTAGGCAAGAAGGTGGCCTCCTGTGCCTGACACACGCCGTCGACTTTTTGGGTCTAATGCAAGCGAAGCCTCACAATGATTTCTTTCACTGTTCGAGAGAATGTTAAATCAGCCGGGGATCGAACCTACGACCTCAGGGATGAGAGTCGCAAGCAGAATACACTAGGCCAACACTGCTTTTAAAAATAGCTTTTGTAGGCGTTCAAAATTCATATTTATTTAAATTATATATATTGTCGTAGTGTTACCTGTGTGCTGTAGTATGTTGATTAGTAGTAGTACTTCGCTAATTAAAACTGTAGACGAATAACGTCAGCATAAGGATAATACTAATAATATTAACATTTCTATAATTAAAAAAACGGATGTTTAGATTTAATCAACAAAATATAACTCTGCTTTTTAATTTCATATCAAGTAAAGATGAGTTAAGATGAAGTTAAGATTGGTTAGGTATAAGTACTGAGTATACGGGATTTAATTAATCGAAGAACTTGAAGCTTGGCAAGTACTGGATAAGGAAAATGCATTTCGTTAAAAATAGATAACTGATAAAAATTACAATGATCGTATATTTTAGACTTTAACAGGTCTATACTACTTTAAAGTGATAAATAATATGTTTAAATTGTATTATAGTATAATAGCGATACCAAAATGGATTAGCTGCCATGAAAAAAACATAAATAAAAATGATATTTGTTACTACTAAACTACTAACTAAACTTTTATAAATCTACATAAATATTTGTTACAAGTTGCAGCTAAAATATATAATACCTACCTTCAGGTATCATTTTGATCATCAGGTAACATAGCACGCTCCTTTCAAATTAGCATCTTCAGGACAAGATTACTAATAATAGATATAAAAAATACACATTTCGTATAACAACGGTGTCCGGATAATTCTAGTAATGTTGTTTTAAGCCTATTTAATAACCTCTAGGTCAGGGACGATCTTCGACCTTTGATATCTTACAATTCATGGTCAGACTGGCGCCGGGACCAGGCGCCACATGGCTCCACAAAGACCATCATTCACGAATTGGAGCTTGCTATCTGTTCACAGCGATTAATATTTTGTTCATGCTAAGATCAAGGTCACAAATGCGTGACTATTAACACGTTTAACCGTGTGTCAACTTTTACATGGCACGTATGTATTGAACTATTATCATATGATAATTTATATACATCTATACTTTATCTATCGATATATTTACATATAATATAGAATGTACTATTAAGTTTTTAGTTAATGTTTAAAGGACTTTTTTCTCATCAACAACATATCAATTATAATTCGAATTACATGCGTAGCGATTGGACGGTGATTTTTTGTAGCTTCTGCATTCAGAATATTTGATATATTCTGTGAATAAATTATATTGATTTTTTTGACGATAATTCATTTAATAATTGCATACAATTATGTATTACTGTTAAAGCGAGTTTAATTAGATCGTTATACCTGTGTTTCTATTTTATCAGACATACCGAACTAAATGCCCAATAGATAAAAGTAATTAAGTAACATATCAAGTTGCCTGGCGTTTAACATATATTCTGTGCACTGATGCATAAAAATATACCTTAAATACGCATTAAAATTGTAACAACCATTGGTGTGGCTTTACTACGATTATATATTATTATGCCTAGGGAGATAACACGGCGAAAATTAAATGAAGTAAACATTGTTTTGCAAGACGAAAGATTAATATACGCAATTAGTAGAATGGATGACGTCTTACGTAAAATAAAAAGAAAATGGTAATTCTAGTAAGTGGTTTCATTATAGAACGGTATGTTTCATTTGTCTATACAATATTAAATAATGACGTAATGATAAGGATACAAAAAGGAATGCTTAGGTGGTTTTAACATGTAGAACGGATGAATTAAACGGTTAACAAGTAGGATATACAAGGCAAGGATGATGAAATGGGGTTGGGTGGGCCTTGTCGTACATACCTGGACCATATCCAGGAGGTACTAGAGAAGGGTCCAGTTAAAGTGCCATAATCGACGAGCATGCATAGTGATGAAAGTAGATGAAGCGAGAAAGGTATGTCGCACGCATGTGGAGATTTGTGGTCTCTGCCTTTCGGGACAAAGAGGTAATAATAAAAATAAATATACAATATTATAAAGAGCAATGATATGTATTTTTGTGTTAGGTTAGGTTACTAAGGAATTAACTCAAAAACTGGAATTTTCAATAGAAAGTTACATTATTAATATCAATAAAGAGGAGTCTACAAAAATAATGTTGGAAAAACGGGGAAAATATGTTATTTTGAGAGCTCTCATCTTCCCTGTATTTGCTTAAAGGCGCTATCTCGCGGTAGATCTGAGGAACTACGTGCGAATTGTTTTTGTGCTAAATTTTTTTGAGGCAGGATTGTCATAGTATGACAATTATAGCTGCAGGTTCTGACTAGTTTAATATATAATGAATATATCTTTATTGTTAATTGGTAATTGATGGAGAATAAATATAAATATTGGAGATGAAAGAAACGGAATGTATGAAAGATTTACAGTTTCATCCTACCATGTTTTTTCCATACGATTAGAGGTATGGAAAAAAATTTGAAAGTGGTATATTTATTTATTTAATATTATATATAAAAAGATAATGATAAGACAAGATTTGTTATGTACATTTCCAAAATTTAAAAAAAAATGTCTAAGCGAACGCATGCACAATACTTACGAATTGTTTCCTTAAATCATACCATCATTTGTACCGTAACCAGAAACAATTACGATATGTATAGAGGTATTGTTTTGCGCTTGCATATTCAGAACGGATCGCCTTTGATCTGTGCGTCCTCGCTGTTCGATTTACAATGAATCAAACTCGAAAGGTAACATACTTGTGCGTGTGCTCGGTAAATTGAACTCTATTGAATGAGAATAAAAAAGAGATTCTCTTGTTTGGCCCATCTTGCACTTGTATTGCAATTTGATATGTCATTCGCCATAGACCTAATTCACACAATTTTCTTTGCAAATATTGTCTCATGCATATTTTTTTTTATACTATACGTTATATTCGTGTTGCGCATTGAACATTATGTATTAAAGTATAAAAGTGATATTATTTTTTTTTAATCCAAAGCGGTGAAACACATACAGAGAACACACGACATACACAAACACAATACATGTATGTGCACCACTGACAAGACGAAATAATACAATAAAAATAAACGACTATAAACTTCGCGTAGATTAGGTAACGCACATATATGCTATTTAAAAATTTAATATATTTCTTCTTAGCAATTGTTATTGGTGACGGAACAACAATGGCTGCAGCATCTTCTGCTATGGATGCAGCAGGAGACTGTCATAAAATGGATCAGACTCGCATGCCCTTAAAGCTTCGTTTACTGCAGATCTGTAAACTATGATTGCTTGATCACATATCTACTGCAACCTTGCTTATATATATTTGCCAATGTGATATTTGCTAATGTAATTATGTATATAGTGTTAAAATAAATCATTAATATAAAGGAAGCATCGTTAGCTCACAATACTAACTCAGCCAGACATGAGAAATTCATGAGGCTGGGCGCCGAGACAGCGTTTGGCTGTAGGCGTTAAATGCAAATTTCAAAGGACAATGCGGTCGAAGTGTAGCACGTCGTGTAAACAGCGCGAACGTGGTTTGTTGTTCTACTTTTTTGGTTAAGCGGTCTCCGTAAACGGCAACGCATAGGCAGCGATATCAGCACAATACCTCATTGCCACCTTACATGGAAGACGCGGGCGTGAACATTTTGTTAACCGTTTCGAAAGCTTTGTAGCGTTGGTGAATTTGCGGGCTTTGAGTGGGAGTATGTCGATCATTTCTGTTGCTTATAAATGCTTTATGTTTAATATGCCGCTCGTAGCTTCACTTGAGTTTTGTGTTTGAGAGAGTTTCGACAACAACAGTTCTCTAAATATTTCAGTAAATATAACTATTATTGTAATTAAAGGCCGGCAGTGCACTCGCGAGGCCGCTGGCATTGGCGGCAGTAACACTTACTTTTTTTGCCCCGATACATTTGATACACGAAATTTGATTTAAATAACCTAACTGTTCATAATCTTTAACGCTCATGAAATGCGAGAGATTGACCATATTGTTGGGTTAAAATACCACTAGAAGTAGACAAATAATAAATTTGTATTTTTGAGATATCGCCTTCATCGCGCAGCCGGGAAAACTAGATTATGAAAGAAAAAATCTTTAGAAGTACGAATGATTAAAGATTATCAGACAAAATTTGATATGCTATTTAATTCGGATATAAGAAACTTCTTAAAGCACATAAAGACAGGTCACTTATCCTAACTCTATGAAGAGTCGCGTGCAACACCTCATATAAATGTCGTCTTACACGGAAACATTAACGGAACATTCGAAGCATCGGGATGAAATTATATTTTATGGAAATGGTAATTGAAACCGAGCCAACGCTGCAATCTATATGCGTATGCGCAGAAAACTCCGCGTAAGTATCGACAACAATGAGACCGCACCTTGGAGCGTAAACATTCTTTGCCATAATCACATCCTAAGCTATAAATTAGTGTAAGCCGGTAAAACAATATCCACGCGTTATGCGTCTTTCTCGACAGGTTCAATGAAAGAGCGTGTTAAATTACAGTGATGGACACATAACAGTAGATTTTATTATTTATTTTACAGAAATATTTCTATCTCAGATCAAAGACAACATTTAAAATGCGTTATATAATAATATAATAGACAATTTTTACTTGGTCATGATAGTCTAGATGAAAGTGACGTTTATGAGTATGTGATCTAAATGAATAATTAAATGTGACTTTGACGTAAAAATATAATTCAAATTTAAAATGTTGTTTAGTATTATATTTTTAAAGTATTCTATTATTATTTAAAGTACAGTAATATATACAATTGGCGCTACAGCCATTTAGGTCTGGGTATCAGATTTCTGTATCTGTTCCGTCATCATTTCTAATTGGCTAGTAAGTGATCAACCTGTGCCTGACACACACCGTCGACTTTTGGGTCTAAGGCACGCCGTTGTTACGATGTTTTCCTTCACCGTACGAACGTAGACAGAAAGTCCATTGGTGCGCAGCCGGGAATCGAACCGCACTAATATGGCTCGCAAAACCACTGTGGGTGACCACAATCTACTGTATTTCGTACTACTAGAAACAGTTAATCTACTGTAGCTATTAGACCTGCACTGGCGCATCACAAACGTTTGTACGCAGAATCCTTACAATTCACTTTGCCAATTGCCAATTAGACTTTGCGCTGGACTTCTTGAATAACGGTTGTTAACGATAATAATGATATACAGACAGTGCAAGTAACATGTTATGGCTACGAAGTTTGTTGAGAAAATCGTTTCTATTAATTTATGTTGTGAATCTTAATTGGAATGTATCAATTTGTTGAAATTGCTATTCGTAATAATGTTTATTACGTTTAAGGAGATACAATATTTTCTCAAATTTAAATCCGTTTTTTTTCAATTATTGACAAAATGACACCAAAATTTGTAATCTTTATAAGTGAAATATGCAAGATAAAGGTACTTGGTATGTGTTTTATATAATTTTTTGCGCTATTAGCTCATTATTACTATGTATCCATAAATCTTCATAACAGCTTCACCTACATTAAGCTGTTACAGGGACTATTAAATTAGTATTATTATTTTATGTATAATTATTATATTAGTAATTCAAAATACAACTGTTTGAAGGAATGCATCAATAAGAAATTATGTATGAAATTGAATATTGTTTTTATACATAAGTGAAGGAGTATATATATCTTTGAAGTAGACACAAACTATAACTAAAATCACGACCCATAGTGCCACTAAACAGTTATTACTACAGAGCATTTAAAAAAATTATTTGGATATATGTATCTAATTTTTAAAACTAATTTCAGTCTGTTTAACAGACACAGCGAATACAGCTTACAGTGTCGACGAACATTCACACTTGAATAAGCATTAAAAATATCAAAACCTTATTCAAACTGTTCGCTAACACAATTGAATTTAACGATTATGGTTAAGGTAGCAAATCTTGCCAAAATACATGAAACCACTAGAATCATAGAAACTTTAATGAATATTCTTTAAAGACCTAAGACGCTGTATTTATTTTATTGTTGGTCTCAAACAATAACACATGTTACAATGAGGAGAATTGGATCGGAGACTATGAAAATTTGTTATAGAAAGGATAGGAGAACTTAAGAAGGAGCAGCGCTATATCCATGCCACTTCCTCACAATCGAGTAGCCCGCAATATCGCAGCACACAACTTACGAGCGGACTCTTGGTACTGTAGAAGTAGTATGGGTCTGCATTGCATCTCGGAAAAACGAAAATAAGAACACTAGCAAATAATTAACACGGCAAGGTAGAGACGACTCGGCGATATGTCTCCATGGGGCTGCTGAAAATATCCACCGAGTCATTATTAATAATATAAATAAAACTTTAATAATATAGTGATATTATCAAAGTTTTATTGTAAATCAGACATTATATCACTCGTTATTCGCTGAAATATGTGTTCATGTAAATGTCAGTCTACATTTTGTCGTAATCGTTGACAAACGTAGCCTTGCAAATAAATAATTTTCGCTCAGAATTCTTAACTAATGTAAAACTATGCTGGCGCCGTGTATATTTCAAATTGTAATTTCTTATCACAGGTTAAATTATTCTCATTTAAAATACTTACGAGATATTATTGCGACCTCATTATTGTATAAGCAATATTTTCTTGCTGTTTTGTTTATCTTAAGTTGTTTGTCTGCTTTTAGTTTTAGTACGGTAATATTACCACACTAAAACTGTTAGAAAGCTTATTATTAATATTACGTTCTTGTGAAGGCTGATAATGAGAAAATAGAGACAGAAATGAGTCCAAAAAAGTCTGAGTTATATCAAGTCAACTCAAGTCAAATCATTTATTCCAATTAGACCACCTAAAAGGGCACTTTTGAACGTCAAATAAAATATAAAGATGATTCTAGTTGCCCCTTCCAAAAAGTAGTTTCGTGTGGAGGAGAATGGGCAGGAAACTCCACACTTACTCTTTTTAAATAGGTTTATAATAATTTTTATACATTAGTTAAATAATTATATGTCAAGACAGTATACATGTTCCTCACATATTTACAAATATCGAAACCGTAGAATATTATACATTAAAAAGTAACAAAAAAAACAATAAAACAGTGTGTGAGATAAAAATAAAATAATTACAGTTTGTAGTATTATAAAATAAAGAATAAATGATAAATGAATTATTTTCTGTAAGTAGGTTTTTACACGTCAAACATATTTTTTTTTAAACTAGATGAGATCGACGTTTCCTATCTGACTACTCTGAGAAGAAATGCCGAAACAAACTCAGAGGTCACTGTCTCTTTTAAAGTCCAGACATAACAAGATTATGTGAAGACCATGTAGATTGCAGTCTGAAATGGTCTTTTAAGGGAAGAACCACACAGATTGAGGGGACCTGTCAAGTCAGTGCACGCATTTGTCAGTAATCGTGCAGCTCAACTCAAAACTTAAGGAGCTTAACAATTCGCCGAACAATACCAAAGAAAAGACATTTGGGTAGGCCGCATAAATTACTGAAACTGTCAGACTATGACTAAAACTGAGAAAAAAGTAACAAAAATATGTAAAATTAAATCAGCAACCAATTTGATTTAGTCCAGGTTCTATGATAGTCCTATGGAGCAGGACCAGCATGTTTCCAAGCATTCTTATCTTGAATATAATCCTCTAATTTGTAAGATGCTTGTTTACAATGTGTACTTACTTTTAACAAAATACTTTAATTTTCACTTATTTGGTTTGAATAAGTCACAAGGTATTTTATTTTAACATTTAACACAGTACGCCATGAATGATGTTTGAACTTTGGCTAATATGAGAGATGGTTGAGCTATTTTATCTTTATTTCTTGTACTACAATTATGTCTATCACTTATTTTACTAAAAATATGTAGATTTTTTCTTATAATATTTTATTTCACAGTGTATTAAAAGTAACACAACAAGTAGGCCTGGTTTAAATCTGTGGACTAGACTTACCAGACCTACAATCAATTCCAGATGAAACCAAGAAAAACAGCGTATTAGTATGGTTGAGTTGAAACTCGGCGTGATTTCTTAGAACTGGTACGCTTGTAGACCAATGTTGACTGGCTTTTTACATTCTGACATAAATTATTTAACATCGTACGTACGTTCATGGTATTTGCGAACGTTGTCGTCAAATCGGCGCCTTTAATACGAAGCAACTATTCAGAGAATTAGCTTGCTATATTTCAATTCAATTTCAAAAATTCTTTATTTTGTTTCACAAAAGTTTATAGTGCTACATATCCAGTGTACATTATTTCCTGGAATGTAACAAGCTTACAACTAGACACGTTTTTACAGCTATTTTGCTTTTTTAAAAACTTATAAAATTTATAAAACTAAAGTTATAATGTTACGAAAGGTTTTAACAATAACAAACATTTTTTAACAATAAGGTAAGCTACCTCGTAATTATGCAATCTTTAGGTGAGATTTGCATTTTGACATGCCTAATTTTAATAACTAAATATAGTTATAACAATAAATAAGGTAGCACCGAGAACAAAAGAGTGGACGGCAAGCAATCACAATAGGAACAGTCACCCGCTAAGGCTAGCGCGAGCATCAGTCACGCAACGCGCGCGTTATCCAAGTCTATATATATTAATAATAATAATAAGGCCGGAGGTAAGCTTGCTATATTGGTTTAGGCGTGAAAAGAATTGATGTTTGACGTTGAAGGAACAGGGAAATCGGATCTAATGTGAAGGTGCGAATTCACATTGTCAGAAGGATTGCGAGTGTGTTACGGTCCTTTTAAGAATACGTATATAGTTTGAATGTATCTTTAAAAATGAAACCACGGTTACAATAGCTTGATTGCGATCAAAGCATTCAAATTTAATTAACAAAGTAAGTTTAAGTAATTACTTTTGCAATAATAAGACGACTCATTGGTCTAGTAGTTAGTACCTCTGACTGCGAATCCATGGGTCCCGGGTTCGATCCCCGGCTGAGAAGAACATCGATGTGATGAGCATTTGGTGTTGTGCTTAGGTCTTGGGTGTTTAAATATGTATTTATATGTCTATCTATCTATAATATGTATGTATATCCGTTGCCTAGTACCCATAACACAAGCTTCACCAGCTTAGCATGGGACTAGGTCAATTTGTGTGAATTGTCTTAAAAAAAAAGCGCTGTGATAAATCCCTCGCGATTTTTTTTGAAAGACCCGTATTGGTTAAAAAAACCTTAAACCCAGGACCTTCCCTGGGGGAATCACTCACAACTCAACGCATATTGGTGACAAATAGCTAACAATTTTAGCAATAATTGTACAATTCGCATTTGCCAAATCCGTAATAAGGCCGCTTATATCATTTGAATACTCGAGACGTACGAATTCGTCTGCCTAGTCACGTCACTCAAGGCTGCCTTCAAAAAGTTTAATTTTACGTTAAATGACATTAACGAGTGGAAACGTTGTGACACCTTGACCATGGGTTTTCTCTAATTGTGTATTCTAAATATTCAATATCTTTTATATACGAGTCATACGTTATATCTGCGAGTTGCAAAATTCAACAATTATTTTAATATCTTATATTCTTATATCTATCTCATCCCCGAGGTCGTATGTACGATCCTTGGTTGTGCACCAATGGAATGGCCTTTCTTTCTATGTGCGCATCTAACATTCGCTAGAACGGTGAAGGAAAAACATCGTGAGGAAACCGGCTTGACCCATACAAATTGACGGCGTTTGTCAGGCACAAGAGGCTGATCACATATTAGCGTATTAGATTGACAAATAATTATGGAACAGATACAGAAATGCCCAGACCTAAAAAGGTTTTAGTGCCACTGATTTATTTTCAATCCCAAGTATGGTATACGCACTGTGAGGCAGACATATTTCTGCGTCCTTTCACTGATCACTTTTATCTACAACCAACCAGCCTTCTGTGTCTGACGTACTTGATTTTTGAGTCAAAAACATCCGTGTCGTCATGATAGTACAAATGTATTTTCTACACAAAGGCATTAATCCGCTGCTTCGAATGCCCGACCCCAGGTTTGACGCACGTTTAACACAACTAGCCCACGGAAGTAAATTCTTAAATAAATTGTAAAGTTTAATTAAAGCGTTGTTATCTGTTAAAGCTGCATTTTCTTATAAATATTCATCGCACAAACGCGCGGCGCCTTGTCGGGCTCGAGTCAAAGGTGACGCGGCGCCACGGCTTAAATCGTTCAGAAAAAAGAATGCAGTGAAACAATTGCGAACAGTCTACACTCGGCTCTTAGATACGTCACGATTCATTCCAAAAGTGCTTGGAATATTTATAGGCATATTGGTCATCGGCTACAATAGCTTATAGGTAACAACAGGTTAGAGGCCAATTTCAGAGACCCATTGAAATATTAAACACAATTTGGAGTAATTAATAGCTGACAATACTACAGGATTTAACTAATACATATTTTATATTACAACATGTACTAAAATAGTAGACTTTGCGTAAAAATGAAATATGTTTATTATGGAATATAAGATACAGGTATCACTTATTCCACGTCATTAAATTTGTATAAGTAGACATCCCTACCCATCGGCAAAGAAGACAGAGGGTGTAGGCCGAGAGATATAGCTGGAGTAAAAAACTCTCGGTACTCTTTTAAAACAGCAAATCGTCAAACAACACTTATTTTAATATGCACATAAATAAATAAATACGAAGTAGCCTGTCTAGCACTAGTCCTAGGCCCTTTTATCAACTAGATAATCGTTAACATAAGCCTTCTTACACAGCTTTTCTTAAATTTTTTAAAAGGCATATAGAAAAAAGGCTCTGGGATTTTATTTAAGAAAAGTATCCCTATTCCCAAAAAATAATTAAGTACTAACTTTAGATAGTCAATAATTTTTACATTAAAAACAGGAGATTCAAAAAGAATATACTGTTCATATAATTCGCTAGGCAACATTGTATACTAAAAATAATCAACGACATTATAACTAAAAGTTTGGAGTACATTATCAAATTGCTAAACGGCAACGATGAAAACAAATAGGTTTATTATTTGGCAAGGCAAAGTCACGGACTACGGTATGCTCGTAAGACGATGTTTATGACACGATCGGCGCCACCTCATAATAAATCTAAGAACGTCATCCACAGATTATGAATTATTAGCAGCACGCTTTGTTGGCGCCACCACTAAATTATAATCTGCCCTCATGTGCAAACAAGTCCAATCGTCATGTTTACCAAACTCAGGAATGAAAACAGAACATAAATGCGATAAGAAAATTTACAGCCTCAATAATATTTTATTGCGATGAATCTATCCGTATACCGCGCTATATAGGCATTTAGCAAGGCGTGAAATCGTATTTGAATTATTTATGCCGAGTCCGTAACTGCTTCTGGTTAAATTTATAAAGATAATAAATTGTAATTGTAGAATTTATAGTATTATTTATGGAAACGAAACACATCGAGTTGGTTATTTGCAATTCAATCTCAAATTGTAACGATGTAATTCATTTTAAAAGAAATGACAATATTGTCATAATTCATTAAACACATATATAAAATTCTCGTGTCACAATGTTCGTTCCCTTACACCGAAACGGCTCGACCGATTTCTATGAAATTTTGTACGCGTAAGTCTGAGTTTGTGTGTTGAGTCTGAGTGTTTTTAATATTTTAATTTTTATGATACAGCATACAAAAATATTTACAACCCTTAATTGTCACCCCTCTACGATCAACCCCTTTATCTTATTATGATAGATAGTTATTTATATTAAACTAAAAAAATGTTTCCTAGAAATAATATACATGGCAAAACGACATTTGCAGAGTCAGCTAGTAAACATATAAAATTATGTGTTCCTTACAAAACTTGAAATGGTTGACAGCCCAATGCCCAATTTATTTTCGTCAAGCTATCGTGTTTCTAATGATATATAACGCTGATTATTTTAATCAACGATTAATCAGCCTTCTGTCTCTGACGTCATTGATTTTGGGTCTAAGATGTGTTGATAGTTTCTGTTTACACCCATCACAACTATCGCTTTCATTTCCGCAATTTATTGCTGAAACTATAACTGAGAAATGAAAATAATATTAATGGTCTGTTAAGATGTCTTGCAATGAAAGAGTGCAAAGAACGAGTCAAGATATCAAGAAAGCAATGCAAAGTAGTGGTGACGCCGTCTAGACGGCAATACTATAACGATTGAATAACACTTGATCCAATCAACCCGAATAGAGGGGTCGGGGAGGTCTTGCGAATCGGCTCCTCAATCGCGAACAGACCCCAATTGACTTTGCGACATGTTTACATATCTGTACAAAGAAAATAAACTATTAACTATATATATATTGACTATTAATGTGCAGTTTCTTATTTATTATTGACGGCTGATGAAATTTAATACATAGAAGATACTTTTGTAATGTTCTTATAAATTACTTCACCATCTAAATATATTGATGCAGCATCACCTTGATGGCTTGAAGCTACCGGTGGGGGTCTTCCCTGGGAGATATGACCTCCAATTGTTAAAGAAATAGTATACCCCTCCCTCAAACGCCGGCAACGCATCTACTATAATCGCTGTCAATGGGCTCGTAGGCATGTAATCTCGTTTGCCCCCTATTCTATAAAAATCAATCATAGACTTTTCAGAATATTCTAAATATAATATGCATAAATTAATGTTCATTGATATCGGTTGGCTTGCGTATTCGGTGTTTACGATAACGTGATTGAGTTGGCAGTAATATTTAAAATCTCTTGTTTGCAGCTCCCGATATTGTGCAAGAAGATAGCCCAACCGTTGTCATTGATGAAGAGGAACTGAGTATGAAGCGTAAGTACTAAGATTATATATTATGTATTGTACAGCGCCGCAAATTATTCGAATGCTATATATTTAGATAATTGGGTCGTTACACTTATGTTAGTGTTAAATATAATAATATATTTAACACTATTATAATAATAATAAGCCAATTATGCCAACTAAAAGTTTTAATACATGTGTCTTACTGAGACATCATGGAACATTACGATTTAGCCTAACTTAAGACTAATAAGTAATTCAGGTAAGACCTTAATTTACTAAAAAGAATATTTAACATAATAAAGTGTCCAATAACACTACTTACAGTCTCTATTAAAGGGAACTCACTCTGTTCTTGTGTTGTATTTTTCCATATACCACTGTTTAGCACTTAAGATTAACGTGCTCTAACACTAATTCAAATGGTTTTGTCTATTTCAATCTTTTCACGAGGCCCGTTGTAAGTTGAATAGCTTCGACATTCACGTAATGGTGGAGCTCGTCGGCTCCATCAATCTTTTTGATTATTGTGGACGTTCTTTACATTAAGGTCCCGATGGAGGTCGTTATTGCGAATGTATATACCAGGGAATATTGGTTAATCCCCTGAGCACTTTCTTTTGGAATCTTCATGTCTACCAAAAATAAAGTCCTCTTTCCCCTCTTTACATTATGCATCATAAATTAATTTCAGACTTTGGTGCTCTCCTAACTGGTCGATCTCCTCTCTGCATTCGGCGAGATGACATGACTGGTGTACCCGTAGCTGCCGGAGTGGCCACAGCTCGGTTTACTTTCCGACGACGTCATCTCTTCTGGTCTGTCATTTTGGGGCCATCGATGGTTACTCGGCCGAGAGCACTTGCCTTCTTGGATCGAGGAGGTCGGATGCTTCTAGAACATCCGCTAAAAAAGTTTCAAGGCATACACGCTACGTATGAGGAAAAAACTGATAAGGTAAGCAGTATATGTCAATAATTCTTAACATAATATATTAGTTTTAGTTGACTCTTTGGGAGAAAAGCTATTTTTATAGAACAGGGGGCTCACTTAATGTTAAGTGATACTACCGCCTATGGACGCTCTCAATGCCAGAGGGGTCGCGAGCGCATTGCCGGCGTTGGTACGCTCTTTTCTTGAAGGGCATAGTGGTGGTGCACGGCAGAAACTGACTTAATAATACTACAAAATAATGAATAAATAATCGCATAGCTTTTTTTAGCATAGTTACTGAGCACCAGATAATTTTTAACTAGTAATCCAATTTTTTTTTTTTTTTTTTTAATTTTATGACCTGGTAACGACCTTTAAGTCATAGTAATCCAGTTAAGACAGGAAAACCACAGACTCAAAAAAAATCAAATCAAAATCAAAATACGTTTATTCAATTTAGATGCTTCTTAGAGCATGCTTATGAATGTCAACAACGTTTACAAAATTCACGAAAGAGCAGGACTACGCCATCCGTTCGCAAAACTACCAGGAGGCCTTGTTCTGAGAAGAACGGGCAAGAAACTCAGCAAGTTTTGCCCTCCCTTTACATTACAATTAATCAAAAGAAAATGTCATAAACCACAACGTCGTTAAAGTTACATAAGTAAAAAAAATAAAAATCTGTTCTGTGATTTACCACATTCACCATTACACACATATTCATACATAATTAGAACTATTGCCAAGCATTTTTATCTTCCAGGTAGTCATTGACTGTGTAGTAACCTTTACACATTAAGGTTTTTTTGATATGTGTTTTGAATCTGTTTAAAGGCAGTTCCAATATTTCACTAGGAATCATGTAGACTCCCACCATCAGTAAACTCCCACTCTGATGCAATAATTTATAACAGCTCTGTGGAGTCTGGCGCAGAGTGCCGCGGGAGTACAAACGTTTGCTCCGCGAAGGCTCTTTGTATGTTGCCCTTATATGGGGTGATGAGCGCAATAACTCCATGGATACAGCGCTAAGTGGAAGGATTAGCAGGTAAGCATTACGTTTAGTTATTTTTATGGATGTCTTTAGTTAGTCTAGGTAATTTGTTAATTCACAAATAAAAAAGTCAATTTAAGGTTTTCCCGTTCAAGGTCCACTCTTGATATTTATAAGAATTCATATATAACTCCAGTGTCATGAAAGTATGTTTTTATGGAGCTATTACCACAACTTTAACATTACTCTAATGTTAAGTGATGCCATCACACATATACCAAAGGGCTTAGGTAATCCGTCCTAATACGTCTTAAAAGAATGCATGTCGAGGTTCGAAATGCTACGTATTTACAGATCCCATAACACGGTAGATTGGTTCCGCCTTATAGAAAAGCGTTGTAGGAGTATTCTCGCATAACGCGCTTTTATGACCCCTTATAACGCGTTATGATACACGTTAACTTTTCTCGTTAAAGGGGATTTAAATCGAATATTAAGTTATGAACGAAATAAGTTCGTACAAATCATTATAAATGTCATGTACAGAAATATAACGTGTGATATACCCGCGTTATATGGGTAATACCCGTGCAATACGAGGAACTGAAATCGCGTCATAACCTTGATGGTTGGTAGTCTTCCACAGTCCGATTTACAAGATACGTTCTTTGCTTTAGCGAGCTACGAAATCGACTTCCTGTGGAGGTCTTCGCTCTCTCCATTTTCTTCGACAAAAACGCTGCACATCTTCGTGACGTTCCGTAAAAAATTTACCCTCATCAAACTTCAGTTTCACTTCAAATAAACGAAAGTGCGTTATAAAAGTCCCGTGTTATTAGGGGATTTATTCAGCTAATAAAAAGAGTGTCGTCATCACCATACGGTAATATCTGTTCATAACCATGTAATCTCCAATAAAGTCAATCAGAGCGTTTATAGACGGATCGGATTCAAAGTGAAATGAACGGTATATCTATGCAGAGCTTGTAACAAACTCGAGAGCATAATCGTAAAATTCAGTTTATATGAGCTTTCGTGAAATGCAGCTTTATATGCAGTGCAGTTACCAATGCATGTATGTCACATTCACACTTCGCCGACAAGAAAGTTAAGTTTATGGTGTTGTGGCGGAATTTATTCTTCCGCGATACAAATGGTGCATTTAAATAATACGTTTTAAAACACCTTTTATTTATATTTCATTATGCCGATTTTACCTACGAATCGTGGCAATTACATCTTAAATTGAATGTGTAAAATGTATAAAAAATTTCTTTTGTATAAGTATGCATAATAATATGTTAGATTTCTGAATACTTTTAAGCAAAAAATACCTGTATCAGCGTTCCCAACTCTTTCATAACAACCTTAATTCCACAACATTTTTTTTCAAAAACAATTTTGTTTTTTTAAAACAGTTTAGAATTTAGAAGATCTACCTTTTTTTTTGACACAAACTATTATGAATGTGTGACAATATGTCTAGGTCTCAGTAGAATGTCCAACTCTGCGTAAGGTGCTTTCAGTAGCCAGTCGTTTACAGTGTTGTATCAATAATTCTTTTAGGCAAAATAATGGCTTAGAATATAATCACAATAGATTGCAAATTTTACTTTTTTATGTAATATTTATTTTTTGCCTGCAATTTTTTTTTTAAATATAGACTTTAAGGCTACTCTATTTTCAATAATATGGTGAATGTACGTATACACTACCTGCAATGTACCAATTTCTCCGTAACGCATGATCATCGCATCCGTATCCATAACGAACGCAACTCAATTGTATAACAATGACGATTGTAAATTAGATCCAAATTGGATTACTATGCAAAAGAAATAACCTTGTCCCAAGGATGTAGTAGCCTTATTGTTCGGATTAAATTAACCGTATGATTAATAACGGAAACTCACATGGCTTCATTAGTAGTGAGTCTAGACGAAGTGGTTTGTTTTAACTAGTATTTACATCTGTGGAAAACCACTGAAGCGGTTAATGACTTAGCAATTATTGTATTACTGATGGTTAGATTTTTAATACGTGTTTATAGTTGATAAAAAATCACTAATAAAGCTGTCTGAAGCAGCAACGATATACTACCTCCAATTGTTTAAAGAAAGAGTATACTCCTCTCTCAAAGACCGGCAACGTACCCTCCCAAAATGGGTGTCCATGAGCTGCGGTGACTGCTGTTTTAGGCGTCTCGTACGCTCGTTGGCCCTCTATACTATAAAAAAGTCTTACCGAACTGTCTAGCGTAGAAGTCAAGCTTTGTTGCTGATGTGATGATACACGTTGAATTTTAAATCTCTTTCAGCTTTTGAAGTCGGTTAAAAAGTAACAAATCGGTATTGTAACAGTGTAATTAGACTGACGTAGTATTTATGTCAGAAAAATAAGAAAATCGTTGAAATGTTTTAGGCTAAGTCATAAACTTTTAATCCAATATACATAAACTAATTTCGTAAAATCCCTATATGCCGTAAAATTCTATTGAAACTGCTGATATAATAAATAATAATATAAGCCTGTTATTTCAGATACTTTACATTTAAATACAGTTATGTTTCTATATCTATTTATTTAAATAAATAAATAAGTATTATTATTTTTCTAAAGATATCTGTGTGCCCTTTTTTGGCAAATTAGGTCTCCACTAAATTCCGGTCTATCCACCTTCTAAATTGTCTTCCTCTTTTGCGTTTGTACCATGGGCAGCTTAATACTGTCTTGCTCCACTTTTCTGCTCCCCTTACCGCCCCGCCCACTTCCCCTTAGTCTATTTATTTATGTAATGATATGAAATACTGTTATTTAATTACTTTAAGCGGCATTTATTCTTAACTACCTTTTAACAACGCAACTTTTACAATTTCAGATATCCAGCTCTTGCAACAGAGATGTTTACATCCCTATTGGAGCCAGAACATGCCCCAGCATCGATAGGTAACGGAGCTTGTGATGATTACCGTGTACCGGGACAGGAAGAAGGCTGGTGGGGTGGGACAGCGGTGGTGACGGGTGCGGCTGGAGCAGCCCCCAGCTTGCACCTGGCTATAGTTTTCAATGGCGTGTTCAAGCCTGCCTCTAGAGAACAGACCATCAAAGTAATGCTGACACTACCAGAGAAGAATCAGACGATAATTGACGAGGTAAGTTTTTACGTATTATTTTTGTTTCATATTTGTATTTTTTTAAGTCGAAATATTTAAATACTATTTAATATTAAAAGAGCATATAATTATTTTTTACAAGCTTCATTACTTTTTCATTCTAGTGAGATAAATATTAAGTATACATTTTATTGGTATTTTTTGCCTTATTTCTTAGAAATATTTGATTCATTTACTTGACCCTATCTTAAGCAATACGTTCATGTTTTGCTTAAATTGTTTTTTTTTATTGTTATGTAATTGATTAATATAAACTATACTTATATGGACTATCAATTAAAATTATAATAATTCCATACATTTATATACATTTAATAACGCCTGGTAAAATTTACTAAGAAAATTGTTGATAGGGTTTTTTATTTCGTCACGCTTCTTCAGGTTACGAGTCTAACTAGTAAAGTAGTATCAACATCAACTCCAATGTTACAACTCTTATATATAATATACTAGCAGACTCGGCCAAGCGTTGCTGTGGCTAAGGTTCTTGTTATATTACATAAAAGTAAACTATTAAAAGGAAACGGCAGGAAAACAACAATCATGGGGATCACCATGCTTTTTTGGTGGCTATGCCATTAAATTGTTGCTTATTAGAAACGTTGGTACTTTCAACACAGCGCCATCTGTTAGAATTGTGTCAAATAATAAACAAATAATTTGCAATAAAATTACATTGCGGGTATAAATCTCTTATCTTATCTTTTAAGTTGGATCAAACTACTTACGGTGTGCAAATTTGATTGATATCGGTTCGGTAGTTTAGGAGTCCATAGCGGACAAACAACGTGACACGTAATTTATATATATTAAGATATATGAGTTAAGTTAAAAGCGTTGCTAAAGCTCTGTGACCACAAATGCGTACTTACGAAATTAGTTTTTTACTATATATACAGGTTGGCCAAAAAGTCGTGGATCAAACGCAAATAGGGGATAGATGAGGTCATCAGCGGCAAAAAAATTGTTCTACGGGAGGTCTCTAAGGTCAACCCCTGCAGAGTTATGATTTATTTTGGTTTTTATATGAAAATTGACTTTTTTAACTAATTCTTATTAAAATTCCAAAATATTTTCATTCTGTATCTTGTCCATAATATCCACTAGATTGGTACTGATGAGTTCTTGCGTTAGACATACTATTTATAGTTGTTTATTGAGTGTATTGAAGATAATATTAAGTTATACGATATAACATTTTTTCAAATCATACATTTTTCTTTACTAGTTGCGTTTGATCCACGACTTATTGGCCACCCTGTATATCATGGCGCTACAAAAATTTTGTAGGTCTGGGCCTCAGACTTTTATATCTGCTTCAATGTCATTTATAAATCTAATAGACAAGTAGGCGATCACTCTCCTGTGCTTGACACACTGAAAGGCCATTGGTGCACAGCCGGGGCTCGAACCTGCGACCTCAGGGATGAGAGTCGGACGCTGAAGCCATTAAGCCAACACTGCTCACTTTTTACTATATTTTTCACAACACGTTTATGAAAATAAATTTATTTTAAATTGAACTTACAGAGAGAACATAATCTAACTTAACTTATCATAAACTTCATTGCAATTAATCCAGTGTTTAGCCGAGCGATGTCATGATGTCATATAACAGATACGTATTCCATTGAATTGGTTTTGTTTGCCACAGGTTCACAAGATGAGTAAACCCAGCTATGACTTTAACATTATCGAAGTATCTACACCTGTATCAGCTGCAGAACTAAGATCCCTCGCCAGAGGCAGGCTTCTGCTCTCCGTTGAAGCCATCTCTACTCCAGAGAGACGACTGACTGGAGTCGTCAGACAGAGAGCAGCTTGCGAGGTCTTCCATGCGCCCTTAATGGCTGAGCGGCTCTCGGCTGCCACCATACCTGAAGGACTGGCTCTTTTGTATATTGACAAGGAGGGCTCACTGGTTTATGATATACAGGTAATTATGACTAAGCCAACTATAAGAATCGTCGACAACCAGTCACTTTCCGAGTGGCATCTGCATCGATGCATCTTCTACCGCATTTACCTCGGAGAGTATTGAGAGGAGTAGTTCGAATTATCGAGCCCTCTGGCAATGTCACAGCCCGTTCCCACTAGTCGTAAGTCGCATAAGACTAAGGGTGGGTTGCATCAACAAATTTTGACGGACACGTAACCGTTAAATATGGCGCTAACGAACGTTAAACAAAAAAAGTGTTGATTCACCATCTATGACAGCTTACGTTCGTTAAAAAGTTACGCTTACGTTAACCAGTGCTCGAACCATTGGTAATCGTCAAATTTTGGTTTGTAACTTCGTAGTTCGTACTTTCTAAACTCTGTTTCCTCTGAATTTAATATTAGAGATGGTTTGATTAATAATTATTTTGCAAGGTATGTTAATATTACGATTATTTTTGACTTCAAAAATAAATTGCAAATTTAATATTAAAGATGTCTTATATTTCAGATTATAACTTTTTTATGGCATGGGTGTATGGGTGGTATGGTGAAGGACTAACATATTCTATACTGTTTATATTGCTTATTGCATGCCTTTGGTAAAGAAATAAAATATTTGACAAAAATAATATGCCTTTACTAACTGAATTACAGCCTACAGATTTTATTAATTTAGACCAAAGTTAACTTCATTGACAACAAACAGAAAACTAGTTTTCTCTAAATTTAATTTTATTCTAATATGTGGGATACATAGTTTCATTATTATTATTTTGCAAGGTATGTTAATATTTAGATTATTTTTAACTTCAAAGAAAACAAATCTCAAATTATAATTTTAAAGCTGTCTTATTTTCAGATTATAACTATTTTATGGTATGGATGTGAAATATGGTGAAGGATTAACATATTATATACTGTATAATATATAGCTATTGCATGCTTTTGGTGGAGAAATAAAATGTTTGACAAAAATAATATGGCTTTTTATTACCGAATTATAACATTACATAGTTAAGCCTGCCTATGCACATAATAATTAATTCATCTTAAAAATCTATTTTTTTACAGTTTTTATTATTTTTTACACTAATTTTATAACATTGATACACACAACTTTAATTATTTTGAAGAGCATTTATACTAAGTTTCAAGCAATTCTGATCATAAACAAGTTATAGTAAGTCTATTTTTTATTGTAAAGGTAAATAAGTACCACTTTTCATACATTTTACATTAGAAATGGCAGTTTCATATAATCTTACATCCCTTTAGTATAATTAATAGTAAGTAATTTTTTTTCTTGTAGTTTAAAAATGATTTCATCGTTCTTCCTCTTTTCATTTAGATGTTGAACACGCACCTCAAAAATTTCTTTTTCATATTTATTATCTGAAAGGGCATTAAATTCTGCATGAATCGCACTCCATGCCCTCTTTTTTTTGCAAATTGTTAGTACTGTCTGTCTTTTTATGAAATAATATGTGTTTATGTTTTACTATTAAATTTCTAAATCTGTCCTCTTCTTTTCCAAAATTTACCGAACGTTCTCTGAAAGTCAATGAGTCACGTAAATAATTACACTTCTAGCTATATCTCTCAATATAATATATATACTTTGCGCATATACAATTCATGCAATATAATAATAAAATAATAGCTTTATACTTACTTTGGCGAAAAGGTTTCCATTATTTATATTAAAATTAAACACTTTTTAATTATCCTTTCGTACAAAACAATAAACATCGATGTCAAACTTGACAGAATGTTTCAAATGACATTGTTTTTATCAATGTTGCTATTACTAAAAAAAATTCCCATAAAACATTAGGTTAAAATAGCGTTACGCAAACAGGCAACCCCATTAACAATGATGAACTCATTTTTTAACAATGAAGCAACGCTAACAAGTTAACAGACGTTAAAGTTCATACGAGTCTGTCAAATTTTAACGAACGTAAGTTACGATAGCAAATGGTTTGAAACAACCCACCCTAAAAGTCGAAAGTCTGATGTCCCTGTTCACACTGCGTCGCGAGTCGTATAGATCGTAGTTTCGCGCCATTCGAATAAAACACGAATGGAGTGAGCAAGCAATGTGTAGGAATGTGTGTCTAGGAAGCGGGGCGGGGAGAGAGGTAACAACGCGCTCGAGTCGTAAAGACGTACGACTAGTGTGAACAGCAACAAGCAGGCACCTATGCGAGCACGATTCGACGCGACTTTTAGTCTTAAAACGGGCGCTGGCCCGTCGGATGGTTTTTTGAGTCGTATTCGACTAAAAGTCGCGTCTCATCTAATGTGAACAGCTCCATATAAAGTGTATGGTGACCAGAGCATTCGACTTTTAGTCTTATGCGACTTACGACTAGTGGGAACGGGCTGTCAGTGTCTACCAGCGGCGGTATCACTTATCGTCAGATGAGCCATGCCCATTTGTTACATAAAAAAGATCACCGGTTTCTGGAAAACTTCGTAAGTACTGGCGTTACAACCTACATAGGTCTTGCAGATTTCTGTATCTGTTTTGTAATCATTTGTTGATAGTAATGAATAACAATTTTTAACAATATTTTACCGGAAAAAATTGTTTTATTATCAAATGTGTGAAAGTTATGTCAATAAAAGACAATACTAGTAATCAGCCATCTGTACAGGCCTTCGATGTTTCCGTCAAAGACGGCTTTCACAAAAAAGAGACCCTTTGATGCAACTCGTGATTCTATTGCGCGACCTCTGAGTTGAGAGGTGAGCTCTTAAGCTTGCCAACGCAGCCCAATCTTAGTTGACTTACTTGACTTAATGTCCCATAACCCCTAGTTGGGGCAGAGGGCGTCCACAGTGAGTCTACATCGCGTCCTGTCTTGAGCCTCGTATTTTACCTCACTCCAAGTCTTTCCGGCTCTCTTTGCCTCGTCTGCGACTGTAGATTTTTATTGTATTTTATTTTTAATTTATACTCTACATATACAATATATACATAGTTAACAACAATAATAATAATACACTTTTCCAGGTGGACAATTTGAGTATAGCTGATCCAAAGATAACGTTGGTGGAAGAGCAGGGCAAGAGACACTCGCAAGTGGAAATTCTGGATACAAGAATGGGAGTGCTGGCCAGACCCAGTGCGAGGATTTTCCCCCCGCTCTATGAAGACCAGCTTGCTGTACATATAGGATCTGATACAGGTAAATTATATTAGGTCGAAGATATAGAAGAAAGAGAGACAGAAAGTCATGAATAGAGATTGGAAAAGTCTGGGGGTGGTATCTTATCCGTGAAGGGGTTCCCATCAATGGTGAAGGAAGTTACGATGTAAGGGTAACAATAAAAAAATATTCATAACAAATCTAAACTGTGTATTCAACTTTGTCAAGATTAAAAAAAACTTTATTATAAACTATTTAAAAATATTTTATAAACCTTTTAAGAGCTACTTTTGAAAGCATATTAAATATTGCGATCCCATTTTAAAACTTCTCCATAAATATTATTATTCGTTAAATATTCTAACTAGCAATAAACATCCAACAGACAAAGAACAGACAAGACAAGAAATATAATTTATTATAATAATAATTTTGTAACATTTAAATTCTATTATTACCAAATCAACAAGAATTATGAAGAAACTCACAATTTGGTTAAAATTAATGTGTTAATCAAGAACTGTTTCGTGGCCGGCGATACACAATTTTACAGTAAAATAATAAGTTCATACCTCGTTTCGATATATCCTTACCAAGAAGAAAGGCACACAATTGTCTGCCGTAAGGATATGGAGAAATTGTATCTGTGTGGGAACAATAAGAGAGGTAAGACTCATAACCTTGCCTTACAATAGTCTCACAAACAAAAACACTCACTATAAAATTAAAAAATGAGGACGTAAGTACTAACAAAAGTAATTCAAAAAAAGGTGATAAAAAACATGTCCAACACAATCCGAGTGAACAAAGATATATCTATGTGTAATAACATCCAAAGAACTTTAAATGGGTAAAAGAAGGTTTTAATGTCGATAGGTCCGCCGTTGCTGCGAGGTCGCTTATTGTCCCGCTCGTTGCCCGACGCGGCCGGGGCCGGTCCAGCCCTCTTGAAGCGGACGGACGCTCGACTCACCCCTTCCACTATCGTCGCGGGTCTCGCCTGGGTCTCTGTTGATGCGTTGTGTGGAATTAATTATGAAGTAAGTATTTAGAGGCTGCATTTACGAGAAATATCAATATCAGCGTAAAAGTGTTAAGGGAGCGTTCAAGTATAATGGACGAAATTCCTCTTGTAAAACGTTACAATGTGGGGCGAGCAGTGAATTACGCGTTATTGTTAATATTATTTTGGATTTTCCAGTACTGTACACCACATAACGGTAACTTTTAGGTATAAAGAGTCACTGGATGGTCACGAAACGTTTTACTATTGGGTACAGAAAAACGTAACGTCGCGTTACATGGGGGGGGGGGTCAATAATCTCCAAAAATTGCGTGAAGTTATACTTGAACGCTCCCTAATGGCATAAAACCATTAGGACTCAATCAGGGTTTGAACCCGTGACCTCATCGTTGTGATCGGTGCTCTCAAGCACTAGATTAAATATGCTCGACAATTTCTACTAGTGGTACGATTTCAGGTTACAATAAACGGTTACAACGGTGGCTGGTCGTCGTGGCTGGAGAGTCACGCTCTCGGATCCTCTGCTCCGAGGGCTCTGGCGGGACAAGAAGGTTCAGTGCTGGAGCCGACTCCAGCGGAACTGTCAGCTTTGCACGCAGGCGCCGCGTATCTCAACGTACGCGCTGCGGAGAACGGCACTGAGTTTCTGCGCACGCGACTACCACAGGTTAGTTATAGGATATCGCGTTGTAGGAGTATTATCGTAAAACCATTTTTTGAACTATTCAAAAACTAGGTACCAGAATTTATTGAAGTTATTTGGTTGAATTGTATAACAACACAATTGAAACAGGTGCCGTTTGCAACCGCAACGCAAAACTAATTATGGAGTTGACAAATTATTATAAATTTCACTTAAGATATCTCCGCGGTATAGAGTGGAAATACCGCGTTGTACGGGGGACGGAAATCGCGTTATAGGAAAAGGCAAGAACAAGCTGCAGGAATACTAAAAATCAAATTAATAAAATAAATCTAATTGATTATGTAAATTTAAAAATAAATAGCATTTCACTATTAAATAAGATTTTTGTTTAACGCTGCTAGAGAATGGAAAGAAGGTAAGGATACTAAATTTTCACAATTTTTTATATAAGAAATTATTGTAAATAAAATTGCACTCTGCCGTGGCTGAAATACCCAGAACAAGTTTCTTGGTTCTTCTTTTGGTTGATCTAAAACTTATTTAAAATCCTAAAATATGTCTGCCACTACCACTGGAGGATTACGATTAACAAAATCTAGAAAGTGTCAGAATGTCTGTCAGAATATATAAATACTTTTTTGGGTTTCATATGCAAAATAAATAGCTATATTATATTGCAAACCACAATTTCCAGATAAGTGTGCCACCATCCTGTCTCCCCTCGGTGCCTTACGTCGTAGACAATGAGCTCAGCCCCGACTACCCTCCGACGCACGTCAACGTGCCTCCAGACAACTCCTTGTCCAACACCGCGTCGTGCTTCTACGCGGGTCGCTCTTATGAAGATGGCGCTCAGTGGATGGCCACCGAGGTTTGTTATATATTTCTTTCTTTATACATATACATATTTATATTTTACTAGCAGACCCGGAAAACGTTGTTTTGCCATGTATATTATTTCTAGGAATTTTTTTTTTGTTCTATAAAAATAACTATCTATATTAATTAAAAATAGGTGTTGGATCGTAGAGGGGTGAAAATAAGGGGTTGTATGAATTTTTTAAGCTGTATCATAAAAAAAAAAAATTCTGAATTTTTTTTTTTATGGGTTTATCGTTATATTTATTTACACTTAGGGGTTTGAAATATAGATAATAGCCGATTCTATGACTTACTGAATATGCATAAAAAAATTCATAAGAGTCGGTTGAGTCGTTTCGGAGGATGTGAACGAACATTGTAACACGAGAATTTTATATATTAGATTATTTTGACATTAAAGTGTTTGTTTAGTTGATCACAATAACCTAAGGAACACCCGGTTTGATTTCAAATAATGTTTTTGTGTTTAATAGCCATTTACTCTCGCCATCTACGATCGAAATTTTAAATTAATTTCATTTTAGTTCTTCAAAACAGCACAGATACCGGCAAACTTCTTGAGCATTAAACAAGGGAGTGGGGTAAAGTTTGCGCAGCGCGGTACACAAACGTCAACTGATTTTCCAATCACGCGATCGACACGTCACTCTCCCGCCGCCCCCCTCTCAGTGATACCTAAAAATCGCTTCTGCGCAGGCAAGGACATTAGTTCAAGATGTTGGCCGGTATCTGTATAAATTTGAAAACTTGAGTATTTTGAGTGAAGGAACTTTTGTTTGTTTAAAAAATGGATAACAAATATTTTCGTCTGTTAAAAAGTATTGCTTTTTGCCAAAAAAAAATACTATTGTAGCCAAGGCTTGGTTTGATAAACTTTATTCGGACTCTGCACCAGGAAAATCAACCGTTGAGTCGTTTGCCTATAACCTATTGCGTATCATATGGGAAACGGGACTTGATATTCTGGCTTTGTCAAAAATATGTAATATATATATGAAATATATGTTTAGCAAAATTTATAATATATTTATATCTAACACACATAGTACACAGTATTCTTAACCTGCATAGTATATTATAATAATGAAAAATATATAATTATTAATAAATAGAAAATTAAAACTAATTAGTATATTTATTATTGATTTTCAGTCCTGCCACATGTGTGGGTGTGTCCATGGCGCCCTTCGCTGTGACCCCGTCCGCTGTCCCGTCGTGGAGTGCGCCGCCCCCACTATTCAGCCGCCAGGACAGTGCTGCCCCATCTGTACAAGTAAGCAGCTCATTATTCACATTATTGAGTTGTACTTAAGATGTTAAAGCGGTACTTACATACTTATGTAATCAATTATAAGCAACGTTTGCAAGTGCATAATTGATTACATAACATGTTTGTTTACTGTTTTGTTTATCTTCTATAAAAAAGAAATAGATTATAAATTTGTAATGTATGTTTTTATATTTTCTTACAGAAGAATTTGTTTTTAAGCTTTCTATAAATATAGCTATATTAAAATTAACAATATCGTCCCTGGGATTAGCCGTAATACTGTCAGCTTTTCTTAGCTGTTTTTGAGATCCACTATCGGACTTCGAGGCAAAATACGAAAATACACCCGTATCACCTCGACGTCCGTCGTTCCACAACTGAGCGTTTTTTCTTTTGCCGCGCACCACCACTATGTGGAACGAGCTGCCCACAGAAGTATTTCCGAACCAATTCGACTTAGGGTCCTTCAAGAAAAGAGCGTACCAGGTCCTACGCGGGAGCCCTCTGGGCCCTCTGTTGATGGGCGTTATCACTTTACATCAGATGAGCCTTCCGCCCATATGCCCCCTAATTTATAAAAATACTGTAATATATCTGAGATAACACCAATAAATAAACTAATTTCCGATTATTTAATTCAGACTCAACAACCGCCGTATGGAACGAATCGCACGGGTGTCACCTCGCGGGGCAGTACCACGCCCCAGGCTCCTCCTGGCATCCGTACTTGGTACCGGGAGGTTATGACACGTGCGCGGTCTGCACTTGCGAGTTTTCCACGCGACAAGTGAAGTGCCCACGCGTCAAATGCCCTCTCTTGAAGTGCGCTGAGAAAGACGCCTATCGACCCGACAAGAAGTCTTGTTGCAGAGTTTGTCCAGTGGTAAGAAAGAAAGAAACATTTATTTATATACCTCACTTTACACATAAAATGCAGGAACATAAGTTATTAGACAAGACGCGGCCTTATGGCTAACAAGCGATTTCTTCCAAGCAAACCTATTATGAAAAAATACTACTCAGGGTAGTAATAATATGCGTAAATAATAAACTCATATCTTTTTGTTCTCTCATATTTATTTATGGTTTAATTTCTTTTAATCTAACAATTCCAGGACACTAATAATTTTTTTTTTTTTTTTTAATATTGAAATAATTTGTAACATTGTCTTCAGGTAAAAGAAAAGAAGTCTGACGAAGACACGTTGAAGGATCAAGGCACTCCGCGAACTGCGGAGGAAATTTTGGCTGAAGGAGGATGCAAGTTCCCAGATGGGCCTTTACCCAACGGGAAAGAGGTCCATCCCTCTATACACTCGCATGGAGAACAGAGATGTGTCACCTGCCGTTGCAAGGTAACCAACGACGTTTAAAGCCATAAAATCATCTCTTTTCATCGCAGCGTATACGCAATTTGAATGAAAGAGACGAAATATTGCTTAGGTTTCAATTCAATTAATCAAAATCTTACTATATATAATTCTACAGTAGGTGTGTATGTATTTGTCACGGAATTCCTCTTACGCGGCTGGACCGATTTGAATGAATTTTTTTGTTCTATGTTCAGGGAATGCTTATAATCCTAGCATTCCCTGACATATATAAATATAACTCATGGTAAAATTTTGGTAGATTTTCGTTGCTTAAATTAAATAAATGATGGTTTCAGGATGGCGAAGTGACCTGCGTACGTAAGCGTTGCAACAGAGCCGCGTGCGCACGAAGACGACGCGGCGACGCCTGTTGCGCTTGCACTCGGCACCGCCGCCAACGCGCCCCACGTCCGCCCAGCTGAGCGCGTAAAGCCCAACCGAGCTCAGCCGAGCGTCCAACTGGCGGAGCTCAGCCGAGCGTCCAACTGGCGGAGCTCAGCCGAGCGCCCAGAGCTGAGCGTCGTCGTAGTGACCGGCTTTCTGCGCCGAGTACCTAGGCTGGGCCAAAGTGCTTATTTTAGACTGTTGCGCTCTGAGCGCTATAGACTGACTGTGCTTTACTCCCTACAAACATCTGATCCGTGTGATTCGTTTAGTGTCCTTTAGTGTATAAGCTGTTGGAATTCTGCGTATGCAGTTTAACGGCCCGTTTAAACACCGGGTTAACCACCGTTTAAAAACGTAACAAATTTGTAATAATTATAGACGAAAACGTCAAATGTATTTTAAAACAAAATAATTATATTGTTTTAATCATAATATCAACATTAATAAATAATTAGTCAAATTTAGAATCTTAGAAATCCTCAAATATTTGAAGTTCAAATTCTACTTATAGTCAGAAGTTTGTAGGAAGTGAAGTTTCAACACTTATTCGAGGTTATAGGACGTTGCCGACTTAGCGCGTATTACCATTTCTACACCCACTAAGGTTTAACTTAAGACGTTAACCCCTAGTTCGTTCGTGCTGACGGTTTTCAATGTAATAACCGGCCGTTAAAGTGAACGGGGGGTTAACAGCTGATTTACTATGCAGGTTACGTTAAATAGCTTAAGTTCAAAGACTGATTTATACACGGTTAGCTATCCTTATATTTAGGTGTTTCCGGTAAAGTGTGTTTTGTTCATCACTGATTTAAACAAAATTTGGAATCACAAAGCTCTATTGTTTTTGTTGTTCATTATAAGAGCTAAATTATCACTACAATTATTTCATATTCACCATATACGTATGTCAAAACGTATAGATATACTAAACGATAATCTTTATAGACATCGTAAAATTCACTCTTTTGACGTCTAATGTCAAAAAACCATACTCAGTTAATCACTTGGAATAATCCTGCTGACCGGTAAATAATGTGTAGTAATCCAAATGTCTGCTATTCCACTTTGCGCGAATTTTACGATATTTTAATGAAATTATATCAAACTTATCTTAAATAAATTCGTCAAATTTCACGATCTCTTTGTAAAATTTTACGATAAATTCGTTATAACGTTTAATATGATTTTCAATTCATAGATTTCACGTAACATTCGTGCTAAAAAATCTGAAAGAAACCCTTTCGTTTGGTCCGTTGTAACCCTTAAGTCGGCAATTGAGAGCGTCTTAGCGTAAGATGCGGCAGTCGGCCGCGCACTCGACTCATTGCCTCCAGGCGATTTACTTCCCACCGGTATTTAATTGGTTCATGCAGAAAATTATAGGCGCACGCAAGGCTCCAACAAATTGATGGACATAACTTATTACTGCTAACTAAATTTCTTATACGCAATACAAACTAATAATTAAATTAAATTAAATATTCAGGAATATGTTAAATATTTACAGATATTATTACAAAAATAACCTAAAATTTATAATTTTCTTTTATACACCAGTAGATCAGACTTCTACGCCTGCAATTTGGTTGATTTTTGGGTCTAATGCGCATTGCACTTTAAAAAACTAAAATTTGACCTACAATGTCAACAATTAGTACTGAAAATTATAAAAAAATTTAATAATTATTAAATAATCCAAACGAATACTATCTGCCTATGTAGACTAGATATTGAAGTTACCCCATGTTTGTAAAAACAGACACGTAACCATGGTAACAAACTGTCAATGTCAGTGAACGTTTTAAAGACACTGGCTTGGACATTAGATTCACAATACAGATCAAAAATGTCGCCAGTTTAAATTTTAGCTTTTCGTTGGTATTTTACTGAAATAACAAGCATTATATGGAAAGTTTTAGTTCCATCAATTTCTGGGGCGTCTTGTTCAGAAAACAGAGCGCGGTCGATGTATAGATGTGCCATATTTTCTTTATGTAAATAATAAATTATTCTATGTATTATTTAAGAATCTTGTGTATAACTTTCGACATCGATTCGATGTAGGCTTTATTGGAATCATCACAATTGGATTCAACTTGACAAACTCGAAGCAATCCTCGAATTGTGGAGCCATTTTTGTTCAGATCCAAGTAATTTATTGCGCATTTGCTTACTGTGTAACGCAGTCGTTTTGCTAAAATATTACGTTATTTAATCCATCTGTTAGGGTTTCAGAGTCGAGTAAGCTAAGTATGACTCCGGTATGTCAGCGGTGACATGAGTCGTACTCAGCGCTGTCTCGATTGTGTCACCCTTAGCGTCTTAAGTATTAATGAATGTTGGCCAGAGCTTGTAAATAGATTTAATTGGAATTAAGATATACTTAAGTTTTATGTTTAAGCAAGCTAGTCGAATATGTTGATGTGATGGAATCGTCTGTCGTTAGATTACGCCTTTACGGCATTATTATTAAGACATTGCCAAAAAATTTTAAATTTTTTTCTATGTCGTGTTTGTGGGATCTAGTCCGTCGAAATTATGTGGTCACGTGGTCACTTGTGTATTGTAGGATACCGATCAGACATGAGTTATTTGGTGTTATTTTAATTTTCTAACACGTAGAGTAACCCCAGGGCTTGCGAATAACATAACTAATGTCCTAATAGGGTTCGATATTGTGCTTGTATCGCATTGTTTTTATATTATAGTTAAAATCTTCCTCTAGGTGTATTGTGGGAAGAGATATGTTATACAATTTTCGGCTTCTGTGTTAAATATACATATCAGGTGTAAATTGCATAATGGCTGTTAAAACGGCTCGATATATATCCAACATTGTTTTACTATGAAATAAATTGTCCAATACAAAATTATCTTTTATTTCCGATTACAATAATTCCATCAACAATTCTTGCAACTGCCATTTAAGAATTTATGATATTGAAGACAAATAATTCAGTGCAAAAGCGTGTCGATTTTTTCTTATAAATCAAACGGGCAGGAGGCGCGCTTGATGTTCATTGACACTTAAACTGCTAGAAGGCTCGCCAGTGTGTTGCCGGCCTTTTGAGGATTGCTACGCCCTTTATTTGAAAGACCCTAAGACGAATTGGTCCGTAAATACTTTAGTGGGCAACTGGTTTCTCATAGTCGTGGTGAGCGTCAAAAAGTGCCTTAAATAACGCCTAGTTGTCAACGACTGAGGTCGATACTCTTAATGCTAGAGGGCCGCGAGTGCGTTGCCGACCTTTTAAGATTTTAGTTAATATACTTTTTTCTTGACGGACCCTGAGTCGAAGCGGTTCGGAATGTGATAAATTTACTATCACATAGCTAATTATAATACATTTTATTACATTGACTTATGTATGAAACTACTTGATCTTTAAAGAAAAAACTAGTAGTAAAGTTATGTATTATTTTAAATTTACAATTATTTAACATAATTTTAAATTTATCCGACGTTTCGCGTGCTTTTCAGCGTGCGTGGTCACGGTTACGGTACTTGATCTTGCTATAGATATATTGATATATATGACCCAAAAAAAATCTTAAAGTTTGCAGCATTTGTTCGTTATAGAAAAATTTTACTTTAAAATTCGCATTTTAAAATAGCGAATGTAAATTTTCTTCCATAAGATTGCGTGCAATTAACATGCAAACCCGTACTTGTGAAATGTTAGCGTCAAAAAGACCTTGCATTTAATATATGACGGCTCGCATGCAATGAAAAACGTGCAAGAAAACATGAACCTATAATGCACTGAAATGAATTATATAAATGTGAATGCATTTGCCGAGATTAACTGAAGGACTTCTTAAGATAACTAGTATTATTGGTAATCGGCCAAGCACTCTTCAGGTGGGCAATACTAAGCTATAAAGGAACTGCTAATTTTGGTATTGGGGTTGCACCGTAAAAGTCGACAATAGTAGAGAAGACGAAACAGTGCAGCCCTGCTCAATACTGTTATACGACCAGTGTTAATATACGGATAAGATGCTTTCACGCTAACAGTGAAAGAGGAGAAGTAAATAATGGCGGAACGCAAAATACTGATTAAATCCTGGGGCTGATAAGGAGGCAGGACGGGTCATGGGGAATCCGAAAAAATGCCAAAATAGGAAAGTTGGTAGATGAGCCCAACATTATAGGCGAATACAAATTAAAATTTTAATTGTAAAAAAACACAAATAAATTAAAAACATAGATTTGTCCTCTATTAGCAGTAGGCATGGTGAAATAGGAGCACGCACTTACATTCTCTTGCAAAGGGTTTCAGTTAATTTTATAAAAATAACTTATACATACATACAATAATAGTTTCATAATATTTTTAGTTGAAATATGGCCATACAAATAATAAATAAATAAAACAGTAGGCTACAACCATTTTAGGTCTGGGCCTCAGATTTCTGTATCTGTTTCATGATCATTTGTCAATCTAATAGGTAAGTAGGTGATCAGATTTGTGTCTAAGGCAAACCGGTTTCCTCACGATATTTCCTTCACCGCTCGAGCGAATGTTAAAAGCGCACATATAAAGAAAGTCCATTGGTGCACAACCGCGGATCGAACCTACGACCTCAGGGATGAGAGTCGTACGCTGAAGCCACTAGGCCAACACTGCTCTATGGCCATACATAAACTGTTAATAAATAAAATATTGGGAACCTGGGATCTTTACAGCAAAACCTACAAATTAAGGTCTTTTGATGGTTTTTATGTTCACAATCATTATTACAAGCGTAATGAGGTTTCAATTTAAAAACTGCGTTGAAATAATCCCACATATCAACCATAAAACATTGTTTTCGCCAGTATTGCAGAATTTACAAACAGTTCACTCTATCTGTTTTAATAACAAGTTAATGTTTCGCGGAAATATATTCGGTGTGACCGATATTCCAGTGAAGTTTGGTTACCGGAATCGGGTTAATGTTTAGATTTAGTGCTAATAGGGTGGCTGTAAATTTGCAACAATGTTCTGGTGCTATCGGATGGCACATTTGGCAAGCCCGCCTCGCTCCGGGCGCACGCCACTTGCCAGTACTTAACGCGGTTTCACAATTGTTTTTATGTAAAAACGCAAATATGTTGGCTTGTTTTTGTAGCTTTTATTTAGCGGTTTCTATAACGGACTGAATTGTTTCGCGCCGTTTGTGGCGTTCTTATCTGTGACCCAGGATCTCTTCGATGAAATAATACAGCTTGCCTCCTGAGACACGGAAAACAGTGGACTAGTTTCGAATGCATCTGCAAAGTTTCTAGGTAGATGGATTCTATGCAATACAAATTTTAATGACAGTAAACTTCTTTAAACCTAAGTCAAGAGTTAAAGTTATCAGATGCAAAGCACATCTACGAGTATATATCTTAATATATATAAATCTCGTGTCACAATGTTTGTCCTCAATGGACTCCTAAACTACCGAACCGATATCAATCAAATTTGCACACCATGTGCAGTTCGATCCAACTTGAGAGATAGGATAGTGTAAATCTCAAATTATAGTCGCAATTTTAATTTATTGCAAATATTCGTTTATTATTTGATAAAATTCTAACAGATGGCGCTGTGTTAAAAGTACCAACGTTTTACATAAGCTATCTTCCTTTCTCATAAGTTCTCCTACCGTTTCCCTTGAATAGTTTGCTACTATGTAATATAACAAAAACCTTAGCCACAGCAACGCTTGTATATAACATTAGTTCGTTAAATTTGATGCGCATGAGCAGTCAGAAAGACGGTTAATGTAGACGATGAGAAAACTGTAGTAGCTTAGTCTTATTAAAGTTTATGTGTCTGGGTTAAATATTTAAAAAAATCTTACAGCTTTTCGCGGTCACGATGAAGACTAAGAATTACAAATCTTTGACAATTTATACGTATGTCCTACACTGTGTCTTTATTTTACAAATATTACATTGGTAGTTTGTGGGTCTTGCATAAATACCATCTCGCTTACCGATTGAAAGTTTAGATTTCAAATTTGTTGTCGACAAGCGAAGTGGCTGTTCTAATATTTTACAGCCAAAAACATTTGACGTAGCTGATGTCCGGTGCTATCGTGAAAACTTTAATGTAGCTTTAGCTGTTTTAACAGTCACCCCACATTTTTCTTGCTTGCATTCTATGTATCTTTATGTCGCTATGCGTTCCAAGATTAGAGACTGCTGGTTCAACCCTCATTAAGTCTGGACTGCGTCCACCAACATAACTTTCAACAATTAACGTAAAAAAAGTAATTTGCGGGCATGCAGGAAAACTTTCTGAAGTCGATAAGACTTAGATGCAAAAAATCAACGACGTAAAGGAAAATGATGACACAAAACCAGAAATGTCTCGTTCGAGATCGGACAACTTTTACTTAATACTTAATTGTTGACTTATTAGTCATTTTAACTAAAGGCCATTCAAAAGTCCTGATGGACATTTTAGTGGGAACACAACACAGCCGAATTAGGTATAACGTAATTAATCATTTTAAATGATTTTTCCTTTCGTAAATATTTGAACCTTTTTGTTAATTATGTATTCCAACTTTAGGTATATGTTTAGTTTAATTGTTTTTTGTTGTACATTATTTATGTGAGCTGTCTAGGGTTACGAAATAAATAAATATTTGTGTCAATACATTGAAAAAAATCTTTAATAAAAATAAAATTACCCTAGTAAACTTTATCATTGGATATTATACAATTATAGTTACCATTCAAAGATGATCAAAATGATATACCCAAACAATAATTTTAAAAACAGGTGTTAAATTTTGCTCTTCACGACAGTCCGTGTCGCATCAACCATAGCTTGGACAACCTTAGTAACGACATCTTCATTGGAGTTGACACCCATTATCCCAATTCGTAGTGCCTTTCCTACTGTTGGTCCCAAGCCCCCGAAGATAACGATACCATGTCTGCAAATTAATGATATTAAAACGATTTGTGATTGAAATGAGAGTAGAATTAAGCCCCTTCGTGGAAAGTAGGAAAAGTAGAGTAGTTCGTTAAGGCCACGGCCACACAGGGCCGATCATTCTTTAAATATATATAAAAAGAAGCTCAAAAATATGTCTTCCCAATAACTCAAACTTCAAATATTATTTTACTGTAATGCACAGGTAGTTTTTTGTGCTTATTTACTGAACTGTATTTTGTGAGCAGTGTTGGCCTAATGGTTTGAGATTGCGACTCTCACTTCTGAGATCGTTCGAATCACGGCAAACGGTAAACGAAAACGGCATGAAATTTTATTTGTATGCATTTTACACTACCTTGAACCCTTGACCCAACATCGACGGCGTGTGTCAGGCATAGGCTGATCACCTACTCACATATTTAAAAAAATCAAGTAACAGATACGAATAACTGAGCCAAGACCAAATATTGGCACCGCTGTTTTTAATTGTATGTAATACTTCACTTGTCTTTGCGCTCCCACTATAAAGTCTCCTATTGGCCAGTCTCAATAAAGATTGATTATCCTCCGCAGCTTAATTTAAAAAAACGTGTGGCACTCGGGGACTGTCGCGGTAATGCTATTGCATAGCATTTTATATCAACTTATGCAATTATAATTATTTTTTATTTATGCAGTATTTGTTTTTCTTTGTTATGATTTCAATCTATAACTCTGCCAGACTCAAACTAACAAGCCTATAACATTATAGTCTGTATAACTCAAACGCGTACCGGCCGCACCGGCAGCGCTTGCGCTACGTCACCGATCTCGACAGAGAGATCATGAGACGCACGAGTATTGGCCGCACCTATATTACGTCATCGTGTGTTAGGTCCTTTTCGTTACGGATTTTTTTGATTCGGTTACCGCGCTCAAAGCCCGCGATAAAAGCTATGCAATAGCTTAAAAATATATAGATCTTGTAACTTACTTGTATCTAATGTGATTCATAAAATCCTGGTCAACACAGCCTTTTGGTACTTTAACTGTTGTCACTGTAGCGAGTCTATCTTCAGGTTTTGGTATGAGAAATTCAAATCCATAGTGGGATAGCATTTTGTGAAATAAAGCGGTTGTTTGAGCATGACGTGACCAAGCTTTTGGCAATGTTTCATTTGAAAGCTCAATAAGGCAACGGCGTAGTGCCCATATTAGTGGAGGGCTTAAAGTGTGGTGGTAACTGAAAACAAAAAATACTTTTTTTTAAGAAGAAAGGAAAAACTATCTAATCGTTGAACTTTTGTGTCTATTATAATTATTTTAATTATATTGATAATGTTTTTCACGCTTTTATTTTGTAATACAAAAAACTTTGCGATTAAAAAAAGTGGCAGAGAGATTATTGTCAGTTCTTCTCTACCGTTCTACGCCCTTGATTAGAAAACTGGCAATAATTGTAAAATAATGTATATAAAGTAATTAATGTATATTTCTTTTTTGACGTTCATAAGTGTACAATGTGTTAACTATATAAATAAATGATTGTAACTGTTGACTTTTAAATGATAATTATACATATATGGGAATTACTTTCATAACTACGTTAGAGATAATTATAATTTGATAACTTATGCTCCATCTAAATACTATTATACAAAAACCATAGAGTGGCGTTCATAGCGTCGTTATATTTATTTATTTATTTACACTTCGTTGCAAATAAAAGAAACACAATACATAAAAATTATAAGGGATGCTACGGGCGGCCTTATCGTTAATAAGCGATCTCTTCCAGGCAACCCTAGTTAAAGAGTAAAACTGAAAAAAATAAAAGAAATACACACATATATATATAGAACCTTAATCTAAAGTAATACCAAAGAAAATATTAATAACAGACTAAAAACTTAAAAGCTAATCTTACAAATTCATGAACAGCGAATAGTGATGCAAAAGGAAACATAAGAATTATACACGTCACGATTGATCAGGAAAGGATAAGGTTAAGAAATGATTATACAGAAGAGTTTTAAAAGATGTTAGAGAGGTAATGTATCCAAATTCCTCCAATTGTATGGAGTCGGGCAGCCTATTCCACAACTTAATAGCGGATATCGTGAATGAATTGCCTACGAAGGATGAAGTGTGGGATGGAATGATCTATGATCATATTAAAAAGTGTTATTCATAAATTTTGTAAGCATTTGTATGACGCTTATACATTTATTTTAATTAATTTAATTTACCATTTTTAGTCTTACTCTAGTACACGGTTAACTTACTTTTTACTCTTCTCGAAGCAATTCCATTGTTTCGCGATTAATTTTACATCAAAGTAGAAGGCTGGCTCGTGTGTGCGTCTGTTTATCTTTTGTCTGAAAATTAATAAACGTTTTTATATAAGAATTTCCCAACCTGGATGACTTTTCTTCTTGATATTACTTCCATTTCCGATTAAATTGATTTTGCCCCATAAGTTCGGAGGAGTTTCAATTTAAGATGTGTACGTATTATTCGAAAAATATAAAGATTGCTAATGGTCTAAGATCCCGCTATACAACGACCTTCACCGAGATGCTTATTTAATGAAACTTATTTTATATATAATTTAATATGTCAATAAATATAATCCATATGGGTTGCCTAGCAAATTTTAGTCCAGAGTATGTTTAATTAATTTAAAAAAAAAATGTTTTTTTAAACATTTCACCGGTATGATTATTCGATAAATTCTATACCAATCGAAAGTATGAAGCCCATCGGCGGGAAGCGGGATCTTATACTATAAGCTTAGCCTCATAATTCTTCTTCAAATGTGACAAGTTATTGATCAGTTCATAGATTATTCACTGAATTTATATTTATAAAAGTAATGTAGCTTATTATATATATACTAGCAGACTCGGCCGAGCGTTGCTGTGGCTAAGTTTTTTGTTATATCACAATATAGTAGTAAACTATTCAAGGGAAACGGTAGGAGAACACCCGCCATGGGTACCACCATGCGTCTTTGGTGGTTATGCCATTAAATTGTAGCTTATGTGAAACGTTGGTACTTTCAACACAGCGCCATCTATTTAAGTAGAATAGGAGTCCATAGCGGACAAACAACGTGACGCGTAATTTATATATATTAAGATATAGCATATAAAGAAATAAATGTAAAACATACTGTGCTAGTTCGCTGAATGCCACTGGAGTGATACCTGCAGGTCCACTCAGAGCTTTTTGTGTTGACGTATATACTGCGTCTACTCCCCATTCATCCATCAAAAATGGTACAGCACCCAGTGACACCACAGTGTCCACCAGCAAAAGAGTTCCGTATCTGAAAAAAAAGTTTTAAAAATTATTAATTTCACTTGTTTGAAAAAAATAAGAGGATAGAAAACACTATTACAGTTATTTTTGAGTTAAATTTGTTAGTAAGAACAACTTCTTCTCTCTAAAGGCTACGTTAGTAAAACATTTAAAAACAATATAAGATTTAATTATAAATTGTCCTGAATTTTGTGTAGAACGGCAAAAAGACGTTAAAAAAAATTAAATTAATTATAAGCTCTAAAGTTCATACGCAGCCTTCAGTACCAGGAAATAGCAAAATACTAAAGTATGTGTAAACTGGAAAAGATGAGGAAAAGTCAAGGCAAATTTTTCATGCGTTTTTCATAATTTATGTCAAAGCGAACTCATTAAGTAATGAAACAGGGAAAGCACGCGGCGTCTGTACTACATAAAATATCAACGCACTTGGAAGGTTTCAAAGCAAGGAGGTATTTATTATGATACTAGCCGCCCGCCCAAGGTTTGTACGACGCTTACTCAGCTTTGAGACGTGTAAGATAAAGCTTATTTTTCATGTAATTAATATTCATTAAGAACCTTTATAATTATCTAACTCTGGGGTGTAGGCTTGTAACAAAAAGCCGTAATCCACGTCGGCCCAATAAATTTATATGTTAAGTAATTTCATTTAGACACATGCCTATATCGTTTAAGTTTATAATAATAATTTATTGCAAGAATATGGTACAAAAATGTGTAAGGTGGTACTATCGTAAGTTCGCATGTTCTGCTACACACAATGGCGCGCAAATTTGTCTTTAATGGAATTTTACATTTTACATTATTAGTCATATGGATTGGTCAATTGTTATATTATTTGTTTCGTACATATCATAACATACGTTATTAAATTATTATCAACTACGGTGTCTCATGCAAAATCAATCATTTAATGAATAATACATTTTTCCAAAAGTAATACACCAAGTCGATTTTTAAAGACTAGTCGGAAAATTATGGTAAAGAAAATGTTTAACAGTACAAAACCGGCCTTTGAAAACATGGCCTCAGGGCTACGAAATACAAACTCAAATTACCATAAATAAGCGAGAAATTATAGAATAATAAAAATTTACAAGAACGAAAAACTAGTCTAAAGTCAAAGAACATAAATAAAAAAGCTCAACGTTCAGGTACAATTTTAATGTTTATTTTTAACTGCCATTATTTTCAGCGGTATGCTAATTGCGGTATCTTGAGAACTTGTAATTAAAGGAGTTTTAACCAGAATTTTAAAGAGCGTAACAAAAAATGAAGTCATGGCCGGATGGGGATGTAATTAAATTGTTCCGAACCTGTGTCTCGTTTAAGCTTGGCTTATCGAATAGTTTCGCCGCTGAACTTTTTTGAGTTTGGAAGTGCACTCACAATTTCCTGTGACAGTTAACGTTGTTGGTGAACTTGGGTGATCAATTAGTCTGAACTTGCAATGTAAGAATTTAAATATTTATACCTATTATTTAGTATATACGGTACACTGCAAATTCTGATGCTTGTATGATTAGGAGAAGAAAATAGTAGGACTTATTTTTAAAGTAATTAGATTTATGATACATCCACAGATGTAATAGAGGATTAGTCTTACATTCTTATAACTATTGAGTAATGACAGTAGGCATTACATATATTAAACACTGTGTTTTAGTTAAATTACTAGATGTAATCAAGATATCTGTAAAATGTATAGCAAAAATTAATTGCAAATTGCAATTTATTTATTTACTTTCTTTTGTCGATAACCAACTCTCATTCATTTTTTTTTCTAAAACAGAAATTAAAAAAAAAAACTGCATTCAAAACAGATCAAAGGGATCGCAACTCTTACGATAGCTTTTTGAACGAATCTAAAAATATTCGACATGCAAGTGACAATTTTTATTTCTAAAAAAACAAGTCATCAAATGTTTTGAGATAGATACGAATATTATTGGAAAATTAAATAACTTCTTTTAATTTATTTTATTATACATACATGTTTCTCACAGTTTAAACCTTCCCTAAACTTCCACAAATATTTCAAGATCAACATAAGCCAGATCGGTCCAGCCATTCTTGAGTTTTAGCGAGACAAACGAACAGCAATTCTTATATTAATAGTACATATCCATAGACAATTATTACAGATGTCAAATCTCAGATGTCAAAACATATACTTCAAATACATATATAATATATTAATAATTATATAAATTATAATGTATCGACGATTTAGTAACGATGTTTATTCTATATGTGACACAGTTAATGTTTAAAAAGATGTTTGTACTTACTTATGGCACATATCACCAAGGCCCTCCAATCTCTGAATGGTGCCCGTAGAAGAATCTCCATGAGTGATGAATAGCGCTGTTGGACGATAATTCTTCAACGCTTCTTCTAATTGCTCGAAACTAAATGTTGCGTTGAAGGGAACTTCGGTAATATGCGTAGGGATTCCTGGTAAAGTATAACTAGTTAAGTATAAATTTACCAAAATAAAGGATCTCCTGGATCTAGATTTGCCAAGAGGTTTGCCATTTCAGATATAGGTATTTATAACTAGAAAGAAAATCAAGGCCCAAGATACTATATTTTTTTATTACTACAGGGGACCCCCGGTAATCGGACTAAGTACTGCCTAAGACGCCCTATAGTCCGGATTTTTTTTACAAAAGAGTACCTCGTTATCCAACAAATAACAGATCCAATGATTCTATATGTTATATTTATGTACTTTGAAGTACAAATCATACTTCATTATGTATGTCAAATGTAGTAAATTAAACAACAAAATAGAGAGACCCGTGTCGGATTACAGAGGGTGCCGGATTAGACATGGGCTGGATTACCAGTGGTCCACTGTATTGATAATAAATTTTACATTTCATTTAATTTGTTTTTATTATTAAAATTTTGCCAAAGATTAAACTAAAAATATATAATAGTTTATGTCTTTAAAATCACACGGTTACGAAAGGACTAAGTTTCTGTATCTGTTTCATGATCATTTGTCAATCTTATAGGAAATTAGGTGATCGGCCTCCTGTGCCTGACACACGCCGTCGACTTTTTGGTTCTAAGGCAAGCCGGTTTCCTCACGACGTTTTACCGTCCATGCGAATGTTTAAATGCGCACATAGGAAGAAAGTCCATTGGTGCACAACCGCGGATCGAACCCACGACCTCAGGGATGAGAGTCGCACGCTGAAGCCACTAGGCCAGCACTGCTCTATGGCCATACATAAACTGTAAATAAATAAAATATCGGGAACCTGGGATCTTGTTACAGCAAAACCTACAAATTAAGGTCTTTTGATGCTTTTTATGTTCAGTGTTTGTTATAAGCGATTGTTAAATTTTGCATTTATCTGTAATAAGGTTCAAATTTAAAAATTGCGTTGAAGTAATCTCACGATGTTTCCGTCACCGTTCAAGCGAATCTTAAATGCGCACAGAGAAAGAAAGTCCATTGATGCACAGCTGGGGATCGAACCTGCGACCTCAGGGATGAGAGTCGCACGCTGAAGCCATTAGGCCAACACTGCTCTACAAAAGGTTTATACTTGTTACTATAATGTTATTTTCGATACTAAAACTTCTAGTTACTTAGAACAAAATTTAATGTTTGATTCTGGCGGTAGTTTTGATTTGCATTCCCTTGGCAATCTAATTCTTGAAACTCTTTAAACTGACTCCGCCTTTACTGCGCAAAAAACTTTGGAACTCCTTATCTCTAGATATCAGACGACCTCTCTCTTTTTTTTGAGCATTTCTCTTCTTCCTCATAATTAGATACTTATATTTAGATTAACGACTTTAACTATAAGATTAGCTTTTACTTTTCTCTTATTAATTTAAAGTTTTTTTTTATGATTTTAGTTTAGTATTGTATAATTCTAGTGTGACATGTAATATTTTTGTTAATTATTTATACATTTCCTCAGTAGGTATTTTTTCATTTTTACATACTGGAAGCAATAGCTTGTTACCAATAAAACCGCCCGTTGCCTAATAATTTATGTGACCTGCTTTTTTATATGTATGTTTAAGGAAACGAAGTCTAAAGAAATAAATACTATAGGATATTATAAATTGTATTGGGAGCGAATTTTCGTAGTTATAATTTGCCTAATAATAGCCTTACCATGCTTGTAAGCTATTGTTTCCGCTCTCAGGTCCCAAATACCTCTTTTAGCGATCAAAAGGGTATCGTTTGGGCCAAGGAGGTTCGTTATGATTGTCTCCATGCCACTGTGCCCCGAACCACTTATGGCGAGAATGAGTTCCGACTTCGTTTGAAATGCATACTTGAGACCAGTTCTAATATCTGACATTACCTGAAAGACAATCAGCTCGTTAATAATAAATAAAATCAATGGCGCTACAACCTTTTTAGGCCTGGGCTTCAGATTTCATGATCATTTGGCAATCTAAAAGGCAAGTAGGTGATCAGCCTTCTCTGACGCACACCGTTGACTTTTTGGGTCTAAGGCAAGCCGGATTCCTCACGATGTTTTCCTTCACTGTTCGAGCGAATGTTAAATGCGCACATAGAAAGAAAGCCCATTGGTTCACAGCCGGGGATCCTACGCCCCTAGGGATGAGAGTCGCACTGGCTGAAGCAACTAGGCCAAGACTGGTTCAGATACAGCCGGTGACTTTCATTAGTGTTCATTGTGTTACCTAAATGAATTAATGATTTTGAATTTAAAATAGCCAGACCGACCGAATGATAACATAAAATAAGTTAACTTACATTAAAATAATCATCGCAAATTGGAGAGAGTACTGGTTTCGTCAAATCCTTTCGGACTGAGGGTAATATGTTGCTGGGGCCGGGACCACATAACAGCAGTTCTCGATCATCACGATCTTCGAATTGAGGAGGTGGAACCAACATTGTTTTATGTCTGTAAGAATATTAGTTGATTAATGTATCTTCCGTCTTAGATCAAACATTGACGATTATATTATACTTTAGAATCTCTTATCTTTGTATATATGTCACCGTAAAATTGTAAACACGGTTAGATTGTAATCTATCTCGCGAGATTGTAAACTGTCGAAAGATTGTGAACCTCAACGAACTGCTTACAATTTAACGTATTATTATTCGGTAGATTGTAATATATCGAAGTGAAACCGTCAAATTGTGAAATGGCCACTTTCTACTATAATTGCGTCGAGGTTGCATTTTATCACCTTTGCTATTTAACGTAAAAGCCAATTCAATAGATAACTGTCCACATGACATCAATCAATGTCTAAATACTTGACCATAAGTCGAACACCGGAGCTTTTCACACAACATCTCAACAATCAGAACTTGGAACGTCTCTCGTTTAAAATAAGCACAGTAATAGATGAAAAGGGGGACCACAGCATCGAGATCCGTTGTACAATTAAACAAGAGAGAAACGCCTTTTTGAAACTAAAAAAGTACTTTGTGACAGGCGCCTGAATTTACAACTTAGCGCGTGCTTAAAATGTCTTGGACAGATCGCATAGTAGGTACATATGACCGTGCTGGACAGAGTGCAGAAGAAGAAAGTAAGGAAAAGGAAATTTGAATATTGCGGACCCGTCTTATTTAACACCAAAAATACGAGCTCCTTCAACTAATCAGACAAAGCAAGTGGCAGGTAGAAGGAGACCTGGCGTACGTCTTGGTTCAAGAATCTTACGCAAAGGTTTGATCATTCAATCACTGTTCAGAAGATCATCCAAAATTAAAGTAGCCATTATGATCGCCAACCTTTGAAAGGAGATATCACTTCAAGAAGAATCTTCTTGTTATAACACATCATAAGAATTCAACTGTGACATTTCCGTATACAATAAAACATTCTACGTCTAACATTTTGTTTATTCCACTTAACGTCATCTAACTTTAAAATTGACAAAGCGATAAGATCTGAACTTTAGTTCAAAGTGACATTTGATAAGACACGAGACGCGAGGCTCAAATGCAATGTTCGTACAAATTGATTCCAATACCATAGCGACGAAGATCTTCCCGAGGGACAACGATCGCTGTATGGATTTTGTAGACAAGCGAAAACTGATTTCTAACGCTGGGCGAAATAGTATTGCAAATAATATTGACAAAATATATGAAATACAAAAGCATTAGTGTAATTCGTTACAGTTCACTGTTCACAAAAATCGTTGTATGTAATCAAAACATTAATTAAAGTAAGAATAGCATGATAATTGCCAATTCTAAAATGAGTATTTAAATTACGAAAACAAATTGTCGAAGTCAAGTAGAAATTCATTTAATATCTATAATTTGAGCTGTACTTATGTTTATTATATAAAAGCTTGATCAAGTTTAATGATTGAAGAAAACAATTAAATTTGTTTTCGTAATTTAATAACCCATTTTCTCGATCATATTTACAGTTTCAATTCAATAAAATTGAGCGTAGCTATTTAATATATTATTTCTTATTTATAGACTGACTAAGCTTTGTCTAATAATTAAATAAATTATGTTTATGCCCTTTTAAAAATAAATTTAAAAGGGCATACACATAATATTTTTGTACTTACGCAAAGAACAGATTTACACTTTAATGTTAGTTTATTTGATAAGAAGTATCTACTTTACAACCGTCTGACACCAGTGAAAATTATTACTAAACGATAACCCAGAACACTCAGTCTTGAAGTTAATTATCGCACTACCAGTAATTTGAACCCGTATATTTTTAATACATTCATTAATGTTGTGCAACCTAATTGTTGTTCATTAAATATAAATAGTGCGTACCTCGCGTTTTCACCAACGTTATTGCCATCGCAACATGTTAAATAGGCTCGAAATCGACTGGAGTGTTTGAAAATTGTTCACAACAATTTTATAAAATTAGAAATCTTGGCGTGTCCACCAAATAAACAAATAGCTTGTGTATATCCCATTTGGTCCGTTGTGCCTAAAGTCCTGGCTAATTATACCAGCCTAGCTCCTTCCAGAAGCTCAGAAGTTTCCTAAGTTCATTAGTTCTTCTTTGTCAATAAATGATTCAAGAGTCGTCGTCTTATGATTCTGCTGATTTTCCTGAGCTGTAGGCGTGTTGATTTGGGTAAACAAACAGCTTATATAAGCCTAGTTAAAAAAACCAACGGTTGGTTGACTAAGGAATAAACTCTCGGTTTTAAAGTTTATTACCCTCTTTTATTTCTCTCCTGATATTACTAATATTAAGCGGTCGTATGTACCAAGGAATTAATGGGATCCCCATCGCTATATATAACAGACCGGCTAAGACAATTTACTATGATTACTCAGCATATATATATTATTTATCCATAATGGTATAAAAATTGTTTCTATTACGTTTTAAAATAATAATAATAGCCATTTTATTTTTCATTTAAACTCGTTTCTATTTCAATCTTCTTTTAGGTATCTGTGTGCCCTTTTTTGGCAAAGGCCTCCTATCCCGGCATTCCTCTCTGCCATGTACCACCTGCTGTTTCTTTAATTTGGTATAGCCACCTTCTAAATTGTCTTCCTCCTTTTTCTATGCTGTAACTTGGGCACCAGTTTAGTACTTTTTTGCTCCAATCCTGCAATCTTTATTTAGTCTATTGTTTGCTTTCCTATCATATATCGTTCTATCGATTAAGATGTAAGAGCAGGTCAAAAATTTAAGAATTTTTAACAGAACGAACGAGGATCTCCTCGCTACTCCTTTAGCAGATGGTTCCGTAAACATCAAATCTGGATGTATGATCTAGGGTCTATACCACCTGTTCTTCGTTATATCTTTTTGCATCTGAATTGGAGCTCTTAATAGTAGAACAAAAACAAATTTCATCTGTTAAGAGAAAATTTAAACTAGATAAAATATTAACTAAATTTGATAGAATCGGTAGGTACTTATCCCGCTAACCTTGGATCGACATAATTTCTTTGCTCATTCAAATCTGTAAACCATAGCAATACCGAGTCTTTGTTGTGCAATAACGATTTTAGTATATTATTATTTTTATTCTGATATTAATGTTTAGTAGCTTCGCGCGGTACTAAACATTAATATCAGAATAAAAAACGTAACAAAGGTCCAGCGTCTTTTCGATCTGCCCTGCGATTCTGTAACTCACTTTTCGAACTCACACAGCGGGTTTCGCATCGGCGGTCGCTCTCAAATCAGTCGTGAAGCAGTCATTTTATGATTTGGCATTCTGAAAAGGTGGGAGCTTGTAGTTTATTGATTATTAGAATGCCAAATCTGGGTTAGGAGCAATCACTGGCAATTACTTCGGGCAATTAAGATATGTCACATTTTCCTGGAAAAGTTATGGAAAAATATAGTGAAATTCGAATGGACTCGCTAAGTGCATTACTCGATTTAAGACGCATGGTACTGTGACCATTATTTTTACAGTTCGTTTAGTCGAGGACGTGGTCTATGGTATGGTAAAAGAATTTATGGTGTAGGCGGAACTCATATTTCTAGTTAAAATACCATTTAATGTTTACACGAGCAAAACATAGTATTAACGAATTCTTTGACTTTCGTTCATTAATTGGATGTGTATTATAATTATGATAGCTGATATATGGGAGAAAGTGTTAAATAAATACTGTGGCCAAAAACGCTATATATATATATTATTATTGAAATAGTTTAATGTTGAGAGATATTGTTTAATGTGGTGAAACTAAGGATTTTAATGCAACTAAACCTTCTTAATGGTATTTTGATATATCTATTGAATCGCATTTTAATTGATTGATTAAAACATTTATTATTTTACATATTTATTTATTTATTAACACTTCGTTATAGAAACATAATAAAATTGACGTAACTAAATAAAATGGAGGGCTAATGGCGGCCTTATCGCTTTCGAGCGATCGCTTCCAGTTTCTCTTTAATATTGTTACGAGCTAGGGGATAGAAACGCCGTAGATTTCTTCAAGGGTTTATTTTTAATTAAATCTACGAGGAATTTGTTAACACTAAAAACTGGAAATTACGCACAATAATTCACTAAATACACACAAAAAATACTATCACCAATTACTCTAATTACACGCACTTTACACAGTACTTGTATTCACTTGTCTTCACTATATTCGCTTTTTTTCACTCCGGTGTTTATCTCTTGATATCGCATTCAAAACTGAACTAAGTGGTCGCGTTTCGGCTCGCTTATATATCCCTAGAAATAGTCTTGAAAGTTCGATAACTCTCTAGGCGGGAACGCAACTGAGTAGCGATCGCACAATTCTAGAAAGTGCGTACTAGCTATCTCTTTCGCACATTGCTCCGTCCTTGTCGTACGGCGTTCTAGAGTGCTCGGTCTAGCTTCGAGAAGGTTCCGATCTTCCGTCTCTCTCGCGTATCATTCCGTCCTTGTCCCACACCTATTGGGATATAATATTCGTTCTAGAACATTCCTTCATCAAAGGGGTATAACCAGGCCTGAAAACGCCTGAAAACAGGTTGAACTGATAAGTGAGAAGTGTAGAAGACCAGTCGTCTACACTTGTTCTGAAACGGCCTGAAAAAATGTTTCAGCCGCCTGAAAACTAAGGGTAACATTCTGTAAATTACGATTTTCTAATATGTGATTGACCCTCCCCTAAAACGTTCAGAAATCACATTTCAGCCTGCTGGAAACTTCTCTAAGTAGTGGAAAAATCAAGAAACATTGCAGTCGATTCAACGTTTACTCCCACCCAATATAAATCTGTTCCATTATATCTAACAAAGACCTGAGTTCACAGGTTCTCAAGCTGTGCACCAATGGACTTTTTATGGTGTATTTGATTGTTGGGCAATCGCCCGTACAGTGTTGAGAAATATCGTGAAGAAATCGGTAAGCTTTATACCTAAAAAGTACGGTATGTGTAGGCGCAGAATGCTCACCTACTTGCCAATTAAAAACATCTTTACGAAACAGAGGTCTTAAGAAACCAGACCATATGTTATTGTGGTTTTCAGTACGTTGAAAATGGGAGTTTGTCGGTGTGAATTTTCTATTTGTACGTACGTTATAAAATACCAGTGAAATCCGTAATGAGTCTTAGCTGTTCCGAAAGGCTTGAGGTTTTTGCATAGTAATGAGAAAACTTAATATTGTAAAGAACTTTTTAAAAATAGAGGGCTTTTAGTATAGGAAATTTGTCACTTTAGGGAAATACAGAAAACATATAGATGGGTATAAGCACTTGATTTAAGAATCATATTTCATAGATAGAGCGTATTTAGATGAAATGCTTATCTTAAAACTATGTTGTTGCATAGCAAATAGAACCAGTGCTAATGGCGCTACAACCTTTTTAGGTCTGAGCCTCAGCATTTTGTATCTGTTTCGTGATCATTTTCAATCTAATAGGCAAGTAGGTGATCAGCCTCCTGTGCCTGACACACACCGGCGACTTTTTTGGGTCAAAGGCAACTCGATTTCCTCACGATGTTTTCCTTCACCGTTCGAGCGAATGTTAAATGCGTACCTTTTTTATACTCTAAGCTAACCTTCTAATATAATATTTAGGACAATATTGTAACTAACACAATGCTAATCATATGTAGATAATAATTACTATTATTTATATTTTGATTTGTTAAGTGGAAGATAAATCAAGTGCAATGTCAAGTTCATAAACTTTGTACATCGTACGACGCCATTTGCAACAATTATAACTTCCGATAGAGTGATTAATTATGCGCCACTTCGTACAATTAAAACCTCCTTTTAAACTATTGATCGCTTATAAAGGTAGATATAGGTACTTTTGGAAACGTTAAACACGTCGCAAGCAAATAATGAATGTGCGGATGTGTTTCATTGGAAGCGCAGTCAATTTAAATTTTTGATGACAATGTACTTCGAGGAGGCTCTTCCAGCTTTATTTCACTTATACAAATACATCAAATGCATATATGCATGCACTTACTGTTATTTCGTCATGTTTTTCAATAATTTCACCGACGTTATTTTTAATAATTGAAAATTTCTCCAAGCATTTAATCGACACCGATATTTTGTCGGTCCTGCTTTCGTCATATCCTGGTTTCCTGAAGATGGATGAAAGGGTTATATATACCGTTCTTACAAATCGCGGGCCTAGTTGATGAACTTGACCTCACATCCTCCAGGCTCAAACAAAAACATACTTGTCTGTGAAGAAGCAAATAAATCAATTACACACCGACAGTCCGCGCTACGCAATAATTGGATTTGTTGTGAAGGACCCCGGGGTGCTATCCTCACTATATTGTCTTACATTCCACGATCCTTTCAAAAGAAATGCAAAATAAATTAAACGTAATTCCTAGCAATTCTTCCTATTACTGAGTTGAGTGACAGTGGTATACACTACAGCTGTAATACAAGATCATGTATTGAAATCTTTTCGTATTTAGCAAATTAACTATTTGGTGGGTGCATTTAGTAACACAACACACATATAACTTGTCATACCGTATAAAATGATGAAACACTAATCGTACCTGTTATATCCATAGAAAAAACTATTGGATTCGTTTTATTTCGATTATTCAGAGTGGTTGCAGCTCCTTACAAACGTTGTGTAAAACAAAAAATTTGGAGATTAAAAAGAGTGGCGGAGAGAGAGTTTATTGTCCGTTCTGCTCGTCCGTTGTACGCCCTTAATTTGAGAACTTGCAATAGATGTACAATTAGAAGCATTTAATATATTTTTATTTATTGACGTTCATAAGTGTACATTGTGTTACCTATATGAATAAATGATTTAGAATTTTGATTCTATCCATTGATTTAGATTATAGTTATTTAAGTATTCAGTCAAAGATTGACATCTTTATCTTCCTTTTTTTCTAGTCGTGATGCAATAGAACAACTTCTGGTAGTAGACCTAAGCACTTGCTAGATATGCACTTGGGGACCTAGGGTTAAATATTTTTTTATCAATGTCTAAAAATTATATATATTGTGGGCTGACGTTGAAATACGAAGGTTGTTTAAATAGTGATAGTGCCTTGTCCTTGGAAACATAAAAAATAAATACTGCCAGAAATAGCCCAGACTTTAGAAAAAATAATAAAATATGATATATCTCTTGTTTTGAAAAGTATTTGTTAGCGTTGTGTCGGTACTTGTTCTTAAAAATGGATAAAATTGAAGTTCGCGCGGTTAATAAAACAACTCTGCTTGAAAATTTTTACTGCGGCGCTGGTAAATCAAGTCTTGATACGGGTTTTTGTTCCTCCACATTCTACGTTGGTATACTGAGTTCAAGTGAGGAAGAACATCCATTAACTACGACCCCCGCACGGGCCGCCCTACTTCGGTAATGACTGAACAAACAATTAAAAAACTTGAAACCATTGTTTTAGCGGATCGTCGTGTTACTGTTTGTTTTATAGCAGAAGAAATGAAGATTTCTCTAAGTGTTCACAAGTATTTGGGTAGTAAGAAAGTGACAGCGTTCTGGGTGCCATCCGAATGGTTTCGAACAAACGAAACTGAGACTAGATCATATAAAACTTCGGACGGAGTATGCCTTTATCATTATGACCAAAAAAAGTAGAAAACCTGACCTGACTGAGACCTGAAAGCGACCGTCATCTCCAACTCCGAAGAAATTTAAGGCGATTCCATGCGCAGGTAAGATCATGGGCTGTTTTTTGGGACAGCCAAGGGGTGAATCGAATACCTTAATCATGGAGCCTGTTTTAACTATTGTGTGGGACTTTTTACGCAGGACAAATAAAAAAGTGGTGTGAAACAAGCGCAAAAAAAGGCATGGCAAATTCACTAAACTTCGTGAAGAAGTTTTGTTTCACCAAAACAACGCAGCCGCGGTGTGTGGCTTTCATTCAAGAAGCTGGCTTCGAATTGATGGAACATCCCCATCAGACCTAGCTCCTGTTAATTTCTGTGGTCGTTTGTTAAAGGAACACTTCCTGGGGCCATAAATTCAAAGGTGATGTGGCAGAAGTAGCGGCGGTACACGTTTATTTAAGGGAAGAAAATATTTTAAAAAGGGAATTTTAGCTTTAGAAAAAAAAAGTGCATGCGTATAAAGTGCATATGTCAGAAGTGAAACTTCTTTGGAAAACTAATTTTTAAGTCTTGTTCATATTTATACAAATCTAAAACTTTAGATTTCCGAGACTTGGAGGGAAAAAGGAAGATATGTTAGGAATTTAATGAAATGAAATGAAATATTAAGTGTCGAAAATTAATACAAATTAAAGATTATTTTTTTTTAATTTATTTCTTCGATAATAAAAACACGTGGCATTTTAAATGACAATTCGTAATTTGAGATTTCAATAAATTATTTTATAAATTCTCTTTACGAAATTTTAATTTTAAAAATAGAATTTCTATAAGGTAATTCACTCTGCTCACTCTCTCTCCATCGGTCTCAATCGCTCTCTTCCTTTTCTTCGACAAAAAGGATGCACATCTTCGAAATTTACCCTCATGCGCCTACAGAAGTTTCACATTAAAACGATATACAAACTACACAACGATGCAAAGTAAAATAACATTATCGAAAACATAATTGCGTCATACTCATTATTACTTGTTATTGAAAACCCCTATTAATTATTTGCTAAAGATAGCACACTGTTTTTTACAGACTTTAGATTGTCGGAGTACAGTTTGATGAATATTTTTTTGTATCACACGCCAATGACTACAGATTACTATACATTATCTTAATTTTATCGTTATTAATGTTTCTTAACCATGATATATAAAATTATGTAAATCAAAGCTTCTAAGCTAAAAGCAACACACCCGGTGTTGCAAAATAAATCAAGCGAGCTAACTGGTTAATTTTCCACTTAAATAGACTAAATAGAGAAATAGCCCTTTTCGTCTAGACGCTTTGTCAATATTTGAAATAGTTAACATTTTTCATACTTAAAACATTGCATGGCATGGCATTTACCAATTTCCGAATAATATCAAGTTCTCAATATTCTTTATTATATGGGAAGTTGAATTTTTCATTTTTGTAAAATTTTTATAGTATAACACGTTTTAAATCGGTAAACGTATATTTGATATTTTGCATTTGTCTAAAATGTAAAATATTTAATATTTCATTTATAATTTTTGTCATTGTCCCAGAACTTGGACAAGAGTAAAAATGTCTTTTACAATGCAGCAATTATTATTATTAGCAGAATGAGAGAGGAAGCGCTGTAGGACGAACCCTATGGTTCGAAGACGAGGAGTAAATAACAGAATATATGCCCAACTCGCACCTCTGTAATGTAGTGTGTACTGAAGCGTAACATATCGTTGAGGTCCCGGTAGCCTCTGTAACGCGGCTTTGTAGGAACCATTCGATTCGGTGGTTTTAGTGGGTGTTGCTCACCCAGTTTCTGAATAGCAGAGATATTGGCGTGGATCGAGTCCCAAATACCCCTGCAACTTTTGGGCGCAGGAGCAAATACATTTTCACCTCAGATATAAAAAGGGTTTTCCATTATGGTTCCGATGTAAATCTTAAAACAAGTGACTGTTAATTGGCAACATATTTTGCAAAAACACTTTATTTCTTTAAAAACGAATGGTGCTAAAAGCCTCAAATTTCTGTATGTTTTGTGATAAATCTAATAGGAAAATAGTAGATCAGGCTTTCTTGACACACGCCGTCGATTCTTAGATCATGCCTGCGTGGAAATACGTAAAAAGAAACGTCCATTGGTGCATAGACGGGCATCAAACCTCAAGAGATAAGAGTCACACACACGATAGGCTAACATTGCACACACTTGGATCCGGTTCGGACTAATACCTATGGCTGCTTATTTTTTTTTGCGTAACAAAATTTTCTGGTATTTTTGTAACATTTATGTTAACGTAAATTGCCATAAATTTTAGATAAATGAGTTTGTAACATATACCGTAGATATATTCATTAACTTGAATAAATAAATAAATTAAGAGAATTTAAAAAAATCTTGTATTTATTTTGCCCGAATCCATGTTACATAATAAAAACTCCCTTAAAAACAACAAACAAACCAGTGAAGGGTTAACTCCACTCATACACAAGGTTTCAACTAATCAAAGTATCATCCAATTAGATAGAGGCCCTCAAGAGTAATTTGCATTTAAAATACAACAAGTACATACCACACTTGTTTTCTTTTGTTTAAGGGTACTCTCTGCTTCAATTATACAGTTTTTTGTATTATGTACGCATAATATGTCGTTTCTTGTTCATCATAAAACCATATAAATTGTGAAAAGGTTTGGATACATCACAATAGTTAATTTAAATAATTTTGCATCAGTTCTTATTTATTTAAATTTTACGCCTACATGGAGAGTTGCTAAGTACCTACTTATATAAAATACATAACATTTATTACAAATGAAACACACACACGGAAACACAAATTAATAATAATCAAAAAAGAAAAATAACAAAAAATTAAGGTAAGAAAAAAAAGGAATAATCAAACATTTAAGTACATTTAAGTGTGTAATGTTTGTGTGTTGTGGTTGTAGCTAGCCCTGGCATTATGCTGTGGAGCAGACGTGTTCCACAGCGCTGGTCATTAAAAAAAAAATGGTTCTAAATTTATATTTACTTACTAAATTCTCCATCACTCTTATCGCCAAGGTTTTTTTTTTACAAAATGTTTCTAAACTTGCAACCATTACTCGATGTATGATTATGGATTTTTTTAAAGTTTTTAATGTTAAAACTCTTTGGGGTACCTATAATATGATCTGCAACATTGTATGGGTTTTTCGTCTACCTAATTATAAAAAATGAGGATTTTAAGGACTATCCTATTTTTTCAGAGGTACTATTGTCAAGAGCTTTGCCGTCACCAGGAATCGCACACAAACTGTTTTGGCTTTTGGTCCACTTGTTACCTAATGTGCCACAGGTAATAACAACCACTTTTTTCATACTGTTTTTTAATTTAAAAAAGGGTGACGGTACGAAGTTATACTTCTTTGGCATTATTAAAAATAGTTTTTGATTGCATGCAAATAATTAATTACAATTAAATAATCAAACACTGGAAAAGGAGTCATTATAGTCAATAAAGTTCAGTTTACATTTGAAAAATTAAATTATCTTTAACAATACGATTGTACGCAAATTCTTGGTAAGGGGGAAATTCATGGTATCGAATCTTGTATTATGCAAATACTTAAGAAGCGAGTTATATAAATCATATCCAAAAACGAGACAAAATAACATTTTCCTTAACTTTAGTCATTCAAAATTTTTGATAAAAATGAGTTTCTGTCTTGTGGGAGATTTTTGTAGTTACCAACTTTACGTATTTGGATTAGAGATACGTACAAAGTTTCTCGTCTAAGAAATCTTAAATACAAAGATTTTATATAATTTATTCATTAAAATATTAGTTCATTTGGAAAAGATTTTGGCCTTTTAGTGAAGCTTATATGTTAGTAAGAAAATGACATAACTCAAAAGAAAGATTTACAGTTTATTTTAACTTGTCTAATATATATGAGATATATATATGCCAAACATGGGCTTTAACCAAATCCTAACAAATATATTTCCTATATATCCAAACAAATGTATACCAAAATAACTTGGAAAGAAGCAATGTTGGAGTAAAAAATTATATGGAAGGAATATAAAAAGGAAAACTAAATTCAGTGATGCAAAAATGGACAAAAAGGATAACAGAGTGCTATCCTAGGGATGGAAAGAAAAGCACGGAAAGGCGGGGTAGAATCGTATATATATATAATAGAATAGAATAGCTAGGGACAAAACAAAATTGCAACATTTGGAGGAAGCCTTTGTCGAGAGACAAGCTGTTTAGTTGTAATAGTGTAAACAAAAAAAACATGCGTAAACTGTTGTATATAATAAAAAAAAAATACTCTAGACTTTTTACAGCAATATAGGTTTATTTGATTTTAGAAAATTATTTTAGCTGGTCATTATAAAAAAAGTTAATTCTATTTTTCTAGTTTTCATTGACACATTGCACTAGCAAGACTGCTATACTACGTACTTCCGTTATCGTAGAAGCAGTATTTTATTCACAGACAGACGGAATATTAAACATTTGTGAATCTACACCTAAGGCGATATACAGGTACTTTATTTAGCTTATGATTGCACAGTTGTATAAAGAATACATATATCGAAGCCCATAAACCATTGTGTAAATCAAAAGAATTATTTATAACTTGTTGAAAATATTTCCTAGTTGTCTAATGCAGACCAAACACATTGAAAGCAAAGATGAACTCTAAAAGGGAAAAAAGGAATCTCCATAAACGAAAGCAAAGACAAAAAGCTGTTAACATACTTCTATCGACGTCTCTATATAATTTATCATGAAAAAACACTACATTGTGATATTAATAAATAAGCATCTGGATTGCTCGTAGATGTCGTGAAATCTGCAGGGAGCTGGCGCGATGATTTATACGTCATGTGTTAACTTTGTTCGTGAATTATTGTGTGGTTCAAAGTGGACTTGCAGTATGTTATACACACTGCATTTATTACTAGATCGAGCTACGATTATGTGCTTATGCACTAACTTAACAATAATACAATCATATTGGCGTGTCTTTCCCACGATAATATAAGTGCGTGCTCCTATTTCTCCATGCCTCCTGATGATAGAGGACAAATCTTTTGAATGTATTTTATTATTATTATTTAACTATTAATTACTTAAGATGTCATGTGGAGCATGGTGTAATGGTTGCAGCTACAACGCAGTACAAACGTTGTGCAAAACAAAAAACTTGGCAATTGAAAAGAGTGGCGGAGAGTTTATTGCCAGTTATTCTTTTCCGTTCTACGCCCTTGATTTGAGAACTGGCAGTAAATGTAAAATTAGAAGCTTTTAATATATATTTGTTTTTGACGTTCATAAGTGTACATTGTGTTACCTACATGAATAAATTATTTTTGACTTTGACTTAGACTTTGAATCAACAGTCCAGAGAGTGTTTACCTACTTGTTAATTGAAACAGGTTGACGGCATGCCGTATTATACGACTTCACATAATGTGATTGTTGAATTACGTAGTCCTAATTAAACAGTATTTCAGGTATCGAAATAAAATCCTAAAGTCTGTGTATAATTTTTAACTGGTGCAAAAGGTTAAGCCGCTAGGTTTTGTGGGCGTCAAAAGTAATTTAAAGTGCGAGCACAAAGGAGCCTAATTACCGTGTATTAATGTACAGTTATTGTAAAGTTAAATTTACAATAATTAATTTAGATTAATTACTTTTAACACTTTAGCTTAAATTATAACGAGCAGCGGGTTAAGGGCACCGATCTCAATCACAATCTACTAGACCCTAATGGGTCCAAAGACTCAACGTCTTGCGCTGCTCTGATTGGTCGTTACAATATTCGTAAAGTAATGATTCCAAACGATGAAATAATTAAGTAATAACAAAAAATAAATTATGATTCTTAAAAGTAATCGAAGAAACCTCAATGATTAACAAACCAACAATAAAATTCAATTGACTACATAATCCTAATAATCATAACATTCCCTGACATATTATTGAAAGTTCGTCTGTGTACGTTTAGTTAAATATATTTTGAAATAATATTAATCAGCCTTTTACTATACATTAGAAAAATATATATATTAATAAACATTTTAGTACTCTAAGATTCGGCTCCTGTCCGGGAGAAGGCCTCCAACTTTTAGCACCCTTTTTTATTTTTTGCCATTGTCATCCAATTTTTCCAGCTACCCTTTCGATCCTGTCGGCCCATCGCTCTATTGGTCTGCCTTTGTTCTTTTTTCCTTTTGGACTAGTCCATTCGGTTACTGTTTTAGACCATCTGTCATCTGTATAACGGGCTACGTGCCTAGTTTTAGGGCATGTTGGTCACTATAAAAATAAATATTATTATTTCAAGGTAAATAATTGTAGAATTAAATCAAACTGGGCTAAAGATACCCTTAACATACATTGCACATCAAAGTTTGGATAGTTTTAGGATGCTATCTACAATATACATAGTAATTACATAGGTAAACTTCTACCTAAGCTCATTCTCATTACATACACTTTCCAAAGTCTTCCAGCTATGATCGCAGTGAAATAACAACTTTGAATTTAGTTCCACGCTACATTTAACTTTGATTTCAAATAACTTGTTTCCTTATAATTACTTGATGTCTCTTTGTTTACGAAATATTATGGTTTATGTTTTGGAACTCCCAGAAACCATAGGTTACCCATTGTAAACTATTTAAGAATATTATAATTACCATTTATTTCTTCTATCATGCAGTAAATAAGCTAGTGGCTTTATCTAATTGTACATGATACATTTTATTTACATGTCGATCTATATTCTGCAGCTAAAAAGTCAGGCTCTTCAAGGTTTGATTGCCAGTGAAAAACATACTTTTCCAATAAGATTCTAAAGAGTGATATAGATATCAGAACACTTTTGTAAAAAGAAAGGAAGTATTATTCTACTATCAACTTTTTCTGACATCGGGTTAATTAGAGGTGTGATCAATACTAGTGCATGAATATAATGGCCTTATACACAGAAGAACTGTATTCCATAAAAATTCAAAGACAAAGACTTAACAATTTAGGCACCCACAGCAAAAACCCTATAATTTTCCAAACGATTTCCTTCAGTCCAGTTCCAATATTCTAGGAAAATAAAAGTTTATTCGTGCTTAACCCGTGGTTTGTTATCAGAACATCTGAAGCGGTGCATAACGAGAGACAATGTGGGGAACATTGTCTCCGAGCACTCGCTTCCACTCGATTCGTTTTCGAAATAACAAGGACACTATTTTCTACTCTTTACACAATTTATAGACTTTATGGCTTTGCTAAAGTTACGTTGATAATAAAAATCGTCGGGGCAATATATTTGGTATATGTAAGTGTCATTGCTTGTTTAATTATAATTTTGAAGGCTTTTAATTTACTAAAATTTTCTTAAGAAAATTTAGATTAATAAATACATTTTGTAACCTTTATGTTTACGATAATTCTAATATATTGTAGATATAGCATTATGTATGAATGGTATACCTTTACATGTAATTATGTTAAATTTGTATATTATAAAGCAACCAATAAATAAAAAAAATAAACTTTATTAAATAAATAAATAAATAAAAACATGCAATATTGTTAGTGTTATAATATTATGTATGAGGCTCTCATACCTGAGGTCGTAGGTTCGATCACCGACTGTGAACCAGTGGACTTTATTTCCATGAGAAGGACAACATCGTGAGGAAACCGACATGTCTTAGACCCAAAAAGTCGAAGGCGTGTGTCAGGCACTGGAGGCTGATCACCTACTTGCCTATTAGATTTAAAAATGATCATGAAACTAATTCAGAAATCTGAGAGCAAGACCTAAACAGATTCTAGCGCCACTATTTTTTTTTTGTTTTTTATATTAAGTATGCCAATGAAAATTAACTGGATTTTCATTTTCAAGCTTTGAGACTGAAGGCAATCATTATATAATTGAACATCGATATTATATCTCTCCTTTCGCTATCGTATTTCATTTAAAGCCTCGCAGATTTAACTATTCTTGAATCAATGAAAGAGAAATTGATATGAAAAAATCTGATATCAAATCATCATTTCCATAATGCAAAGTCGCCCGGTGGCGGTATTTCCGACCTATTATTCCCCCACTCTGACATTGTACCTGAACGTCGTTTTATGTAGAGATAATGGATAAACGTTTAGTTGAATCTTTTGACAAATAGCTGCAGCCGTAGCACTCGTAAAACAAAGCTTCATTGAATTGCTTGCGCTTACAGCGATCGTCAATTTAACGAGCGAGGTATAATGCCAACTCCTCACCGACGTCCCGGTGCCGACGAATTCATTATAAATTCTACTATAGGGTAACAACGTGAAGTGGCCAGACATGGGAAACTGACATTTATCATAGGGACAAACGGTGTTTGCCACGTCTCGTGTACGAAATCACGCCCGTAAAGTGTTCCGACTCAGCTTTTCAGTATCGATAAATGATTTAACTCAGAAACGAAGTTCGAAAACTTAACAGATTAAGTGTTCGAACGCCGAAAATTGGTAAAATTTTCCAAATCTTTACGATCTTTTCTATAATTGGAGCCATTGTCTGGATTTTCGCGGACCTCCTCGCATTCGAGAAACTTGAGAGTAATAAACTTGTTCTTTCAATGAATTGCTTTATTACGAAGTTAATCAAGAGAGTGAGGCGAGGCACTGGGTGAGGCCCGGTTTGAAGAATGGGCTAAGTTGCTCCAATTAATTTTACTTCGATGCGCTTTCGAAGTCACGCCCTGACTGACATCCCTGTTATTTCGTGTCGAACCAGTGATGAACGAGAGGCGACGCTTGTTTATAAAACAAATAAACTTCATTATCTTTGTCTCCCAATTATTTTTATAGCTAAGTGGAAATTGGCATCGTTTTGTACTTCGTGTGTTCACTCACAATACTTTTATTGGAATAGACGATAAGTGGTATTTAATTTATTCTTTATGCTGCAAAAAAACGTATATTAAAAATGTTTAAATGGCTTTGTTATGTTCGTTATACATATATATAGGGTAATTCCGGGGGAGATGGCCCTAGTAACTATAAAACTGTATTATGAAGGAATTATGATGAATAAAACAGTGAATTCGTATAGAACATAAACTTTATTTATTATTATTATCAAATATTAACGATATATCACTTTAGACAACGCTAAAAATATAATTTTAAACTTTAAAAAATAACTAGGACTGGCCATCTCTCCCGGGCACTCGGTGTGTGATAGTGTTCGGGGCGAGATGGCCAGTACTTTTTTTAACTTTTCCGTTACCCTTGAGATCTTTTAACTCCTTTTTTTTCTTAATGCCGCAGTGAGAACACATGTCATCAAACTTGGTCCAATTTTCGTGCACCCAGAGCATACAAATACTGCTTTGCATCCAATCTTCAAATCTTCATTCTAGAAATATGTCAGAGGTTATATAGGCGGATTTTTGTGACATATAAACTACTGAATCTGGAGGCAGCCCATCTTCTTTCATCTATTTTATTGAATATTAAAAATAAATTTAAATTTAGGCATACAATTTTATGGCTATCTCTCCCGAAAATACTATGGCCATCTATCCCTATTGACCGGGTGATATGGCCACAGGGCGTAATAAAAGCAACATCTCAATTATGGAGTTAATTTTGAGGCTAGAACACGATAAAGTTCTTTACTTCACGCAGATATCACGAAAACGTACAAAACTGTCCAAACTTTTTTTTGACCACCTAATGTGTCAACCCCTTAGTTTAGATCTAACGTGTTAATGAAAAACAAAGTTAAATTACTTACTTTTTCCTATTTTTTTTGCAAAACAATTCACTGTCACTTGTCGCCGGTGCCGACATGAATAAAGAAAAAGTATTGACATCTATGAATTAATACTCGAACTTTTTTCTATTGGCCATCTCTCCCGTACGGCCATCTCCCCCGGAATTACCCTATATAATTAATATTTTGTCATTAACTCATCTGATGTTATGTGTGACTAATACACAACATCAGATCACACATCCCGTGACTCGCGACCTATGCGCCCTTCTACGTGAGGAACGACGATCTCCACCGCGACCTGGAGCTCCCTACCATAGCCCAATGGATGAAGTTGGCATCCACACGCCACTTTGACAAGGCGAAACATCATTAGCATTAATTATTACTCCTTCCCGACAAAAAAGGCCGATACGAGGCCCCGACATGTCCTAACGGACCCAAATCACCGTATTTACTTCGCACTACGCTCAGTCCAGTGAGCTTCCATCCTGCCCTTCAGGCGATTGACCACCTGACGACAGCCCAAGCCGATGTCTGAATCTCGCAGGAGACGCCCTTTAGTCCCGGGATAAATGCCCATTTCGGCTACGCTCGCCAAAACATCCCGAGCTGAGCTGTAAAGGCCCTTCAGGCCAACAGCGAGATTCCATTAAAAAAATCCCGCAAACGTTAAAAGAACATGTTTATTCATATTGCAAACCCTTTATATACTTTATTCCACCAGCTGTTGCGACTTTGTATCCAGATTTATGTTTAAATATACCATTCACTTACAATGCATTAAAGCTTCTATATAAAAACCTTGTTTCAATTAAGCGGCTCAAGCAGAACAGCGTAACAAATTAACTTTCGCATTAAATTACTATTGAAGAAGCTAGTTAGAAATAAAACGCTAAAAGATATTCCACTCTGCGCTATGTAGGACAATCACATAAGAAATGTCTCTTTAGTTTTTATCTTTGCTTGTTATCTTGATTTGTAGGCCACTCCGAGCCTCTCAAATAAAAATAAGTGACATTATTTCATAATAACTTTTCCTCTGAGCTTAAATGGTTACTTCTTAGTATTCTATATAACGACATATTTATGGACAAAGAATCTATGATAGTTTAACTTTTTGTTTTATAAAATGTCTTGTTCTCTCGTAAGACTTAGTTTAGTATTTTTGTCAGTGTGCGTTTTAAGGGCTTTAATTAATTATATGTTATCGTAAGCCTACATAGCTCCTTACATATAATAATAAAAAAACGTTTTCAATTTCCAATCTTGACAAGAAAATGATACAGCTTAGATTTTTTACATTTTATACATTACTTTTATCATTATAACCCATTCACGGGTAAATGCCGCCTCCAGCTTTTTCCAAGTGACTCTATCTATGGCTTTCTTTCTCCATTCGCTTTCGCTTCTAGTTCTTCTATCCACCTGCCTTCCCTTGGTACCCTCCTTACATACATATCCCATATGAAAAAGCTATAGGATATATAAGGTCTTTAGCCGCGATTTTAAGTAATAAAAAACACCATTGCTTTAAGTGTAATAAAAAAACTGGATAGTCAATTTAGCATATTTGCACATGCCCAGTTTACTTACAATATTTGTATAACCGCTGTGAAATTATTCACCTCTTATAGAAATAACAGCCAGACACAGCCAGAGTTTGAATGCATGATCATATAGTAAACGTATTCAGATATAGATTGTAATTGATAGTAAATTTTAATTTGTTACTAAAGAAAGAAACTCGCAATAGGCGTAATATAATATAAGTATGTCCATCTGCGATTCTTTTAAGGCAGTTGCGTACCACCACTATGTGAAGCCAGCTGCCCCCTGAGGTATTTCCGAACCAATTCGACTGAGGGTCCTTCAAGAACCTACCAATTCGTAAAAGGCAGGCTCTGACATTGTATTGAGAGTGTCCATGCTGCTTGTAGCCGTAATTGCATTTCTTGAAATATGGATTGATTGAATGTATTGGACATGTTTTAGGTTTAAAATGATAAGATAAATTTTTAACCTAATCTGTAAATAACGTTATAAAAAATATACCTAACCAAGTCCCAAGAGTAAAGAAATCTTAATATAAATTCTAAGTACTGTCAGTGCATTGTTCAAAATTAGATATTGTTTTAGCATATCAATTTCATAGTGCATGTCTGTAGGTAACCGGGTAATTTATTGCTACACTTGAATAAGTAATCAGAGCTAGGTTTCAGGCGAGAACCTCTGTGGAATATGCAAAGCTTAATTCTGTAATGCGTGTCAGGATATAACACTGCACTATGCTAAACTTATAATTAAGATACAATGTATATAATAAGATTCTGCTTGCATCAACGTGTATATGTCTAATGTTGGTGATAGTAAAATGTTCTTCCAGCCGACTCATCCATGATTTATCTCTATTCCACGTAGTCCTGGAATGCGTGTGGCTTCCAAACGAACAGAAATCCTCGGAGCAGTGAGGTCGCTTCGTGACGCCTTCAAAGTGCCCAGGATACTTTTGTGCCCTTTGAAGTCTAAGTCTAAGTGCGGAAACTGAGTCCACCAACAATGTTTTTTTACCCCACATGGGGATTAAACCAGGGATCTTATAATGTGCAGTCGAATGTGCTAGCTATTAATTAATGAGGCAGTTTATTAGTTCTTATACTATTTTATATGTGCCACCGATGTATTTCCGAACTAATTCGAATTAGAAAAGAACGTACCAATAATTAAAAGGCCGGCAACGCACTTGCAAGCCCTCTGGCAATTTCTTTGGGCGGCGGTATCACTTAAAATCAGGTAAGCCTCCTACCTGTTTGCCCCCTGTTATATATATTTGTTATTTACAAAAGAATTATACTTTCAACTTGCGTTTCGACTAAGCATCGAACCTGATAGCGCAATTGGCCCATTAGGTTAATATAGCACTACAGTAATGTTTCAGTAAAATTATTAACATCTCATAGCATAATCATGCTAGTGGAAGATATTAATAAACTGCTAATTCCTAAGTGACCAATGACCCGTCGATTCTTAAGAGATAGGCCCTTCGTTGGAACAAAAGCACTGTTAGTTGGGACTGACCAATATCAGGAAGTATTAAACTCGTGAGTTCAGTGAATACGTTTGATATTATATCACAATTTCATTATACTTGTTTAAAACTAAATAAGTCCAGGTAGGTTTGAACCCCGGCTGTGCACCAATGGATAAGTACTATGTGCGTATTTAATACGCGAATTCGGTGAAGGAAAACATTGCGACGAAAGCTTAGACCCAAAGAGAGTACGGCGCGTGAAACAGAAAGCTGATCACCTACTACTAACAACTAATGATCACGATAAGCAGATTGTGAGGCCCAGACCTAAAAGGTAGCACTGGTGATTTTAGTTCGAATTAAAAGATTTGTTTTTCTGATCGAAAAGTGCATTTTTTAATGGGCTTTCTATTGGGCTTCAACAAAAATAACGCTTAAGATTACATGCATTGAGAGAGGTACATTTACCAAAATCAATTTAGTTTCAAATACTGAAAAAGAGCGTACCAATTCTTAAAAGGCCGGCAACGCACTCGCGAGCCCCTCTGGCATTGAGAGTCCATGGGCGGTATTGCGAAGATACACCGACTATTTGTATTATAAAGTTTATTATAACAGAAAAGAGTAGTTAATATCGCGTGTAACCTGATAGTGTATCGTATTTCAAGATTAATTTTACTTTTTGATCAAAGCTAGCAGCTGACTTACTGGCATAGGACAGGGAGCGGTGGAAGGTTTTCATTTTTGTGGCCTTAGTAAGTGGATTGCAAACAGAGCGAATGAGAGAGCTATATTATATTCTTAGAGGAGTTTTGCGTGTTGACTAGATCACCTGATGTCATTTTTGATGAGACGTTGGCGTGCAGAATACATCGCCTGATGTCTCTTTGACGCAACGTATATTGCATGGAGACTACCTCACCTTCTTTCTTTTCTATTCGGGTGCTTGAACGCGACGGATGTGACGGATAAATCATCTTCTATTGATTTATTTTTGTTATCATAAAAACTAAGGGGTTGAGAAAGTATAGTCCCGGAGACATAGTTCAGCTCAATAAAGACTTTTCTGCAAGACAAGGTAAGAGATAAAAGTCAAGTTTGACTCGCGACCTTGATAATTGAGTTTGTCATATAGGAATCATACTCAATTTTAAATCGTACGTAGAGCCTACGTCAAAGTGGAATTATTAAGCTGTAGGAAAGCACTTTCAGGTGATATGAGACCTCATTGCTAATACCGTCGAAATACATAATATTGTCATCTCTTTTTGGCTATAGAGCTATTGCTATAGAGCGTCAAGCTTTTTGAAAGCGCCCCGTGTTTATTTTTGACGTGATAACGTCTTTAAAATCGTTTTAGTCGGGTGACATGTTCAGAAACTTGTGTCATACCAAAACCTCACGAGCGCGATCGCAGGTATAACGAGAGAGAGACGGACCGATCTCCCGTCTCATCTCGAGCGCTGCCAGTCATTCCGTGAATGTATGAAGAAAAATGTATATCATAGTCGAATAAGTAAACTTGTCATTTTACACCCGAAATTTATCATCAAAAGTGTGAATAAAACGATAGATGTAATTTAAAATTTGAAAAAATTGTTATCTTCATTAATTCCTTACTTCCCAAAAACTTATATCACCAATAAGACGTTATCACGTAAACATCTCGATCGTAAACCTACTTTACAAACAACAATATTTTTTTTTTCATATAATAAAATCAGTGGTCCTACAATGTCTGTCTGGGCCTCAGATGTCTGTATCAGTTTTGTGATCATTTGTTTTTTTTTCAAATAGCATCACGAAAATCACAAAGGCCCTAAAGTTTTGTAAAGTAGCTCACACGGACAGTCCTCTTTTCATTTCGAATATCGTTTAATTACATTTAAATGACATTCCAATATTCAATGAAAAATCCACTTTGCAATAAAACTTTTATCGAAATGTAAAAATCTTATCAATTTTTGTTCGGTTTATGTTAGATCATTTTTCAATTTTTTGTCCATAAGAATATTTGGTTATGATTTAAAGCTAATATTTTGAATTTATTTATCTTAGCTATAGTTATGTATTGTCTTTTATTGACATACCCTTTACACATTTACCACGCACGCTGTAAAGCGCGCGAAACATCGGATAAATTTAAAATAATGTTAAATAATTGTAAATTTATAAAAATACATAACATTAATCCAGTTAAAAAGTTTTTTCTTTATTGTTATGATTCCTCTCCCTCAAGAAGATCTCAGCTCATGTGTGAGCGTCGTGGTCAGCAAGAAAGCATCTGGAGCCGACAATCTGTTTTCACCAGTATCTTCATCGTCTCTCTAATCACAGTGTATAGTTTTGATGACGTTGAATCTTCACTTGACCTGTCCATCTGGTTGGTGAACTTGTGCCTTTTAACTACGATCAGTTTCTCCAACTTCTAATCGCCTCCGGGCGTTGTATGGCCGAAATAAGATACAATTCGCTGTGCGCATATTAAAGGAGATTTATAATTTTGTAAATTTCAATGACTGAAACAAATTTATATTTTATTTATTATTATTTTAACAAAATAAGCTACTATATGTATTTAGATTTATATCACTTACACATACAAAAATCTACTTAACATTAAACGGTAATAGATTTAAATATTTTCAAAAGACTAACTATTACATATTATAGGTACATGAAGCAGCCTTTTGTCACTCAACGAACAATTAAAAATGTCTATTAACCTAGAGTTCCTAAGCAGTTCGTTAATTATTTCAAGGTAATCTCATATTACTAAAGAAATACCTATTACCTTTAAAAGACAAACTAAAATAGTTTTGTTTGATTATGTTCTCTACTAAAAAGTCAAAAACTTTTCAATAAAATTAGCTTTGTTTTGTTATATACTTCAGATTCAACTCTATATTTAATAATATGGATTACAAGATGACTAACAATTTCACGATTATATTAGTTTGTAAATTATACTTCCGTTAAAATGTCCTATCCAAACAATAATTCCAAGATGGTTATATCTATATCGGCTTTCTTTGCCAACCGTACCCGAGGGGTAAGTGTCGAGTATACGGTAACTGTTATGGTTCAACTAACTGAAGTGGTACGTATAGTTCCAGTGAACTTAACAAAGGAAGCACACTTATATATGTAAAGTCAGCCAAGAAATTGTTTTATCGCTTGCGTTGTTTCTAAACATATAAAGTTTACTATTGTGTATTCGAAATTCGAATTGCATTTATTACCAACAGATCTGGGACGTTCATTGAGAAATGTGCTACGATGTAATGTATCAATATCAATACCACCACCGCGGTGGTGTCAGCTGAGATTGATTCATGTCACAGAGCTCACTGTCAGACAGCATTGGTTTTTATTTGCCAAAGTTACTAGATCTTACAATATATCTATTTTATAGTTGATAATAATAGGTAACAGTGATTCCATAGTCATTGAATTGTCACGAACGTTGTTTATCACAACAACAATATCAAAGGTTGTTGTGACGCTGACGTTCTAACGGGTCCAGATGATCCAATCACCGTAGCCAAGCAAAATCAAAATCTGATAAGAGAAAAAAACTGGCTTCACTGGGGAATGCGTCGTCCATACTACGTACTTCGCTGGCTGCAGTGAGCTTTCGTCCTGCTCTTCAGGCGTTTGACTACCCCGCAACGGCCTAAGTCGAGGTCCGATTCTCGCAGAGGATGCCCTTGCTAGTGGCAGAAAAAAGCCCATTCCAGCTGATCTATGCTCGCCTAAACAGCCCGTTTGTCAATACCCTTCAGACCTTCAGAGCAACAGTGGGCAAATATAGAACAGGGGGCAAACAGGCAGGAGGCTCACCTGATGATAAGTGATACCGCCGCCCATGGACACTCTTATCTCTTTGAGCGGTCGAACCAAGAGCCTTAAAAAGGAGACCTTAATGTCGAAGATACAGGCTTAAATCCCAACAAACAAATTTTTGACGTCTGCAATTAGATGACAATATTCAAATCATTCCAGTTTCCACGCGTAATCCTGGACCTTTCTCCACCATTATTTTGGTGCTGCCCTCGTTTCTCATTCCTGTGATTACTCGTTTTTAATCCCTTATCCGTCTCACTCTGATATATATAATAGCATATTTGTTTCCTTTAAAGATTTCGTTAAAAGGTTTGGAGAACCACACAGCTAATTGAACATTCATCATACATAGTAGACGTGAAAACATTGCATAATCCTTTTTTAAATTATATAACTGTCTTTTTTATTAAAATCCCTTGAACTTGTACTTAAAATTACACAAGACCACATTATGATACTATTTAATTATAATAATTGATTAATAAAAACAATGATTTAAAGATACATTTTGTTCAAAAACTTGCCTCCGTCAAAGTTTCGCTGGTGAGATGAGATGGTACTGCACATACATTGTAGATTATTTGTGCATAATATTATTATTATAGATGAAAATTTTATCAGTGTTATGCTTGAATTATGTAGCGTTGAAATATACCCACGAGGTTAAAGTAACATAAGAAATTTGTTTAGTTTATAAACTCAGTTTAAGCTTTAGGATATAATTTTATCATTTTTTAATAACTTTATTCATATAGGTAAACAAGTACACTTATGAACGTTAACAGAAAATATGTTAAATTAATTCTAAATTTACATTTACTACCAGTTCGCAAGCCAAGGGCGTAGAAATGGCAAGAACAACTGGCAAGAATTTTCCACCTACAAGATAAAGGAAAAGCCTTTCAATCAAGTAAATTAATCTAAATAGTACAAAAGTTTCGTTTATTTAAAGATTTCAGAAAGACAATTTACTTTAAGTACTTTTTACTCATGGCGATAGCTTTAATCAAATCCTTACAACGTAAAACAAGTGTATGCCAAAATACCTTACAACGAAGCAATGGAGTAAAAGAATTATTAGTTGAAATTAATCACAATAAAAAGAAGAGCTAAATTCAAGGATGCAAAAGTGACAGACATGACAGTGGGTGGGACACATGTGGTGGAAAATTTTTGAACAGAGTGGAATCCTAAATATGGAAAGAGAAACAAGGGAAACAGGTGAGGCGTTAAGTTGATTTGTTGTAATAAAATTAATATCATTTCTTAAAAGGCTGGCAACGGACTTGCGAGCCTTCTGGAAATGTGCGGTAGCACTTGATATCAGGTAAGCGTTTGCCCAGTGTTACAAAAAAAGGGTAAGTTGTCTTAAAAAAAACCTCTACAATCTAAATACAGCAATAAAGGCTTAATTTTAATTTATATTAATTCTACTCAAAAGTCTTAATCGAATACCTAAGGATTTAAATCTAAAATAACAATTATTATTAAAATAATATTGGTACACCATAATATCATTATACAATTCAACTCAATAAGTTTTTATTGAGTTAAATTTCGGCTATAATTACCTACATACATCAATATGTACTTATAACATAAACTGAAAGTAATTACTGTCTGTTTATTTATTTGGTAGAATATATCAGCGTACACTGGTGTAGACAAGCAAGACCTCTAGGAAAAGAGAATAAGAATTAAAGTTAATTTTACTTTTTTTTAAACTAAACTAAAATTGTACCATGAAAATTAAATTATTAAAAATTAAGTACTTCAAACTATCATATTCTTTAGCTCTCAGATTTACATACCTTCATATTATTTGTATGTTTTTTTGTCTCGATAGTTTATTGGGAATTTAAATTTATACTTACTGTGTTTTTTTTGTGTTTTCTGTTTTTTTTTAGTTTATATATAGAAATAAGCAATAATAAATATTTAAAGAAATTTCAACTTTAATTCTTCGTTCGATTTTCTGGCATTATTAATAATAACACAGACTTCTTTTTGGAGTGTTTTAACCTAGATGATTCAAGAATTATTGCGCGTTACGTGAATGGAGTTTTACTTTGCTCGTAAGTTGAAGGATACGTCTTGAAGCTAAAAATCGGCATGGAACTTCTGTACGTTGCTTATTAAAAAAAAAAATTTGTAAGAGCTTGCGTGTTGTTCCCACGAGAATGTAAGTGCGTGCTCCTATTTCACCATGCCTCCTACTGATAGTGGACAAATCTTTGTTTTTAATTTATTTTATTATTATTAATTACTTAAGAAGTCATGTGAAACATGGTGTAATGGTTACTGCTCCTTACAATTGTGTAAAACGAAAAACTTCGCGATTAAAAAGAGTGGTGGAGAGTTTATTGCCTGTTCTTCTCTTCCGTTCTACGCCCTCGAACTGGCAGTAAATAAAAAATTAGCATCATTTCATATAAATTTCTTTTATTACGTTTATAAATGTACATTTTGTTACCTATATCAATAAATGATTTTTGAATTGAATATACAGGCAGAATATCCGACATATTCTTCTACACTGTGCAAGACACAAAGCTGGGTAAATCGCTAGTTATGAATATATTGAGGCAATAATGCGAGAGTTTGGTGCGGCTGTTTAATTAGCCGTAAGCCTGTTGCATGAGGTTTTACCCATAGCAGACCGTTTAATATTGCCACAGACCTTAATTAAATGCCTGAAATACTTAAGGGCTACTTACTATATTGCATGTCAGTGGATTACAAATATAAATACCTATAAAGACGCGTTAACATTTTGTAATTGATACTTCAGAGTGTTTCCCAGCGTGGGGCCCACGCCCCATACCCCTATGGCTTAAATTTGATTGTTTAAGGAAACCTTAGAGAATTTCTTAAAATTATATGAATTTATGTTATTCAGATGTATTGAAAAATTACTTACTGTGTTCTTTAAACCTATCATTTAACAAAATAGAAGAGTTACTTAATTGAACAATTCTATTAAGTTATATTAAAAATGATGTATGTTACATAAGAAATAAAGAACTTTAGAAAGGCTAAGGTATGGGGGTAAGGGGCTTGGGACAAAAACGGTTGCGTGCCACTGCTTCAGACTCACGACGAAAACAATTTAATGATATCATCTCAAATAAAATTACTTGAACCTCACTTCTAGAAAAAATGCTCTTCCATCTTCCTGCCTCGTAGTCTTACTTTGTTTCATGTTCCTCACACCAACTATGCAAGAACTCAGTTTTGTATCGCGCAGTCCGGATAACGACCACTATTTAAGCCTTGACTTGCTTAAGCTATCGCGGGACGTGCATAAAAGGAGTACTAAGAAATAGCGCTAAATCACCTGCATCATGAGTACATCCCACATACACACCCTCACATTTACACCATCACACAACACAATAGAATTAGGTAGGTATAACCTAGTATTTAAATATGTATTTAATAATTGTATTGAATTTTCCTATTGTAAATGTGATAACTTATATAATGTGTGCCATCATTGGTAACAAAATTTATGCAATAGCTGTGTTGGCCTAGTGGCTTCAGCGTGCGACTCTCATAACTGAGGTCATAGGTTCAATCCCCGGCTGTGCACCAATGGACTCTTTGTCTCGGTCTGCGGATATAAGATTAGCTTCAACGGTGAAGGCAAATATCGTGAGGAAACCAGCTTACATTAGCCCAAAATAGTCGACGGCGGGTGTCAGTCGCTGATCACCTACGTGCCTATTAGATTGGAAAACGATAATGAAAGAGATACAAAAATTTGAGGCCCAGACCTGAAAAGGTATATAGCGCCACTGATTTATTTTTACGTTATGTTTTTGTAGATGTATTTCATGTTAGTATTGTGCGTAAGTATGTGTTGCTTATATACATAATTCACCTTATTGAACAGTAGATTTCGAAGGCCGGACATCATATGCATGACCACTTAAGCACGGAGACTGTTTTCTAAGCGTATAAGCTATATACTTAGTAAGAACATAATTTTATTAAATAGGACCGAATATTCTTAATATTAATTTAGTCACTCCAATTCACATAACATCATATTGGCTATTTGAAATACCTTCGGACTATTTGTCTGTTCTAATATAATATTATACAGTATTCGTCTATAATATATAATATAGTATTACATACATATTTACAGCGATAGATGTTGACATTTTTAATATATTGAATTAGTAAGCCACGTAGTAAAGATCTTTTGATATTGACCGTCGAGTCGTTTGAATTGTAATTCGTATTATTGTTATGAGGATCAGATAGACAACGCCATAGATATTTAGAAGGGTTTAAATAAATCATTGAGGGATTTAATTACACTAAAAACATTAACACAAAGAAATCCACTAATAACCACAAACTATTGTCACTTATTACTTCAATTACACCCACTTCACACAGTACTTTATCACTTATCTTCACTATTCGCACTTTATCTCTTCCATGTTAATCTCGTGGAATCCTATTCGAAGCTGAATTGATTGGTCGTATTTCGGCTCATGTATCCCTGGGAATAATCTTGAACGATGTTCGAGAACTTTCTACGTCTGAGTGGTACCGTACTCTTTTGCGTATCATTCCGTCCTTGTCTGACAACTAGAAAGTTCAGGCTAGAAAATATTCTAGGTTTCTACACTTGCTCTGAAACAGCCTGAATAAATGTTTCAGTCTCCTGGAAACGAGAGCAACTTATACAAATTACAATTTTCTGGAATGTGATAGAGCCTCTCCTGAAAGTGCCATAAGTCATCTTTCAGCATGTTGAAAACTTCTCGAACGTATGGAAAATGAATACAGCAAGAGAATAAATAAAATAAACGATAGTTCAATACATTTTATGCTTAACCTAAACAGATTTGCTCACCTAAAAGCAATCATAACCGTACTCAACGTAATAAAACCTATTTGCACAGTAATGTTGGCACACGTGACATCTCGAGAAAACATGTGGAGGGAACGTATGCGACGGAAATCAATCACAAATCGCGTTACTCTGTAGTCGAAAGCAAATTTGTTACCTGTCAATATTTCTTACGCCCTCAACGGTAACTTTGTCTGATGTTCTTTTTTTAAATATTCCAGTACAGCGTGATTTTCAACCTACATACTCAAAACTGATTCTACGCGTTGGTATGTTCTATCAATTATTAAAAGAGGGCTGGGCTAATTTGGTATTCTGAATTACGTGAATTATTATAGGTTGAAATTTTGATGTTTGGTGAAATTGTGGAATGGGTTTAATCTGTAATCCGATCAATTTGAACAATAAATATTTATTATTCGCTTATTGATACATAGATTTGGAAAAATATTATACTAAGTATAGAATGACATTTATATCATTATCGCCTGATTTACAAATTTGTATGTAACTTTTGTAAAAAAAAATTCTTGAATCAAAGAAAAAAACATTCGATTTTTTAATCAAAATTTTTCCGTTTCCTATTATTTAGGGAAATTCTGCTACTGATACGAGACGAGTAAAACACATATACCTTCTTCAATACCAGATTTCTCATAAAGCTTTCTGCATCATATAACGTATTAAAGGGTTAATTGCAAAGTTCAAAAATAAAATAAAATATGGTTATTATGGAATATAAGATACATGTATCACTTATTCCATATCATTGAATTTATATCGGTAGACATCCCTACTCATCAGCATTGAAGACAGAAGGTGTAGGCCGAGAGAAAAAACCGGCGTAAATAACTCACGGTACTCTTTTAAAATATCAAATCATCATGTATCAATATAAAAATTACTATGGCAAACAACACTAAAACAAATATCGCAAATTAATTAGAAGTAACCTGTCTAGCACAAGCTAAAGGCCCACGCATATTACTTATTTACTTTTTGTTCTGAGCCATAATTGTTTCATTGTCCATTAACAATTCCCTCTACAAACATAATACATCTGTTAATGAATGGAAAATTAAAACACTGGTAAGGCTTGATATTGCGGCTTACCTGAATTGAAATTTTGTACTGGACAGTTGACTGTTGAGTTCATTAATCATTCTATTAATCCTGTCGGCTTGACGAGATAATCCATTGACTCCCTATAATGGCTCGTCAAATGTTTACAGAGCTTCTGATAATGCTGAACAGGCAATATCGGCGCCATTTTTCATTATTAACCGACTTAAAAAAGATTATAAAGACTTTCGACATTTAAAATCAATTTTTGACAAGTGTGTGTATAAAAATGTAATGCTATAATGTACGCCAATGATGTCCACAATCAATTATACATATACCATAAAGAATATATATAGAGTGATATAGAACTGGCACTACGTATATAATGTTTGAATATTACTTTAAGCTATTTACCTCCAAATTATCTCCTAGGTAACCTTGTTAAAATTGATGTCTGCGAAAGATATTAAGATGTTTTATGTTCAATTATCGATGAAATAAGGAACAAAAATCAACTATACCTATTTATTTATTGAAGTTTACCATATCATACATGGTAAACTTCGTGGTATATGTATATATGTTATATATGTTACAAGCTATCTTATTTAAAATATATGACCATTTTGGTAGAAAAAAATGTTTCAAATAATGTAAAAGATATAAAAACAAAATTACTAGCAAAACATCGGATTGGGTATGAGATAAGCACCTAACCAAGCTTTATTTAAAATTGATCAGCCCACTACCAAATATTGGATATATTAGCTCCGAATACGTACAGTTTAATCCGTTATAAGAAAAGAATTCGAATGAGACATGCCTGAACTCCTAGTTGTTTTATTTTCTGTTCTGTTTCATTGAAATGTACCCCAAAGTTATAAAAATCCTATGACCAGCGTCACAAACCGGGCTGGTTTCGAAATGGGTTATAAACGAACATTAAACGCCTTACGACATCGCTTTATTGCTTGCAAGACAATGTCTGCAACTGCAACTTATTATGTGCCATATAAACATTACGGCGAATAAAATACGTATAAAGGAAGTGTTATTTTGTTGCTTTAATTGTGTTTTAAAAGCCTATGTGGCGCCTACGAGATTTCCCATTAACCTGTTGTCAAGATACTTATTTGTTTTTGAGTTATGAGGCAGCTACTCCGCTAAATTTTATTTTCTTAATATTAAATTGGACTATATTGTCTATATGGATTCGAATTAGGTCTATTAATAACGATCATGATGAGATCTCACTTTATTTCACTTCACTTTTCACTCTGAAATCTATATGATGAATACCCATTGGTCTAAAATGGGTAATGGGCATAGAATTCATGACATTCACAGACAGCAGATTTGAGCAGTACAATTTAAAGTTTATTTTCTTTTAGTTTAGTTGAAAAATCTAGTACAGAGCCTTCGATGGAATGAAGTTCTTCTCTTAATTACTCTAATTGTGTATGTTTGCTACTTTTTCCAATATTTCCTTTAATAAAAAATCAACTCCTTTTTTTTCAACTTACACTGGGCAATCAAAACATGAAGTGTTATTTTTAGAAGTCGTCCTTTGTCTATTTTAATATCTTACAAACTGCTTAGGTCACAAGGTTTCTTGTTGATCAAAGTACTAAGTATATCTTTGTAAAAGAAACTTCTAGAAAGCCATTGAGCCGCCTCATTTTGTTTAGTGTAAAAAAACTGGGTCAAGAGTCACTCGCTTAATGATATCGTTTCAATTTTTGTGTCACTTCAGATACGGCTACAAAACTAGAGGTAAATGAGGCTAAAGGTTTTGATTCTTTAAAATATAAAATAGTTAACACATATATTCTCAAAATCTAAGAATGTTTAGCGGGACATGGTTTTCAACAACAATTTTCTACAAAATACTTAGTTTTTTTTTCGTAGCACCTAACGGGCAGGAGGCTCACCTAATGTTAAGTGACATCGCCGCCCATATACTTACATGGCCAGAGGGCTTGCAAGTGCGTTGCCGACCTTTTAAGAATTGGTAAATTCTTTTTCTTGAAGGCTCCAAGCCAAATTGGTTCGGAAATACATCGGCAAAAACTGCTTTTTTAGTGTCAATACATTAGGTAAATTGCATTTAGTTACAAATCTGTTCTAGTTCAAAATTTTGCCATGTCTTCATCACAACTATGAAAAGAAACTCACGTGTGATTATTTTACGATCGCCTTAGAAGCTTCTTCTTCAGTCGCATTATTCACTTCTGAAGGTGAAGGGCCTTTTCTTGATCAGTCCAGCGAGTAGGGAATCGGCCCTCCACTCTGTCAGTCACGATAAGTTTTTTTTTTAGAAGCTTACGGATAGCAATTAAAACTATATCTTGATATTAATTATCACATCATCCAATTCCTCTTTCGAGTAATATTGACCGGCTTCATGGATAAGCTATTCCCAGCGTATTTAGTAGGTGTACACTCAAAGCAGTTTTGTTTACGTCGCTAATGCCGGCGGTAGATTTCCGTCGCCGGCTGCACCGGATCTCTGACGGAGCGGCTTGTTTCCGGCGTGTCAGCTTGTTTGGTACCTTATCTCGCGAGCCACGTGTTATTTGCTTTTTGGTAATGGTTTGCTGGTTTTCCACGACTGTAGACGTAAAAGACGCGGTTTCATTTAAGTTATAATTTTGTACCAGCTATGCTTCAACGGTTCTTCTTTCGTAAATATGTAAAGCTGAACGTGTGTCTTGCAAAGAATATAATATATGAAAGGAGAATAAACAGTATAACTGTTATTTTATTGCCATTGTAGTGTCTAAAATATGAAAGTGCATTATTATTAGGGCTGTTCATTGGTTTGGGTTAATGTTAAGAACACATTAACAACATATCATAGTTAGTGTGTTTGTTTGGACATATACACTACGTTTGTCTCGGGCATAGTATTTTAGGTATTAGTAGATACTTATTATTTCACACAGATTGAACCTAGCGCGTTATTGAACGCGTGTCAATTGTAACCACTAACCAAACGGAGACAGTATATAAAGGTATTTATTATACTAATACAAAGCGATAAAACATAAAATTATATAATATAGAGATGTAGATATATGGAAAGTAGAGAAAATTATGATATTATTTTAACTGGGTCACCGGAGAAACGATAAGTGTGGGAACGCGAAAAGTGAACGAACATCACGTTTTTATAATAAATTGATTTTGTACCAGATGTTCTCCGACATAACCACATATTTCGATATTGCACTTTATTATTTTCGGAAGACATTACCGATATTTCTTTGACGATAATACTTTGTTTGCTACGTTCGCGCGTAGACGCGTAGCGTTGCGTAGCACTTTCATGGAGGTTTTTTTATTACACAAACAGATAGATTTTGTAAGGTTTGAATGTTTTCTTTTTGTGTTTATCGTAAAAATAAAGATTGCTCGCTTTATTCTTTGACGCAGAAACTTTTTATGCTCATAAATACTTTTTGTTGAAGACTTGACAGTTTGGTACAGGTTCTAAACTTAATTGCGTAAGTTTAGAACCTGTAATTCAATTATCAATTTCGAATTTATGATAGACATGCAGATGCCTAAGAAAAATTTATTTATTTATTTATTAATAGTAATCTAACAGCTAACATACATTTTATAAAACAAAACACTTATACAACATACAAAGCCAAAACAGATAACATAGATAAACAATATATTATATGAAACAGAAAACATAAGTACATGACAGACAGACAAAAAATGAAAGAAATCTGAATGTAACATTAAACAAACGACAATTAATCCTACTAATATTATAACCCGAAAAATTGTAAGTATGGATGGATGTTTGTAACCCTTTCACGTAAAAACTACTGAATGGATTTTATTGAATCTTTACAATAATATAGCTTATATTCTGGCGTGCGCTACCAAAAGCCGCCGCTAGAGATAGATAATATATGTAATGTATGATGGCAATGTTTATCGTAAATAGTCTTACAAGAAAACCCGCCACAGTATATATCTATGTCTTATGTGTAATCCATTATAGCCAAAATAGAATACCATAAGTACAATAAAAATTGATAATTTTATTAATTAGATAATTAATAAAATTATCAATAGAAATTGATTCCTATATGAAAATAGATACTTTTATCGCTTCTGGTATTTAAAGTATGTCTTTTACGCTATATCATTGGGACAAATATTATTTTAATCCTGCGCAGACGAAGTTCCGTGTACCGGCAAGTACTTAATATTTGAAAGAAACTTTTCCTAACAATATCCAGCAATATACTTAATAGAAGGTTTTAGTAGAATAATGTTCTTAAAAACAGCGGGATAAAGGCTGGGGCAGCGTGATAGATGACGCGACATCACCACAGGCTGGCTTAGAACTCATTCAGAATGGAGGATTACATTGGACGTTGACGGATTGCCGCTCATAGATAACTATTGGATCGCTTTAAAACTGACCCACTCATGTAATTCACTTAAAGAAATACGTAGAATTAGGATTTCAAACTAACCAAATACTTTGTTATGACCAGCGTGACTTGGTGGTTATTTCGTATATATATATACGACCAATAACAAAGTCAAATCAATTATTTCAATTACGTTTATTAAAAATGCACTTTTGAAACTCAAAATTACAAGTTGAAAATATACAAAAATTACTCTAGTTGCCCCTCCCAAAAGGTAGTTTCATATGGAGAAGAATGGGCAAGAAATTCCATACCTACTCTTTTAAAATAGTTTTTACAATATTTTGTATATGTTGATATGATAATTATATGTGAAGATCATGTACCTAGAACAAAACAAACTACTATACTAAAATAATATAGCGTATGGTGTTACAAAAAACAAGGCAGCAGATAACTAAATTATTATGTAGATACATGGTGCTCACATATTTACAAATATGGCAACTATATATTTTACATTATCTTAATATATATAAATTACGTGTCACGTTGTTTGTCCGCTATGGACTCCTAAACTACCGAACCGATATCAATCAAATTTGCACACCGTGTGTAGTTTGATCCAACTTAAAAGATATAAGATAGCTTACATCTCAATACCTGCAATATTATTTTACTGCAAAATATTTGTTTATTATTTGATAGTCACAATTCTAACAGATGGCGCTGTGTTGAAAGTACCAACGCTTCACATAAGCTATAATTTTATGGCATATCCACCAAAAAAGCATGGTGGTCCCCATTACTGGTGTTCTCCTACCGATTCCCTTGAATAGTTTGCTACTATGTAATATAACAAAAACCTTAGCCACAGCAACGCTTGGCCGGTCCGCTAGTTCTTTATAAAAAAATAAATAATTAACATACAGTCAAACACTATCCACATGCTTTACAACGAATGAGCTGATATGTCTCTGATTTAGACCATTTGTCATTACGAGGTGAGTAAAAAGTGTCCTCATAAAAACATAAGTATAGCAGTGGGTAGAATGTTGGAAAAAGGAAACTTTAAAAGCATGCCAGAAATATTAAAATCTGAAGAAAACAGTTTCGCATTGTTGTTCGGAAGCAGCCTAGAATTCTCTAGGAAAATCAAGCTAATTTTATAAATAATGGAAGATTCTCTTCGAGAAATATAATTGATTTTAAATGTATATACGGCTCAAATATAAGTCTTTCCTCCAACTTCGATTTTGTTCCCTTTGGAGTAGATACTCTTGGTGCTAAAGATTTAAGTTGGCGCCCGGTAGAATATACTGGTGACCCCAGAGCTGGTGCTTTCCTCGCTCTATGAATAAGTATCGCAATACAGCGAGGAAATGCTGCCACCCTTAAAGGTACACTGCCACAGGGACCAAACTTATTAAATTTGTTTTAATTTCCTTTTTAATAATTTTTATTATTACTATGTAGGTTAAGAAAATTGTAAATACTGTATATTTGATTGTTACGATTACTAATAAAATTGGAAAACTGGAAAATTTATTTTAAAGGACAATATTAGTAAATCGCAATGACACAGAGTAGAGAGATAGAAGAACGCAAAGCAACATATTTAAGTATGAGTGAGAGTGACATTTAGATGGCGCGAAATTGAAATTGATAATCACAAAAACAAAAGAAAGCTTTAACTTAAATATGAGCTTGGAGCCATTTGTAAGAATATAAACGGCACAAGAATTTACGATAAATTCCGGAGTTTTCGTGTTTTAAAAATAGAACGTAATCTTGTTAAGAACGCCTAACACGCATTTTATATAATCGTAACTTTTCGTACGCGTGTCACCTATTTTACAATACGACGTGAACTTTGACCCACTTCAGTATCTCGTGAAGTTTGCAACAAACTAAATTAGCTTCAATACAAAACAGTTTATTGCTTGCGATCCCTCGGGAATTTTCGAAAACGCGACCGTTCTATCCCACTAATATCATAAACGCGAATTTCGGGGTTTGATTTTCACTTCAAAGAAAATCTACTAAAATATTGAGTTGAATTCGTAGGAAAAGACGGATTTTTTATTTAAGATATAAAAAGGTGGTAAATTTGAGGATATTTATTTCATCCAAAGTATTTGTCATTTACCAAAATGCATATTACTCAGTCGATAACAAGTACAAACTGACTCAAAGACAAAACTATATTTATTACCAAAATATTACTTATAAACTTCTACAGAAATAAAGTCGTAAGTGCAAGTATCTTAATTCCTTTAGTAAAAGCAATTAAACTATTCATGTAACCTTATTATAATAGTTGGCCTAGTGGCGTGGTGAAGTGTGCGACCCTCTCGTCTCTATTCTATTAGAATCACAGCTGATCTCTGTGTGTGTGTGTGTGTGTAAAGTTTAGGTTTCCTAGAAAAGCGGTACCGTTATCTAACGGGCGTAATGTAACGTTGGGTGACGTCACCAATACGTTGTCTATAAAAAACATCAGAGTAGGTTTTCTAGGGAACGTTGAGTGTCACCGTAACGTTAAATAGTGGTGCTGTCATTTGCATGACGGCCGTCATAGCGGTGATAAACATAAGTTCAACGTTTTTCGCGTGTAGCGGTGCCCATATTTAATTAATACCATAAGTGGAAACGTGACTTGGACGAGCGAAAATGATGTTTTTTTGCATTATGTTAAGACGGCCGTTATTAACAACCGTAAAATGACGGCCGTTTGTTAACGGCACGGCTTTTCTAGGAAACCTAAGCTTTACAGTTAACTCACGCTCGTAAATGAAAGGCAGACACCGTGACGAAACCGGCATACCTTAGACTTATAATTGTCGGGTACAGATCACCTACTTGTCTATTTAGAAATAAATCTGAAATTAAGACCAAAGGTGACGGGGTAGAATAAAATCACCTCTACAGATGCCAACTCTGCCCCCTATTTCAATGGACATCTTAAACTTCAAATAGATAAATGGTATGAAAACTTTTTAAATTAGATTGAATGACATTTAAATCAGATTTGAGTAATACACAAAAATCAAAGGAGCTATATTATATAAATTGTCTATGTAAAATATTATTTTTCTAAACTTAATTCGTGCTATAATTTTGTATTTCATAACACACAAATATATAGTTATGAAAAAATACAAAACTATATCTAAAAATAAATCGAGGTTAGTTGTTAAGACAGAAAATAAAAATTATTAATAAGCTGTTTATCGACTCGAAGAAATACGAAAAATCTTCGCACAAACCGAAATCATTCACTGAAGACCCTATTTTATTAGATAATAATTTATAGCAAATCTGACCTTTAAACCCAAAAGAAATAAGTATGCAAAATGAATAAAAATGTAAGAAGGGCGAGGTAATATTGCCGTGTGATTTCGAATGAAAAGGTCGTGGTATCCTATGTTATAAATATGATAGTTTGTTAAGCTGTGAATGCGAAAGCATTTAATATATGTATTAAAGAAAAACATGTGTACTTATGTACACGCATTAGAAGTTATACTTCTTTGGCGTAACAAGATATTTTTTTTAGGCTTATTCTACGTTTGTAGAAAAAAACGACACTAACAACGGTGTGCGCGCGCATTGGAAAAATTCACTCTCATTATTTCTCGCGCACTCCGTCACAAAAACCGACACCCTGAAGTTTATATATAGTCAACATTTTTTTTTATACAACTATTGATGCTGTATTTGTACGATATTTAGACAATGTTTCTAGAAGAATATTTGTATCATACTTTAGCTATCATAAGCCTCTCGTAACTCATAATATGTCTACTGAACTCCAATAATTGGACTTGAATTAAATAGTAACGCGTGTACATAAGTACACACGCGTTTTTTTCTATTGCATCCGGTGAGGGACCTCTTGCATCCCAATTTGTCTTCTAACAACTTCATCCCACCAAGGCAGATTCATTTCATCTTTCCAGCAATGTCAAAATAGAGTTTAATAGAAATAAAATGAATACAAAATCCGCTAAGTGGAATTCAGGTCACAGGTATTTTACGTCTTACTGGAAGTCATAACGCCTTATTGCTGACAGTTTACGATGCAATACGCACCGCTAGCGCACTTTGCTTGTAATTGAATCGCAGGCGTTCGCCGTAAATACGGATTTGTTGTTGGACTGTAGAAACAACGGCTTAAGTTTTATTGAGATTTATTAAACAATTGAAGTAAATATTGGATGAGCTTTGAGATAGTGTCCTATTGGTGTGATTATTCAAATATGTTACCAATGTAATGCGTTAAATATTGTCTAAATATCTTATCAACAAATCTTAGATACTCCAATTTTTAGGCTTTTGTCTTACCTTTCTATTTGTTTTAGTTTTATCAAAGCTATTTTGTTTATTATTTTAAGTAGTTGAACAAATATAAATTTTCAAATTTTATATAAAAATATCTATTTACCTTAAAATTATCGGTACCTTAATATATAAGTTTAGAAAGCATTATATACGCGTAACAGGAGTGCTTTGGAGTTAGCATTTCATACTAGATTTTCCATCTTTTTGTGTATCCATCGTTGAATGTATTTTGATAGCTACATTTGCAAATTTTATTATCTGAGGAAACTGTAGAAGGATCGTAGTATTTGGGAACCACGGGTCTCTGTGAAGCTTTGAAGTTAGTTCATACTAGATTTCCCATATTTGCGTACGCGTAATATCATGTAAACAGTCCATACTTGCACCCTACGCGCGAGTTCGCAAGATACTCGAGTACTTAAAAATGCAAAGGGAATTTGAGTGCTCACTCAAGTCCTGCCGCAGCTAACAACAAAGCTTATCGGGAAATATGCCTACTCATCCCTCACTTTTAATCTAGCGAGGGTGCATAGGTATAAACACCCAATAGTGTTTCTTATGGAAGAAGCTAATTTTACATAAGTGGGCTACTGAGTACGAGGGGATACGGTGTGCAGCTAAAATGTTATCTTTTCTACATTATTTATGAATTGTGTGTGTCCGTGTGCCTGGCATATAATGATGGCATTGCTTGTAATAACAATATAAGTACTGTTTTATGTAATAGAAGGAAAACGAACAGGAGCTGCCGCCGATAGACACTCACATTGCCAGAAGGCTTGCAAGTGCGTTGCCGGTTTTTTTAAGAATTGATACGCTCCTTTCATTAAGGACTCGAAGTCGAATTGGTTCGGAATAACTTCAGCGGGCTGCTGGTTCCCAGTATAACCGTATAATAATTACCACTGTCGCTATAATTTGTAGACTACATAGTTTCGTTATATTCGTTTGTTACATAGATTTGGATCGTGGATTCATGTTAAAATAGCAAAGGAACGTCCTTGCCCACCTTCCAGCTTTCCTGGATAGTTTAATATGAGTTCATTTAAGCTGCGGTTAAATAGCCATCTCTAGCCTCATCCTACTTAATGACATCAGGTGGGATTTTGGCCACAATCTGTCTGTCTAGTACTGTATAAAAAATGGTGTAAGCGATGTTACCAACGTTGATTACTTAAATTGTAATCACAATTGACCGTTGATTTTTATTATTGCTTTGGTTAATCATTGAGATTTCTTCTATTACTTTTCTGAATCATCATTTGATATGTTTGATATTATTTAATTATTTCATAGTTTGAAATCATAACTTAACGAATAAAAGTACGATTATTGTTACGACTAATCACAGCAGAGCCTCGAGGCGCCATCTTGACTTTTGACAGTGCGTTCAGGGAACGCAAGACAGTACTGATTGAGTATTCAGTGGAGCATTGTGGTGATGAGAGGACCGAGTTGGGTCGAGTAGATTGTTATTAAAAGTGGCATCTTCGTCGTGCCTTGAAACAGCTGATTGTTATAATTTAAGCTAAAGTCTTAAAAGGAATCAATCTAAATGAAATATTATACCATAATTATTCGTGTATTTTGTGCTCTGCGCTCGCTTTTTACTCACATGACAATATGATCGATGTCAATATCGTAGATATATAATAGCATCGAAATTATTAGTTCACGAGAAAAATTAACTCAAAGCTCCACCTATGTCTATAATAAATTTCATCTTTAACAGAGTTGCAGGCGTGAAAGCGTAATACACAATCTCGCTTTTGCATCTATTATTTGAGCGTCATTTTAGAGTCACGCGAACACTTGAAGCAGTGATGACGTGCATTGTTGAAATGTTAGCTTGCATGCTCTTTGTAATGTGATGTACACGCAAACTGTATCCCACAATAACTTAGTTATAATAACAGTACAATTATTTAGGAATAACTGTTGCTAAACTAAATTAAAATAACAACAAAATTTAAACACGCATACAAAAAAGAACCACCTGTCCACTGAAGTCTATGGGCGGCGGAATCACTTTACATCAGATGAGCCTACAGTTAGTTTGCCTCCTGTTAAAAAAAAAAAAATGGTGCGTGTACTTATGTACGCGCGTGAGAAGTTATACTTCTTTGGCTTTCTATATTTTTTTTAAATATTAAATAATTTATAATCAAAGCATTGCTAAATTTCTTTGAAAAAATAATTAAAACACCTTTATTTGTTTAAAAGGTACTACAAATGTCATTATGCTCATTCAAAATTCTTGGCATAGATGCTAACGTCACGCATATTCTATTTCTTTTTACTTGTAGATTGTCTTATTCCCATCTCGCTCGCTCGCTCGGCGCCCATACTGATAATTTTGTGTCACGGTGCGCGCGCATCGTAAAATTTCACTCTCATAAATTTTTCATAATGCGCCTAAAGAAGTATATTAACTTCAACAAATAAAAAATTGAAACCACGCAGCGAAATAGCTCTGACGATTCCTGCCACATTATATGTAATCTAAGGCTCTATAGCTCAAGTATGTTATTTGAAAATGAGATGGCGTAGTCAAGTCGAGACGAGCCAACGAAGGCAGACGAGAAATTGATTCAGTGGAGGACGTGAGCTGAATTCAGAAGAACCCGATTAAAATTTGTATTAGGGCCGCACATATGCTATTTTACGGAAATTATTTGTATGAACGCAAAATTTACTACACACATACAATTTTTGAAGTTACAAGACACATTGTGTTCAAGTATCTCTTTAAGGCAAGACGTTCCTGGCAGCTGCAATCAATAAAAAATGTTAACCATTAAAACTATTATGAAATGTATTTAAAAAAAACAAACAAAACCTTCCCCCTTTTATTAGTATTATTATTTGTTAGAACCTTTATATTTCCTTTTTAAATATTACTAATAATTTATATAGAAACTATACTTGCCTGGTAACCGCAGCATATATTCAATTAAAATTAAATACTTAATAAAACAAATGAATAAATGCAATACGTTAAAGTCATACATACTTTATTATGTACTTATTATATTTGTGATATAAACATTGTGACAGCCCTAACTGTAATATGTAGATGGCGAATCAATGAAACTTTATAGTGACATCCGACGAACATAATTAGGAAAAAAGGATCGTTGTTAACTTGGTAACTACTTAATCCAACTTTTATCTTATTAAAGCAAAAATATGATTTCCTACTATAAGGTTTTTTTTAAATAGAACAAGGGGCAAAGGGACAAGAGGCTACAGCCGCCCATAGACACTCTCACATCCAAGCTCGCGAGTGCCGATCTTTAAACAATTGGTACGCTTTTAAAAGGTACGTAATCATTTGTGATCGTTAACACATTAGACATTTGGACTGCACTAAACTCGTTTACATTACACACAAACAATACTACGAAAATAAATTCCTTTCAGAAAATTCATATCTTATATCATAGGCGTTCTATTACTAAGAGAATTAAATGTATTATTAAACTGTTATTTACTTTTTTTACATACAAAGGGTTTGAAAATCTTATTACGCAAATATTTGAAGTCGGTGCTAAAAAACAATTTGTTGCTTATATTTAATCTAGAACCTTCATAGATTTAGACTGTCTAAATCATCGATCGACAAGTGTTTAATCACAACGCAACGGCGTGAATTTTATTTTCATATGACATTTCAGTAGCTCTGAGAACTATCCATCTGATTACAAATTATAGCCAGGTATTGAACCCATAGACTGTTCAAAAACACAAACAAATCGGTCCAGGAACGAGTATGTACACCAAAAAAACGTGCGCAGTTTTTGGAAGATAAAACGTTAAGGAAAACAAACAAATTAAGTTTTACATTATTTTCCTGAAAGCGCAGATAATGAAAAACGATTCACGAAATATCAATAAACAGGCAGTGAAAAGAAACGATATTATCTGTAGCGGGCAAATCGGAAGTCGTAGTGATGATAGTTTCCGGTATCAAACTTGTTTTGTTACTATTTTGTCTTTGATATTCTTTTTATTATCTCCGTCTAGTTAAACGGAAGCAGGATATTGATTTTTTATTCACCAAGTAACGTGCTCTGAGCAAAGAATTTATTTGTGATATTCGCTATATGCGAATGAAAAAAGTAGACAATAGTGTGAGAATATTTTTATGATTTATACTAAATGTGCAATAAAATACTTGCATCTAAAACTTATTTTAGTTAACTAGCTTTGAGTTACTTTATATTTTTAACATTAAGTTTAATTTAATTATATATTTATAATAGTTAAGTCAAAGGCAATATTATTAGGTGAGCTGAAATGTACGTAGGCTTAAATAGAAATAAATTTTTTTTGATAGAATTTGATTTGTTTAATCAATATAGTTGCCTTCGAGAGCGATACAACGATTGTATGTTATACAATATCCCGATACCATTTTTATAGTACGATTTGTCTTTCGCCTCAAAAGGCTTCAGTATCGGCGATTACCTCTTCATCAGCGCAGCTTCTGTCCAACGAGCCTTCGAGGTCTGAGAACAGGAAAAAGTACCTGTGGGCAAATTTGGAGAATTAGCGATTAAAAAGAGTGGCGGAAAGTTTCTTGCTAGTTCTTCTTGCCCGCTCTACGCTCTTGACTTGCGAACTGGTAGTAAATGTGAATTTACAATTAATTAACTTCTTTTCTGATGTTCATATGTGTACTTGTTTACCAATATGAATAAAGTTATTTTGAGTTTGAGTTTTTAGTTTGAGTAGGAAATTAATCAATAAAGCTTTTTATAAAGTTGAGGAGTAGTTAAATGATCCTACTCCTTGGGTGTGATTTGCTGCAGTTCAAACAATTTGTATGAAAATACTTGGCGATTTAAAAGAGTGGCGGAAAGTTTCTAGCCAGTTCTTCTTACCCGCTCTACGCCCTTGACTTGCGAAGTGGTAGTAAATGTTAATTTACAATGAATTTAACTTGACATATCATAAGTGTAATTGTTTACCTACATGAATAAAGACATTTTGAGTTCGAGTTTGAGTTCCACAGTATCACATAATAACTCGCCTCATGAGGAAACCAAGGTCTTTGTTATTTTCGTCCGACCGGCCCATGGGTGGTCCAGCGATTTAATGAATCCCAGTATAATTAAAATTGGCATGCTAAATTTCAAGCGTATTAATGATGTGTATTATGTATTTTATTTATGAGATTTGCTTTTGACTTCAAAAATAAAACAGTACTGTTTGTTCTTGACAACAGTTTTTTTTAACTTCAATTTCGCAGACATTTAATGATGTTTCTTATGTAAATATGAAATGGACGACAACATTCAAACTTTTTCAAAGTTCATTCCATTTCCAATAACTGTACGCTACATTTAGTTATTTAAAACATATTTTCTATCAATACAGCTTAAAACTAATTCGATAGAAAGGAAAAAATACCTAAATTTTTCCATAACCAATAATGAACAATACCACTCTTATGAATACATCTATTTCATATGTTACTTATTACCTAGAACCTTATAAATCATAAAAGCTTAAGAAAAAATGAATAACTTTACAATGGCAAATATATTTCAAATTATGACCTAAGTAACAATGCGTGGGCAGTGTTGGCCTAGTGGCTTGCGTGCGATTCTCATCCCTGAGATCGTAGGTTCGATCCCCAGCTGAGCACCAATGGACTTTCTGTCTATGTGCGCATTTACATTCGCCCGAACGGTGAAGGAATGCAACGCGAGAAAACCGGCTTGCCTTGCCCAAAAAGACGAAGGCGTGTGTCAGGCACCTACTTGACTATTAGATTGACAAATGATCATGAAACGAATACAGGAATATGAGGCCCAGACCTAAAAAGGTAGCGTCACTGGTTTTTGTTTCAAGTAACTTTGAAGGATCGAAAGAGTGCCGCTGTTAATCACGTCAAAATCTGTCACAGTTACGTAGAAATAAGCTCCATTGCATTATAATAGTTGTTGCCCCATTCAAAGAATTTTCGTTACTCCAAGAAGTAATAAAATGTTAAGTAGTGTTCGCGTGCGACGAATGGTGTTAGTTAAATGGAAAAATATTTAGTATCGCCACGAGTGTGAAACGGCTTGGCTCATGCGATTCTTGAATTCTACTATAGCCGTGATATATTCGCAATTTGCATACATTTTTTACTGCATAGTTCAACTGGACCTAGATTTAGAAGCATTTATTCAAACTGCGCTTAATAAAGGTATGTTACGAAGGTATTAAGGTTCATTCCCCGTAAATCATAATTGCAATTAGATTTTCCGCTTCAGGTGGGTTTTGAGGGCCCGACCGAATGGTTATTTTTTAAATGTACCGCATCTTTTTAGAAATATTGTGTTTAACTATAACTCACTTTAAGTTAAATACTTGAAGCATCTATAATGGTAGATTGTGTTTATAACTTAGATATTTGCGCATCAGTTAGACTTATGTACTCGGTCAGACAAAAGTTTTGAGCAATGCAACAATAAAAGAAATTGACACAAAAATAAAAGAAGCTTTTGGTCGCGTAGAGAAGTCATGAAAATGAAAAAAAACGAGAGTGGTATAATAGACAAAAGAGAAAGAAAATTGTCAAGAGGTGGATCGACCAGCAGGTGGTATAAGGCAAGTGGCATAGTTTAGACAGGAATGGCGGGATTTGGAGGAGGTCTTTGACATAAAAGGGCACACACCTAAAATAATCTAATACTATATTAAGTTCTCGTGTCACAATGTTCGTTCTCATACTCCTTCGAAACGGCTCGACCGATTCTTATGATATTTTTTGTGCATATTCGGTAAGTCTGAGATTCGGCTACCTATTACCTATGTTTTAAACCCCTAAGTGTGAACCCCAATTTTTTAATATATTTTTTTTTTAGTTTATGATACAGCATACAAAAATACATACAATCCCTAATTTTTCCGGGTCAGCTAGTGAGATATAAAAATAAGTTTAAATGTAAAAGTATCTGTAATAAAAATCTTACATATGTATTTTATATTTACATATATATTTATATTTGGTTGTGTTGAACTATGTTATTATTAATACTTTATAAATTAATCCATACAACAATGGGTTAGTTACATTTCTTAAAATGAGTAATAGTTGTGTTAGTATAGGTTCTAAAAATTTAAGTCAGATTTTTTCTTGTGGTGTATATTTACCCTTTTAGGGTAAAAGCCTCCTCTATTATTTTTCCATTTCTCTTTCAGCAAAATTCATCCAGTTTTCCCCCGCTAGTTCTATTACGACATCTATCCATATTTTCTTTTGTCCTGCTGTTGCTTGAATAAATAAATAAAGTTCATGTTACACAAAATCCCATCAAAATGTGTTCAAAAACTCAACGCGTTAGAAGTACTTCATTTTAGACTGCCTAAAGATAGCTCAATGAGTTATTCACGATCACATCTTTGATCTCAGCAGGCAAACATCTATGAATACATGGGGAGTCATTTCAACTTAGGAAATTTCAAAGTGCATCCATGACGCACAAAACATTCGATACACACACTCTGAAAGCCTCAAACTACGCTTCTAAGACGCATAAGCCTCAATTACAGACTGTTGAATATACCGTATTTTGTGCGAAACGGGAGGGTATGGCAACAAAATAGCTGCTTTATTGATGTGATTCTAAGTGGGAAGTACCGAATTTCCAAATTGATTTTAGTAATATGTTGGTCACGTTTTAGTTTATTTATTTTAATACGCTTAGGTTAAATGGGTTACTGGAATGATGATTAGGAAGTTAATATAAAATTTAGTAGTAAATTCTATATGCTCTGCTCTGCAGTTCCAGAACAAAGTGCTTTAGGACATTAGCAATGCACTATAGTAAATTGAAAATGAAAGTATCTACAAGGATCTTAATATGGATACAGTCCTTAATACGGCGAAACGGTTTGCCTTAGCTCACTTAAACAGGCTACATAGCCATGTGAATGTTGAGGCAATAAACTTCTTGATACAACAGGAACAAGACGCCTAAAGAGAACTAATCATTTTGAGTTAATAAACATAGTGTAGTGAATATAAATGTGTGCAAGTGCGGTATCTAAGACACATGAACACAGTGTCAAAACATTATAGAACACTAAGACTCTTATTGAACATTACCTTAGTAGCTATTCACTAGTATTGTAGAAAATTAAGTAAAAAAATATTACTTATTAGCCATAATTAGTGTATAGGCTAGATTGTAATACATGTAAGCTCGCACTCTCTTTTGTGAGCCTTATTGTGGGGAAAAATCAATAATTGTGTTTAACAAAAAATCTTAGTGTTTGTAACAGTTTAAGATTTAGAAAAAGGTTGTATTCCATTTTTGCTTATATTTTTAGTATAATTGTAATTTAAGCAAGATATAAATATACTATTTATCACAATTAACATTAATTTATCTTGAGTTTATAAAGTTGTCGAAGTATTTACTTAATTAAAAGTTGTAACTGGTCAAAGTAACGGTAAAATTGAGATAAACCTGTTACAATTTAGTAAAGTGTATTTTCTTTTAAACCTACCAACTTAACGGTCCAGTCTAATTAGGTATAGGTCATGTGGCTTGTGCCTAATCTGTATACGTAACTCTTAAATACAGTTAAATATTCGTATAATTTATTTTCATGGCCGGCTGTTATTATAAATTGTCACAAGTTAGCTCAATAAACACTTATACATTCTCCATTGGGTTCAAAATGGCGCAAAGTTTGGGTTAACGCGAGTTTTATGTGAATTATTTGAAACGACCCAATTCTAACGTTACCAGTGTTAATTATTACAAACATAAATAGTGGAGTACATAAATTACAATAAAAGCCTTAAAAGATTTCATATTCCATTTGGAATTAGTAGATGAGGAATGCTGGATTGAGTGATGTTGTTCAGGCACGAAGAAAAATAATAGTAGAGGCACGGGCAGGAGGCTCAGTGATACCTTTCAAGAATTGCTACACTCTTTTCTTGAGGGACCCTAAGTCGAATTGGTTCGGAATTACTTCAGTGAGCAGTTGGTTCCGCATAGTGGTGGTGCGCGGCAAAAACTGCCTTAAGATACGTTCAACTGTGGAACAACGGACGTCGAGGATACGGATGATATTTCATATTCTGCCTTGACGTCCGATGATGAAACTCAGATGCAGGTATTAGTCCGAACAACACCTCTGAACACTCTCCATGGTGAATGCGGTAGAAGATGCAGAGAGACCCTACATCTCTACGCAACGCCAAGGGATCAAGCCGCACGGAAAGTCACTGGTAGTTGACTATCCAAATCGCTCTTCGTTGAACACGGTCAAGCGGAAGGAGCTGCTACTGGGGAGCCCATAGGTGAGAACAGTTTTCCTTTGTTGTGAATAGGCGAGTATACTAGGTGAGTCTGGTCAAGATCGAGTCTGCCCATACGTTCCTCCAACAGATTGAAGACTTAGAAGACAGAAGAATACTTAAATAAAATTGTGGTATGTATCTTATGTAGTGTGAGATTTTACCTCAACTAGAGAGTGAAAGTCACACCCAAACACAACATAAACATTGTTTAAATAACAGAAAGTTTATGTTTTTAAGATTGTCACTTGAACTGATTTAATATTAATCGGCTCCCTATATGAAACTACTTTTTTATAGTATAAAGCACTATTATGAGCAATGTTGGCCTAGTGGCTTCTGAGTACGACTCTCATCTGAGATCGTAGGTTCGATTCCCGGCTGAGCACCAATGGACTTTCTATGTGCGCATTTAACATTCGCCCGAACGGTGAACGAAAACATCTTGCGGAAACCCGGTTGTCTAAAACCCAAAAAGTCGACGGCGTGTGTCAGACATAGAAGACTGATCACCTGCTTGCTTATTAGACAAATGATCTCGAACTGAATGATACAGAAATCTGAGGAAAAAACTAACAAGTTTGTACCACCGCTGATTATATTTTTACTAACCCCTATTCTTCAATCGTATTATCCATAATTGTCAAGTCGGTTCCAATGGTTATATACTATTTGTAACAAATTAGACTCGCGTAAATATATTGAATAAACAAAGTTGACATATACCACTTAAAACAAGTGTCGCGGTATTCAGTGCATTACCAATTCGCTTTTATTTTGATTGAACTTCAAAAGCAAGTATATCCAGTGACCGGTGAAAGCATCCATTACCGCGAAATGGATATGCGCACTTAAGATCACATCACATGCACATCAATTACATTAAATTAATGGGTTATTAACTGTTCACCTTTTGCACGCTTCAAGTGCTTTCATTTACATATACAGTGTAAACTATTTATAACATCATTCGTTAAAAAACCCATACATTAATTCACTCTTAACCCAAAATCCATACATTAATTCACTCTTTAAACTATCTATTAGTCCAGGAGCTAGAGCTCGTATGCAAAATATGAGTGACGAATTTCGCCAACGGATTTGTCATTTGAGTTAAGAAAAGGTCAAGGATTAATAAAGTGGATCTTGCCGGTCCATTTTTTGGTCCATTTTTTTTACCCCATTTTCTCTTATGCCTTACAAGGGAATGGATTGAATTTATATAGCAGTGAATGTTGAAGAAAAATATAAATTAAAAGTTAATTTAAAAAGTGTGTAGGAAACTCATTAGGGCTGTGCAAGCACGTAAAACTGTCCCACGCCAGAGTCATAATACTCGGTGATGTCGTTCCATTTGGCTATGAGATATGATATAGAGAGGACTTCTGTGCCTGCCGTGCACTGGTTATTCTGAACAGAGATTTTTTTATAGAACAGTGGCCTATGGACACTCAGAGCCTTTCAAAAATTAGTACGCTCTATTCTTGGTAGGCGTTGTGGTCAAATCTAGAGAACTTTTTTTTATATAGTGTAACATATATCGCAAAAAGCAGCACGGTATATATTCTTAAAATTGAAAAAATATTGGGGACTATAGTAAACATTCGAAGTATTTATAATGGAGCTGTCGTTTTTCATGTAACTTGTTCACTTATGAACGTCAAGAATATCTCTTAATTTACATTTACTTCCAATCAAAGGCGTAAAATTGACTGATAACAAATTCTCCGCCACTCCATTTATTCGTTCCAAATTTAAAAAAAGAATACACTTAGAGTTCTTTTTTTAAATCACTGCAGACTGTGAGCCTAAAGTCATACGCTTCATTTATCGATTGGTACTTGTTATACACACGCGTTCATTATCCTTGTAAATGGGAATGATAAATGTTGTACATCAATTTGAAAAACCTTCGAATCTTATCTGGGCGCAATTAATCTATCCGACAAACCGCAACTCACTATCAAGATTACGGACCGGGAAAGCGATGACCCGTTTTTTATTTCGCCAATAGATTTTAGGAAATTACTTTTCAAATAGGACCTTTTTTGGTATAATAAATCAGATTTTTATACAACAGCAATTTCAAATTATTTATACATGTTTCTAAACAAGATAAAATAAAGTGATTTTCTGGACTTAGTGAAATACTGTGCAAACTCAGATGATTTTGTCACATACACTTGACTGTATGGGTTACCTTACAGAAGTTTCTTAACGAATATTCCTTCAGTATGAGAGAGTCTTAAACATAGTCACAGAGTCCATTGGTGCACGTTCGGGGTTCGAACCACGAATTAATACTGAATACTGAGGCCTACACAAATTATATTTACCATTAAGAAATTTATGATATAAGATTTTAATTAAGTATTTATTCGAATAATTCTTTAGGTATTTCTTCGTTATTAGGTTTCTAAGCAATTTCATTCAGAGCCCGCGTTTGAGATGGTAACTGGAATTAATTTTCCTTCAGATTTCCATTCGCTTCAGCTTCGTACAACTTTTGATACAGTTAATTAATGCTTTGTATAATATGAAAAATATTTTTATGAAATTGCTTCTTATATTGGTACTCCAATTTTCCTTTTACCGTCCTGAATGTCGCAATAAAGAATATTTTTCGAGATGATCGTGTCGTCTTATACATTATGATTTATTTATTATTAAGCCGGTACCGTTAGAATTATTGTTTTAATCATAAGCGTTCACCGGTGCTTTTTATTTATTTATTTATTCGCTCAACAGTATTACTACAGCTACTCACTAAACGATATCCAATCAAAAACATAATACACAAAAGCCAAAAATGGAATACACATTCATACATTTAAAACATAAAGCGCAGTTAACAATTTTTACCTATTTATACAGAAATAAACAAAATCAAAATATATATTTATAATAAATTTTAAATTCTTAGTATCATTGATCATTATAATACATATTTAATATAAAGGAAGAATAACAAAGCCATTATTAATAAAATATACCAGAGTTTTTTTTTAAATAAATCTATTTGCTGGTATTTTTTTTACCTTCCAATAGCGTTACAGATCCCAGCTTCAGTCTTAGAATGTAATTCGGAATGACTGGGGAATACACAACATACTAAGTAATCATGTACCGGACTAATAAAATATACGAAAAAATATGGAAACTACACAAAGTCCCTGGACAACGTCCGAGGGCGCGGAAGGCAGATTGATTAAGGAAAAATACAGATGAGAGCGCTATAACGTTTTTTACCAACACTATTGTTCTCATTCTAAAAATATATATATATTCAATGGAAGTCATATGTTAGGACGCTGGCTCGTACGACTCCTGCCCCCGTATTGTGTAAAAACTGTTATATCGAAGTCTATTACGCGTCTTCGACCAATACCGAAGTTAGGATAAGTAATTTCGAGATCTTTTGAATAAAGGATCATTATTATTATCTGTAATATACTGCACTATTACATATCTTAATTTTAGCAACTTTGTCGGTGAATACGCAGAAATCTTACAATTATTCTCGGAAATATAAACTGTGGTTTCTACTGGAATAACTTTGTATTAATGTTTTGTTGTTAATGTTTTTTTTCAAAACAGCTTAAACACTATTTTAAAGAGACGAAAGAGCTCTTTAGTTAAAAGAGAGTAATTAGAAGAATTTAGTTTTTTATAAAAATATCTACGTATAGTTTACATATAAACATAGTTATACTTCCTATTCTACAAAAATTTGTAGTATATAATATTTGTTTTACAAAAGTAAAAGTAATGAAAACGCATTGCGAAGCAAAAACCACCCATTTATTTTTACACTTTTGACTAAGTTTGAAAGAAGTCGTAGTAAAAGTAATACAATTATGTTGTAAATACAATTCAACATTTATACGTAAAGTATTTTGGTCCGCTCTTTCGTGGCTTATTTCCGAGGTGCATACGCAATATTTTCTTCCCGCAGGAATGATGGAGGTATTAAAACAGCGATTTCGTGTTTATCTTTCGATTGGCCTCAGATTTCCCTGATCACTTTATGTAGAACATCAACCTTCTGCCTGATATCACGGTTGGTTTTTGGGTTTAAGACACATGGGGTTAGAAAATATCACCTGAGGTCGTCCACCTAAGTTGTTATTGAGTTAACAAAAACACCAATGCCTTACAACCATTTAGGTCTGGGCATCAGATTTGCTGCTTTTTCTTCTCTGTACGAGAGAGTGTTACCTGCGCACATAGACCGACCAATGGTGCACAGATAGCGATCGAACCTACGCCCTTAGGGTTGGGAGTCGCAGGCAAACATTGCTCCAGATTGCTATCGAGTTACTCAACCAATTATCAAACATTATCAAGCACATTATTTCTGAGTGACTATCAATATTTGATTGTGATATTTACGTATTTCGAAAACTAGCGCGGTAAATAAAATATGTAATAAATAAAGTCGAGAAAGTACCGCAAAAAGTTATAAAAAGGCAACCAAGATTCTCCTGACGGGAACGTTTCGGCCGCAATTTATTCCTCTCACAAACACGAGCCGTACTGATTCAATATTGACACTGTCTGAAGACCGTACCTAGGATATTCCCTTGTGCTCTAGATAAAATCATTCGAGTTTGTAACTTTTAACTTGCCAATCGCAAAGTGCTTTCCAATTGTCAAACTATCAAATTGTATTCTTTTTTGCAGACTTCGAAAACACCATAGTTATTATTTGAACGTGTTTTTTTATATACCTATATAGAATATAATATAGAACATTATTATACTGTGTATGCTAGAGCTAGTAAGGTGCTATTTAAATAAAACATTTTTAACTAGCGATACAGGAACGGCCAACATTTTAGGTTTTGCATATGGAATTGACGTTTTGTTGTACTGGCCACTTTGTCCTCAAATATCTCCTTATTTCAATTTGGATAACTTCTTGCAAGGAAAAAAATTCCACTCTGATGGGGCAGTCGAAACCACCTTCAAAGATTTGATTGATTTTAAAGAGATCAATGAATTACTTATAAGACGGCAAAAGTGCATAGATACCAACGGTATGTACCATTGCTATCTTTGATTAATTATATTCTATTAAAAAAAAATAACTTTTTATTCCTCCTATACAAAACGCCAATTTCATATGTAAGGACATAATAAAAACTGCGGCGCTACAACCTTTTACAAGCGTCTTAGCCACATATTTCTGTAATTGGATCTTCATTTTTCTTTCTAATTATAATAATTAAAAATAGTTATTATGTTTCTCAATAGGTAAGTAGGTGAATAGCCTTCTGTGCCACACATTTCTTCACGATATTTTCCTTTACCGCATAACCATAGAAAATATGAGTCGAATTGTGTACATACTTATTTTATTTGATAGAAATAAGTATGTACATTCTATAAAAGGCCGCTGCCGCATGGATACCCATGTTAGTGGATGCGTTGCGGGCCTAACGTTATGTGTTTGCGTTTATATAATAATCCTTTATCATTCCTCCCATATTTTAAACAAAAATCCCGAGAGAACAAATCTATAGAAAGCCGTATTAAAACAACTTAATTTCACTTAGGCTAGGCTGGAATCTGAAAACGCAACGTATGTCCAACGATGGACAAACTGACTACGCAAGCATATGATGGTTCCTTAATGTTACAAGTTACTTTGTATTTTACGTACTGTTAAAATAATTTTTTTTAGGATCCATATAATTTAAACTTCAGTGTTCATAATTCAGTTTTGCAAATGAAGGCTATTATTATTATCATCTTATTAAAATAATGCTTAACTAAATAGGAAATAAAGTTGCATGTTAATATATTCGAATGGTAATCGAGAAGTTATCGATCAGTATTAATCGCTAAGGGTACGAATTGGACAAATTGATTAGTGCCATCTCCGTATCTGATCGCCGCCGGTGCCCCAGAATGGGTTCAATCCGTCAAAGTCAACGTTAATCCCCTCTTAATGAGTTCAAAAGCTGCAATTGTATAAGGCTTACATGGTGACCCGCGCTCATCAAATTCTGCCCTAATTTCGCTTTACGGTCATGATTTTAGGAAACCTTTTTTTTACAATGTCAGAATTGAACTTTATTAGTTAAATTTCATATATATATTAGTTCATAATTAGAAGCGTAAACAAAATGTAAGCAATCATCGCACACTTGAAGCTTCAGTTTTTACCATAGTCATAAATTGTAATTTAACAGTCTCGTTTCCGATAATGTCCAATAATATAAGTGTCACTTAGATTTACGAACTCTTCAATACGTCGGGTAAGTTTTTGGTTATGCCAGCGTCGCAACCCCACTACCACTAATGTTATCTTAGTTACGAGCTCATGTTTTAAACAATTAAAGCTCGTTATTACCCAGCTTCAAATAAAGTGTTGCATTAAACATATATCTGAACTGAACATATCCATACAACAACCTCCACCGAACTTATATCAACTCCCAGTTACAGATTTATCTGCCTTGTGGTTAAGCGTGTAGTGAGTCAGGTGCCCGAGGCATCTTGTGTAAGGTTAATAAAGAAAAAGGAAACACTTTAAGAAAAATTTTCATTAATTACGAATGCGTTTTAACTAAAAGCGCATACGTCAACCAAGAAAAAAAATGTGTGCGTGTACTAGTGGTACACACGTAAGAAGTGAAACTTCTTTATGACCTTATTTTTCGAAAAATGATCTACTATATGCAACTTAACGAAATTGGTTAAATAAAGTTTAACAAAAGGCTTTTATTATCATAGACATGAATACAAATACAGTTATTTCATTTACCTTATTACTACTAAGATTATTACAGAATTTCATTAATTGTAATAGAATTATTACAATCATTGTTATCGTTATTATATATTTTTGTTATTAATGGCTTCGAATCTCTTCGGATCAACCGTGGTAGGGACAAGAAAAAGATGGCGCGTAACCGATAAACGTGACGATTTGCTATAAATTTCTCCCATACGTCGATAAAAAATTCATTCTAACGCCGATAAAGAAGTTTGACTTCAAAAAGCAACATGGCGCGTAACGGAAAAATGTGACGCGTAACGAAAAAATTTTACACTAAATTTTTTTCCAACCCCGATAAAGAAGTTTCACTTTAAAAATTAAGACAAATGTCATCGGAAATTTGAAACCAATTAAAATAAACACAGGAGAATCTAAATTAACACAAAAAAAAGCTTTGAACTTTATTCAAATTTTGGCTGAATCATTTTAAACTTAGACACAGACCAATAAATACCGTTTTGTACAAGTATTTATATATAATTTATACAAGTAATATATTATATGATGGAATGGGTAGGAGAATAGATTAAAGAGCGAGAAGTCACAACAATGAGGGCAGTACCTAAATGGCACAGCAAGGTGAACGTAGAGAAAGGAGAAATGTTGACAAAGCAACAAACGAGAACCCGAAAAATTACTAGATAGCACGATCTGAATTTGAACAAAAACTAGACCTGCAGGTACCTGTACATTGAAGATAATGACGCTCAATCGTAAAAATAAATTTCTTGGCATCAGGCGTTCAATTTCGACATTGGAGTCTTTTATATTATTAAATTATAATGACAAAATCAGTTGACACTAACGCCATTGCTCCGATTTGATAAATTACTATAAATAATAATACAAATGTTGGATCTAGCAATATTGGCAAATCGAATAAATACAAGTATAAACTGATTAGACTTTGACGTTGTAATTTACGAGCTCTGTGACATACGAAACTGACAGCTGACACTAACGCCATTGCTCCGACATATAAACAATTTAATTGAAATACATCTATCAGAAGGCATACAAATAGCATATTCCATAAGATAATTTGCAAGTATTTCCATTTTGTTCAATTACACTAAATTATTTTTAAGTAAAAGGTTAAACACACACATAACCCTTTTAAATTGAACACTAATTAATAATACAATAAGTGCGTTTCAAGTTATTTCCTTACAGACGTGATATGTCCTTAACAGACCGAAAGTGCATTAATCATAAGCAAGGGAGGACAAAGGACGTTTTTACTCAACACCCTTCACTGGGGCTTTTCTACATTTGTCACCTTTTGTTGTGGGAAAATAATTCAGACGCATTATCCATCGAAAAACCGGAACTAAGTAATACTTTGAAAACAGAATACATAAAAAACAACTTCAATATTTTTCCAAGGTTGTTTTAAGAATAACCTTTTAAATAATTACCTAAATATTATATATATGTATAATGCTAATGGGACGTATGTTTGAGATTTTTCAACAAAGGTGATAAATCACCTTATTATATAAATATAAAATTAGACGGCACACGGCACTTTAGTTTTAGTCTAATTTTATGGGTCTCAGACATTCAGTTTCCTAACGATTTTGTACGCATACGAAATACAACCATGCTGGCCAGAATGCAGAAGAACAAAGAAGTGCTTATGACGGTTAAGAAAAGGAAACTTGAGTATTTCGGACACGTTTTACGTAACTCGAAAAAATACAAGCTCATTCAACTAATCCTACAAGGCAAAGTGGCAGGTAGAAGGAGCCCTGGCCGCAGACGCACGTCATGGTTGAAAAACTTAAGACAATGGTTTGGTCAAAGCACCAAGTCATTGTTTATGTCATGAGGCGCGGCATCCAAAATTATACTAGCCATGATGATCATCAACCTTCGCAATAAGATGGCACTATAAGAAGAAGAACGATTTTTTTTTCATACGAGCAAGTGATAATTACAGGTATAGATGGAAACTATCATGCACTGCCAGAGTTCGAACACGGCTTTAGGTTATAAAAAACCTAAGACTGTTTTTAATATAGAACAGGGGGCAAATGGGCAGGATGCTCATCTGATCTTAAGTTTACCTACGCCCATTGACTCTCAATGCCAGAGGGCTCGCGAATGCGTTGCCGCCCTTTCACAACTACTCTATGTGTATTGGTGCAATACGGTTAATGCAAGTATTGTTTCAACTAAAATTTAAAGAAAAAATAATAGAAAGTATTTATATGTATATACAAGCAAGCACCAAACATAATCTGGTACTAACGGCACAATTTAAGTGTTTAGTTTTAATATTTGCTAACATTATTTGCCTCTTCAATTTGTCAATTTTACACTCACGAACCTCTCGTGATTTTGGTTAAGGACATCAAATATACCTGATATATTATATGTAGGGACATATACACTAGAAGTACTCATAATGGGTCGTTAAACGGGATTGATTAAGTAGTTATTCTGCAGTGAGATTTGTAAGTATGATTCAAATGTTTATCTGGATGATATATTTAATATTAACCATTCTAATTTATAGTAAGATATCATTAATTATATTTTTATACCACTTACATAATTAATGTTCTTAATAAACTTATTTGGAGATTTATTGTATTTTTGTATGCGAGTCGATTTTACCCCTATTTTATAGATTTTTGACCAGACTAAGTTTTTTTTTTTTTTTAAAGACAATTCACACCAATTGACCTAGTCCCATGCTAAGCTGGTGAAGCTTGTGTTATGGGTACTAGGCAACGGATATACATACATATTATAGATAGATAAACATATAAATACATATTTAAACACCCAAGACCTAAGCACAACACCAAATGCTCATCACATCGATGTTCGTCTCAGCCGGGGATCGAACCCGGGACCCATGGATTCGTAGTCAGGGGTACTAACCACTAGACCAATGAGTCGTCAAATATTTGAAGAGATCTATGAAATATAGTGTGCAATTATTTAATAAATTACCTTAATCTTAAATTAGAATATTAGCGTGTTTGGCCATTTTAAAAGGGCATTAAAGATACGTATCTGAATGAGCCCGGAATTCTTAAATTAGGACGGCTGTCTAATAACATTTAGTTCGTAATATGTTAAATTTCTGATGTAAAAAAAATATCAGTTTTTGTTATATATAAAAACCGGTGCACGGTGGTGTTTGAACATACAACCTCTGTATATAAGGTCGCTCGCTTAACGCCAACACTGTTCTGTCCTAAACCCGAATCAATTCCCCCCGAGTTTATTCTGAATTTATAAGTTAACATGAAACCGTGATAAAACAAACGTAAAAGTTCCAATCACGGGAATATTTCAAAACAAAAAAGCTAAAACGGCACCCGGACGTGTTTTGTTTGTCTAAATAAAATAAATGCAACTTTTTCGTATTAAACTTGTAGGGAAAGACAAAATAAGTCGCTGCGTATCGGGGACTGGGCTTAAGGATTTTCTACATTGTTTATCTAAACTCTTGACAGTTGGTACGAAATCTTGGTAGGTGTGACTTACAAATCCTTTATCTTGAAGCTCAGATGTAACTTAGTTTACGCACGTTTCAATACGTTTAGGCAGGTGTTGTAGTTGATTCCAGGAATTTTATAATTTTAACGAATTACATAACGGACCTTTTTGATTGTTCGTTGAGTTCTATTATTTGTTAGTGCGTAGAGTAGTTAGTTTTTTTTAATTATCTAATTTGGATTTGAAATTTGGGATTTTTTTTTCTGAATTAATTTCTTATATTTGTTTTCTGTTGCTTCCCAATATTCTTCTATGTAATAAGTTTATCAATAATCAACTATAAAATCGAGGATTGCTTTGCTCTAATTTGTACCCTTTGTGATATGATTCCTTTGTGTCGAAGTAGGTCGATACAGCTCGCAAAAGTTCGTCACATAACTTGGGAATAAAAAGTCATTGATTGCACTACTCGAAAATTCAAAAGCAATAGTTATTCCTTTGCTTTCAGTAGCTAATAAATTTTTAAGAGTTTGAAAAGATATAGTTTGCGGGAAATCGAGAGAATATTGAAAACGGAAAAGTAATGGAACAAGTAGTCGCCAATTCGTCGAATTTTGAACGTATTTTACTGCGAAAGTTTGTCGTCTATAAATTCATGTTTGAACACAAATATTTTGCATCGTCAATCATATTAGATTTTAATGTTATTAGCTACATGAAAGCTTTGATTTGTGGTTCTGTATTAAATGCAATTGAAATGGGGTTTGAATAGATCTGAAATTTACGTCCGATTAAAAACATGACAAAATTATATTATATTTATAGCTAGTATATAGTATATAATTCTACTGTAGGTATGTCCCTGAACTACTCTTAAAAAGCTGTACCAATTTTGAATAGGTTTGGGTGGCACCCTGAATTCACAAACACAAAATATTATTTGTCTTTCATTTCATACTTTGTTTAATATCCTAATCTATTGAAATATCATGCAGGACAACGTCTACCGGTAAGCTAGTATCGTTTAAATATAAACGTATTTTTTTTAGCCCTTAGGATAAGTCGAGAAATAATCGCACGTCTAAAGGTTCCAACTGATTTTTATTTCCGTTAACCAGGATATGCCATCAAACAATTGGATTGTCTAATATTTAAAAGAGAGGTCCTGGGTACGATTCCTGGATACACACACTACATCATTTACTTTTAATATAGTACCTATTTATTGAAAATAATAATAGTTTACATCAAGCGCAATAGCACAAACATCAGTGCTCACAAAAAACCTAAAAACAAGATGAAAAAAGGACAAAAGAATTTACAAACCGGAGTTGTGAAACAAAATGTAGATAACAAGTGAAATGGCAGTAACTCAAGGGAGAGACATTAACTTCATGTATGTAAATGAAGTCGACGTTCGAGTGAAGACGGTTTCGTGTAATTACACTTTATATACTTTTTTATACGTGACTGATGATACTTAAATACTTTTCCTTAAGGATAATGTCCAAATTAACATATAAATAATACTTCTGAATGTCAATTTAACTGTCACAGTAATTTCTCGGTCTAAAACAAACTATTTACGTAACTCAATCGTGTAGCAAATACATATATAAATGCTTTAAAACTAATATAAAAAGCTCTAGTATCCTATTAGATGGACTGGCTTTGTTATTTCTGTTTTATATTGATTATATAACACACATACATTACAATGAACATAATATAACATATTGTTTTGTGTTTATGTTTTAATACACATTGTATATTCCTTTTTTGGGTTTTGTACTAAATGTAATTGTTTAGATATTTGTATAATAAGTAGCTGTAGGAATACTGATAAGCTAGTAAATAAATAAATACATTTTATGATAAAAATACAAATCATTGGAATGGATTTTTGATACTTTGTAATAGAAGGGAAGCTTTTCTGATGTTAAGTGATACCTAAACCATCACACTGTCAGAAGGTTCGCAATCGTCTTTGCCTGATACACGTTATTTCTATAAAAACAATTATTTTTCTTGAAAACAAACTCCCTATACGTCATGTGCGTAACCACTAAGAAAGGCAAATGAGCGTAACACAAAGTGCTCAAGTCAAAAAAGTGGGAGCATTCACTTTTTTGTGAGAGAATTTTCTCATATATTACGTCACATCCTCTCACTTCACCCATTATTTGGTCTTAGTGAACTTGCGTACACTTTTTATAGCATTGCCAAGTAAAATAATTCTTGGATGAACTGAATTTTATGTTTTTAACAAATGCTTATAAATGTCATGTTATACGATGTGCTTGTACATATATGCTTTTAAATTATGATTAACATGAAATAACACGTTTACACACACAAATACATATAAAATATCTTTAAAATACAGTGTAATTAAAAAATAATATAACAAATCTATTGAGGCAAATGTAGCAACCATATTACATTAAATAAAATTGTTCCTATGTTCCTTTAACTTAAAATTTATGTATACCATTATGTATGTCGGCTGATCGAGATTGTTAGAAAAAGTTCGGCCAACTGCTGAAGTAGAGAGAAATTGGCTATGCCAAAATATAATCTGGAATTGTGAACGAAAAACACTTTTTGTATTGCAATCAAGGTTGATAATAATTTACCAAAAACATTCAAAGATCTTCCTACCAACATTTAAAAAAATCGACTTAATATATATAATATACGTATTACAATGGAAAAAAACTCTTATTCTATTAATGATTATTTGAGTGATACATTATAATTATTATTATTTTGATAATGTAATAATGATAAAATAATATAGGAATTGACTATGATGATATGTTTAATAATGTAATGTGTAACTATGTAAAGTTCTACCGTTTTAGACAAATTAGCACGCACATGTGGTGGAATATGCGAAGTTAAGATTGTACCACCGTAATATTTTTGGACTATTCTTGCAAATACTTTATTATTATTATTTAATACAATAGTTAACAAGGGACATCAAACAGTTCGGAATAGGTTTTATTTAAATCAATATACATATAATTCTTTACAATATATTTGTTTAGTTTGTTTGAAACTAAATACACAATCAAACTCGACTGCAAAGCAATGTGTCTTGGCATTCGAAACGAGAAACTTCCACAAACTGGCGAAAAGTGGTTCACAACAGGGAGCAAGATTTCACAATATATTAATTTGGAATTCTTTTCATACATTCGGACTAATAAAGAGTATACTTTTACAACAATATGACAGAAATGACTAAATTTACTAACTTTTAGGTCTGGCCCTTAGATTTCTGTTCTGTGGAGTGATTATTTGTCTTTTTTAATGGGGAATTGGATGATCAGCTTTCTGTGTGCGACATACGCCGTCAACTTTTTGGCTCTAAGGCATGCCGGTTTCCTCACGATGTTTTCTTCAATGTACAAGCGACTGCTAAATGCACACTTAGACAGAATATCCCTTGTGCCCAGCTGGGGATTGATTATATGGCTACTCAAGGATGAAAGTCGCTAGGCCAACACTGCTCTACCATTATATATACTATTACCTACTAGCTGACCCGGCAAACGTTGTTTTGCAATGTACTTATATTAGTTCTAGGATATTTTTTTTAACTTCAATAAAAATAACTATCTACTATAATAAAAATAGGGGATGAATATATGATCGTGGAGGGGGGAAAATTAAGGGTTGTATGTATTTTTGTATGTTATATCACAAATAATAAAAATGAAAGTTAGGGACCACCCTAATCATTTAGGGGGATGAAAAATAGATGTTGTCCGATTCGCAGACCTAACAGCTATGCACCCAAAATTTCACGTAAATAGGTCGAGCCATTTTGGAGGAGTTTAATTACAAACACGGTGACACGAGAATTTTATATATTAGGGATAAAAGTTTAACATTAATTATATTCGTAGTAGTTTGTAGGAAAAAAATCCTTCATGAAAGAGGTATATATTTATAAATAGAAATTGAAATATGTTTTTGTATTAGTAAATAAGTTTGTTTGGTTAACCTGAATAACAGAATGACCTAAATACGAAACATAACGAACCTCATTCTAAGCAGATATGATTATTCAAATAATTGCCTACGACGCTACGATAATAGTATTTTCATTAGAATATTATTTTAGGGCCAGACTGCTTTATTTTATCCTTAATTACTGTAATTTATATTCAAAAAATTTACTTAAATTTATGCATAGAATTTTTTTAAAAGACCTGGCTACGAGATTTAGGACATAGATTTAAATTGTAGTTTTCATGTATATAATTGTAGTCACATAGCAACCTCCGGGGCGCTTAACGGTTCATCTAATCGGTTCGATTTCTGGTGAGACAATAAGTGCTTCCGGTCAAAAAAACTGACTATCTAGATTAAAAATAAACAATGAAGTATATCTATCTCATTCGGAGTTAACGCAACTAAGGGAAATATTTATTTATTTTATTTATTAACACTTCGTTGCATTACAATATAAACATTGAACATCATTAAATAAAAAGAAAGGGCAACTGGCCTTATCACTTTCGAGCTATCTCTTACAGGCAACCACCGTGAGAAAAAATATGTATTAAATTTGATAAGGTAGACAAGAAGGGCAAATATTGCTTCAAGTTTAAAAAAAATATAAGCAGAAAGGCTAACCAGATTTTCTTTATATACAAGAGCGCTAAAACTTTTATGTCTGGGCCTCAAATTTCTGTATTACTTTGTATTATTTTGAGTACCGGTTTCCTCACGATCTTTTTCTTTACCAAGTGTGGAGTGTTAAATGCGCACGTAGACAGAAAGTCCATTGGTGCAGAGCTAGGGATATATATGTTATGATATATAGATTCGAACCTATGACCTATGAGGTATGAGAGTCGCACGCTGAAGCCACTAGGCCGATACTGCTTACCAAATTATAGTTATAAAATAAGCAATAAACAATTGTCAATACATTGAAGCATGAATGCATGAAGACTAGGACCATTGTAATCAGAAGCGATTTAAATTTTTCCCTCTCAGACATTATTCAGTTAAAAATTCGCAAAACGTACAGAAAATTTGCTAAAACTGCTTTTAAAAGACAGCTTTCCGTCTGTAAACAGCAACTTTATAAAAAGCACCGAAAGTGCGCAGTAAGTTGTGTTTACAATAAAATCCACACCTCGAGCATCTCCGAAGTCCTAACGAGGAAATAGTGGTTGTAAATCACGGGAAATTCGTTCTTATTGAATTTTCCTTTTGTAAACGGAAGCGCGCTTTTTGCCTGGACGCCTTTTGATATTAAGTTTTTATGCAAGGACGCTGATAAAGGACTTTTAAAATATACTATTTTCTGTAGATAAAGTGTTTGTGTCTTTATTTGATTTTTTTAATGAAAAAGAGACATTGTGTTTTTAATATATCAGAGATCAAGGAGACGCTCACCTGTGTTTAATTGATCGCCGGCTTATTAAGGATTGGTACACTTTTCTTAAATTAGCCGTTAGTCCTAAGAAAGAACCATTTTATCGAAGTTTAATTATCGAATAAATAATCGAATTTTAACCAAATTGACTGAAAAAAAAAACAATTACTTTTGAAATGGTCGTCACAACATATTAATATGCTTTAAAAATTATATTCTGATAAGCACTCGAGTTATCATCTTGTGTAAAGTAAAATTCTCATAAAGAGACTTCAGTAATTCATAATCCACAAGAGTACAATTTGCGATTTAAAAATACATATTAACTGACTCGGCGACGACGCTCAAAAACCATCTTTAGGTCCTTGTATTTTTGGGTGCCCGTTTCCTCACAAAATTATCCTTCACCGTACAAGCGAGTATTAAAGTCCATTGGTGCACAGCCGGGGATCGAACCCACAACACCAAGTCGCACGCTGAAGCCACTAGGCCACTAGGATAAATTTGGATTAAGAACTTTACGTTTTATGAGTTTATTGGCTAAGATTTAGGGCTTTTTAACAAACGGTTTTTTTTTTTTTAATAGTTATGACTAATTTCATAATAACTTTAATCTTTAATACCTGGAGCTGAGTTTCATCATCAGACGTCGAGGCCGAATACGAAAGTATACCCTACACGAGTATACCCTCGATGTACGTCGTTCTACAATGAGCGTTTTTTACCACTATGTTGAACTAGCTGCCCACTGAAGTATTTCCGAATCAAGTCGACTTAGTTTCCTTCAAGAAAAGAGCGTAATTCTAAAAAGGCCGGCAATGCACTCGGAGCCCTCTGACATTGAGAGTGTCCATGGGCCTTACAATCAATCACACTGTCCGTTTGCCCTCTATTCTATAAAAGAAATCCCTATTCTACAACATGCATAATGCATATGAAATAATATTTAATTTCAAAATACTCGTGTACTCAAATATCATTTAATTTTTCAACTGATTCTGTACGAGACCGTGATTAAATTTTAAATGTATTAAACTTTTGAAAACCAGACTTTTTATACGGCGTATAACATGAGCTTTGGACTTGTAATAACATTTATTTAAGATGTCTGGAATATTCGAGGTGAAATAATGAGGTGAAAAGTCCGAGCGATGGCTTTTCATGGGCGGTCAAACGTGCACACCGAAGTGGGTGTTAAAAATACTTTAAAGTTTACGTTTATCATAAGAGGATCCGACGGAAAACTGTTTTTATTATGAAAAAAATCTATGGCCTTTTTAAGTCTGGGCCTTTTCAATCTAATACACAGGAGGCGATCAGCCTACTGTGCCTGACACACCCCGTCGACTTTTTGGGTCTAAGACCAAGCCGGTTTCCTCACGATGTTTTCCTTCACCGTTCGAGCGAATGTTAAACGCGCACATAGAAAGAAAGTCCATTGGTGCACAGCCGGGGTATAAGAGTCGCACGCTGTATCCAACACTGCTTCTATGTTTGTATTTTCACTGTTTTTAATTCTATAGGCCGGCTACGCATTCGCGAGCTCTCTGGTATTGAGAGTGTATATGGGCGGCGGTATCACTTAACACCAGATGAGCCAACAGATGCTGAGATAAAAATATTTTGGATCAAAATTGATTAAACTTAAATTATGTATTTTGAACTACAATATTTATATTTATCATGTAATCTATATTATAAGAGAAGAGGTTTTTTAAAGATTATAAATGTTGCCAACTGCGGTATATGTTGCCAACTCTTGACGAGAAATTCCAGCGCAATTTTTCTAAGCAGAAAATGTTATATCGTCACCTCGAACATGAACACTTCTAGAGTAATGAGCGAAAATTACGAAAAACTTCGCTTAAATCAAGCTATATCTCGACGAAGGTTGAATACTGTGTAACAGACTTTATAATCGGATTAGTACATGCTTCGTTTTGTAACATTTCAAGTGAATAAGAACTTATTTTAACTAAGGGAACGTTCACTTTTTAATAGTTGACTCAAAAGTGAATTTATTAATAAACTTAAAAGAAACAGCTGCCAACTGAAGTATTTCTGAACCAAATCGACTTGGGCCTTCAAGATTTTTAATGATTTTAAATGACCTATAAGAAATACCTAACGCTAACATTATATGTATCTACAATATGTACGCGATAGTACACATAAATAACTATTTAACCTAACGCGAATTTATTGCATTGCAACAGAAAGAGAACATATTAAAATTTCTTTATCAACTGAATTTTCGTTTATACGTCAAATAACTTCACATACTGTGTTTGTATTCTGTATTTAGACTCCCCGTAGTTCATTATCATCATGTAAACTATCATAAAAACCGAGGGATTTGATTATATCTTACTTACCTATTTGAATATAAATGCCAAGACACATTTTCAACAAGACCAGTCTTGCGATTCTGTAACTCACTTTTTGAACTCTCACAGCGGTTTTTACAGCGGCGGTCGCGTTCAATCATTCGTAAAGTAGTCATTTTACGATTTGGCATTCTGCTAAACAATAAACTACAAGCTCCCTCCTTATCAGTTATCATATGTTTTTGACTTTGACTTAGTTACAACTACTTTTAATATTATTGCCATTAAAAGTAAAGCATAATTTTTTTTCGAATTAAATGTGTTTATTTATAACAAAAGACTATCGGTGGAGATTGACATCCACGCGACGGGACGGCGGCATATGGACCCGGCAAGATCGAGCAAGGAACTTTAGAAGGGGTTGAAGAAGAGCCAATCACGGAGTTCTAAAAACTAGAGTGAAGAATTAGTTTTAAAATTATTTAATCTCTATAGACATACTTCAAAATCAGGCATTTTCACTTAATTATAAATTTGTATTGGGACGTGAGTGGGTTTTTTCTAAAGGTCTCAAGATGCAATGACCATACACCGGCAGTATGCTAAGCAAGTTATAACCAACCTTATATCTTAATATATATAAATTAAGCGTCACGATAGGATAGCTTACATATACGTGTGTATATATATATATATATATATATATATTTATATATGTATATATAATCTACTGTACGTGTGTATGTCACTGAACTCCTCTTAAACGGCTGGAACGATTTAAATTACTTTTTTGTATGCGTCACAAATCAGCGAGGCAGATGGTGCTGCAGTAGGTACTTTCATACTTTGTTTAATATCCTAGTCGCTTGAAATATCATGCAGTACAACGCCTGTGGGGTCTGCTAGTATACTATAATTATAACAATGTATTAAATCAATGTGTAAATAATTCTCACAGATATTAACTGACCGCAGAGGTAAAATGATATGAAAGCGCATTAGGTCAAAAATATCAGTATCGCGATACGTTTAAACGTCAGCTAATACTGACGGTTGTAAATCTACAGCACTAAGCTTTTAAGTTATCCTTATACACAACATACGAGGAAAGCACTGTCGCAGTTGGCTGGAACTTCGGCTGCCTTGCCAAATATGTCGCAACAGATAGCACCGTACTTTCACGTTAAGATTTACAGCGCATAGTTCAGATCAGCCGCGATGTTCCACATTCAGCGAATCCCATTTCCGATCGAGTTATAAATACACTTTATTTTTCAGCTGTCAGAGCGAAAATTTGAGTTATGGCCTGGTTTGTTTTATTTATGGACAATGTATCATAAGTGGCAAACTACGTTATATTTAAAGAGTTAGAGGGTTTGGGTTTGAGTTAAATATAGATCAGATTGAATGGAAATATGTGTTATAATTTCACGCGATTCCTACGTTGATCCCAGTGGATGTTACGAGAACTACATCGAACTTGCATACAGAAATGTCGGTATTGTTCTTGCTAGATACAGAGTTTCTTGCCAGTTCTTCTTGCCCGCCCTTATCAGTTTTTGGACTTCTAACTTAAGTCTCTTATTCGTCTTTCTGTCAAAACGTGTTTATTAAAAGACAAATGAAATAGTACTAAGACGAACTGCTTACCCACACAGGACACAATTTACTGTCATCACAAAAAATACTTAAATGTACTTTTTTGGATTTAATTTAAGCACATAGCAAAATTTATTATATAACTATTTTTCTAGTAAATCGCTTTATAGCAAGTAGCATATCATAGAAAATTACAATTATTTGACTTACTTACTTCACTGAATGTCCCATAACCCCTAAATGGGGCATAGGGCGTCCACAGTGAGTCTCCATCGCATTCTGTATATTTACCGACAACACTTATTTTTATACCTATTAATAGCTCGTGATGGAAAGCATCGTGAAGAAACCGGCTTGCCTTAGACCTAAAAAGTCGTCGGCATCTGTCAGGCACAGAAGGCCTATTAGATTGACAAATGATGATAAAACTGATATAGAAACTGAGGCTCAAACGTAAAAAGGTTATAGGGCCACTGATTTCATTATCTTTTATGAATACCTCGTTATATTTGTTACCATTTAACATCAGACGAAGAATATGTTATATTTTCCCAAAACATATTTATTTGTAAAGCCGATACAAATTGTCTCCGATCAATGATATTACACCCCATATCATTAAATCGTTGATAGGAATATCGAAATTTCATTCGGTTCACAAACCACCCTTGTGACAAGAAAAGCCGTAATCTTGAGGGTCTCCTAAATAAACAGATCCATATTCGATAATCAAAAATGTTATTGGTATTTTTAATAGACTAAATATGCACAATAATGTATATATAAAGACAATTTAAATCAAAGGTAAAAGGAATACTAAAGCAAAGTCAATGTGAGACTAGCTGTTGTTGAAGAGCAGTGTTACAGCCACTTTTATCCCTGAGGTCGTAGATTCGAACTCCGGCTGTGCACTAATAGACTTTCTTTCTATGTGCGCTAATTCGAACTCGTACTGTGATGGACATCGTGAGGAAACCGGCTTGCTACACTCAAAAAGTTGACGGCGTGTGTCAGTCACAGGAGGCTGATTACCTTGCATATGAGCTTGAGAAATATTCAATGATCATGAAACTTATACAGAAATCTGAGGCCCAGACCTAAAAAGGTTGCAGTGTCACTGATTTATTTATTTTATATTTAACACAACATTTCAAAATTACTTTTGAATAGATATTATTTTACATTTTTAAAATCTTAAATACGCCATTATCAGAATATTGTTGATATATCTTGTCTATCAAAACCTTTAGTTAAAACGTTCTTTATTTGAGGCAAGAGTTGAACGTATCGACGGGATGAACATTAAATGTTTGACAGTTACTAAAACCATGAATTTTTTTTCGTAAAATTTCAAATTATATATATTTATGCTATTCGGTACGAATAAAAATAAAATACGGTTCCGCAGTTCTCGAGTTGTAAGTGTTCGAACAACCCCGACTATGTTTCATATATTAAAATAATATTAAACACTAAAATAGTTATTAACCCGTCAATAATACGTCTCAACAACAAAAGTCCGCGGAAGCCTTAAAAATGAAGAACACTAAATAAGATGTTCAGAGATCTAGACAACGCTCATTTGTGGATACTAGATTACAGAGCTCGCATTTCCAAGTACTATGAAAAACTTAAATAAATAGCTTAAGAGCCCTCAAGTAGCGAAACGTCTGAGATGTACTTGTTCAGTTTATCGTATTAAAATATATTTTTAAACCTGCACGTAGATTTGTGGAAGTTTTAAATTACAGATACTATATCACTTACTATTAGTTATTTTAGACAATAAACTTAAAGTTGTTGAAATTAAATGTATAGTTTGAAATTTTACTATATTTTTTCATTCGGATTAAAGCCCGTCAATGGATTTAGGATTATCATTTCTGAGTTCGTATCAAACAACGTGTTTAAGTCGACCAACCCGAGTCGAGAAGTGAATCTAGTACGTTGAGAACATCCCCAACTAACATTAACAACATACTTATTTGTTTAATAATTAGAGGTGATTACATATTCTTTACGAGAATGTCATGTACATTTAAAGTCAGTAACTCGTCAGTGAACTATGATAAGGGATTTTCTAGATATTGTCTTATTCCGAATTTTGACTATATGTTGCATCTCCCTTAAGCTTAGACGAGTGATTTTTTTCTATTACTGACATAAAAAAAACTATTCAAATTTTTATCGTATAAACTAAATTTATTAAACATTTTGAAACTACACAATCGCTTTTCATACAAATTCCAATCTTGTACAGCAATTACATTTCACTCTTTAGAGAATTGACAAAATTTAAAATTCATAATTCCTTTCAAAACTAAAATAAAAGGGTAATGAGATTAAATACTGTTTTTAAAAATGTATTAACAAGGCAACATTTTACAAAGAAATGGTTTTCATAACATAGTACAAAGACTTTAGTTTAGTTTCTTCGTCTGTTTTGCCTTCGCCACATGCCAAGAATTATACTACTTAAATTAACTACGTGTTAGTAGTTTAATTCTTGGCATCGTCACGTTTAAGTTAAACCAAGAAATTTGATTATGTAGACACCCTAACAGGGTACTCTTAAAAAACAGTAAATGGTTGTTCTATTATATGCCTTTTCACAGGAAAAAATATGTTCCATCTCCGAGAATGTGGGAGAATCAGGAAGCAAACATCCTCAGAGTAGTAATAGTATTTTAATCAGTGACACGTGTTCGTCAAATTGACACCTTGACTAAATCCTGGTGTTTTAAAGAGGTTGTGATCGCGAAGCTCACAGGCGAAACATCTATAGGCTATTTGAAATATGTCTGACAGTAACAAAACAGCTTGCAGTAAATAAAGCCGTGTTTTATTTCCATACACCTAATTTACATTGCAAATGTTGTTAGGAATATTGTTAGTATTGACTTATAGCTAAAAGTTTGTCGCCTGTTGATATGGACCCTTGTTGTGTAAAGGCCTCCTCCAACCCTTCCCACGTAGATCTATCTTTGCCAATAGTCTGCTAGTCTTTTCCTGCTATATCTTTTAAAGCAGCCCACCAAGTTTTGGCCTGCCCACTCTTCTTTTCCCAGGTGGTAGAAGAGCCAGTTAACAACTGCATTTAAAATTCTTATAGAACTATTATTATAATTTACCGGCTGATAATTGAGCATGTTAATATTTAAGGTTAATCGTTCAAGTAATTACTATATATATAAAACAGTAGCTATAATTTGTCTGTACAGTAAAAAAAAACATTAAAATTATCTTTATGAATTATTCAATTTATAGTAGTAATAGATTTTCTGGGCTGGGCTTGAGAATTTAAAACTATGTGTGTAAGAGGCAAACCAATCACAATTCATCGGAATTCGGAACGCGCCGTAGGAATGAACGGAACGTATCATTTTATATTTTCATCCCCAGATGTCTCTATACAACATTGGGCAAACGGTCTGGAGGCTCATCTGATGTAATACCGCCCATGAACACTCAATGACAGCGGGCGTTGCCGGCCTTACAAGAATTCGTACGCTCTGGAAGGACCCTAAGTCAAATTGGTTCGGAAATACTTCAGTGTAATGTTGGACTAGTGACGGTTCCACATAGTGTTGGTGCGCCGCAAAAACTGTTGTTAACGCTCAGTAGTAGAACGACGTCGAGGTGATACGAGTGGAATTTCGTATTTACCTCAACGTCCGATGATGAAACTCAGCTGTAGGTATTAATCCGAACAACTCGTCTGAAAACTCTCCACAATCTCCTAGGTCTTAGTCCACGCTTAATAATAAATAGTGTCGTGTTCGTAAACGCCAATATATATCGTAGCTATTCGAGCAATGTCAGTTTTTTACATTTCTGTACGCTGTAATACGCCCAAAACGCTTTATAAGGTTTTCAAACAAAATACTTTTATTTTGTTTTCTATTAATACATAGATACATTAAATCATATTTTTGTGTATTCGAAGTCGGAGTGAGCAGCCTGTATAGTGTTAAACTTTCAGACGCCCTCACGCGATCCAGCAATCAAGCTTTTCATGATCCTGTCCCAATGCAAACGTTCATACAAAGTTGCCTAATGTGAAATCCCTGGGAAATCGTTATAAGCCGCCTTCTAATGACAATACAGGGTGGGGTTTTAACCCCAATTTAAGTGTTAATAAAGGGAATATTTTTCAAAAAAGAAAGCAATTTTATACAGTTTAAAAACTAAAAAAAGTTGTTTTTTTTTTTAGTTAATTTTTGGTCAAATCAAATGTCTAATGGCAAATAAGCGAACACCAAGAAAACATTTTCAATTCTTCTACTAGAAAGTAGTAGTATAACCTAACTTTTCTTGATAAATGTAATTATTGAAGTTACAAGAAGGCAATATTTAGTACACCAGGTAGTCTTTTTTATACAACAGGGGCCAAACGGTCCATTTGTTGTTAAGTGAGCCGCCTATGGACACTATCAATGCTAGAGGGCTCGCGAGTGCGTTGTCGGCCTTTTAAAACTTTGTTCGATCGTTCTTAAAGTCTTATTGGTTCATGTATTATTATAATACAGGTGGCAAACGGTTAAGAGGCTCATCTGATGTATAGTGAGCGGCATATGGGCACTATCAATGCCAGAGAGCTCGCGAGTGCGGCCGGCAGCCTTTTAAGAATTTGTACGCTCGTTCTTCATTGGTTCGCGATAAACAAGTTGTGTATTAATATTATAATATATTATTCAAATATCGAAACTATTTATAAGTACACGTATATCTTTAGTTGATTTTTTACAGTAATCATCAACTATCGATGGTTACGCATATATATATTTGATATGATTACGCAAGCTCCTTAAATGCAGACCACGCCAGAACAAAAGACCACGCGTTCGCCCACCGCCTAGGTGGACGAAATCGTCCAGGTGGTTGGCTCCCTGTGGATACAGAAATGGAAATGGAGTGGAAAATGGTGGAGGCCTACGTCCAAAAATAGACCAATTAAAGAGGCTGATGATGATGACTACTAGGAATCGATTGTCTTTTGGTTCAGTGTTCACCAATAAGCCGCAGGAATCTCCATTATGAGACTATATTATAACAAAAAACCTGTTCTGTTTAATAATTCCTCCTCCTATACAGATACGTTGTTATCTAGCCCCGTTCAATTGTCAATACGCATAATAAAAGACAATAGAACCTACATCGTATTGTATAATCTGCCATTGAATTAAGTGGGATCTCCGTTAAGTAAACGGACCATTTCAATCATTGACCCGGCTAAGTGACATTCGTTGAATATAGTTAGCAAATAGACGACGTTTAGGCTCCAATTTATGTCAAGTAATGCTTCTAATAAACTCTTACTTACGGAGAAAGATATTGGAATTGGAAATCTATATTTGGCAAATACATATTAATTTGCTTGAAAAATAGAGACTTCGGGTGCGTTTGGTTACGTATTTACAGAGGTAGGCTAAGGTAAAGTAACCGGATGCAATTAATGCCAACTTTAAACACGCAAAATCTGGCCATTTTTGGTTTCAATACAGCATTCAACGCCTAACAATATTAAATTGTTATAAGTATAACTGACGTAAATTTAAAAAAGTAAATTAATTAAAAGTAAATTTATTTTTACCAGCTTAATTCACACTTCCTAGACAGGCATGCCTTCCAATAGGCTGTATCTCACTAAACATGAGATGGGATTGTGACTTCTGTGCCTGTTATGTGTATATTTTTTTTCGTAGAAATATCCACTGGTGAGCACCAATGTTTGAACCTTCGGCTTTTCCAGGTTGAAAGAAGCACGTTTAAGCCTCTAGGACAACTTAGACTCAATCTTACGGTAAGAAATAAGTAATAACTATGAGGTACTAATATGTTAAGAAAACATCGACGGCGTGTGTAATTTTTTTTTTAAAAGAATATGTTTATACTTATCCTTTTTAAAAAAAAAACGATTTTAGAATTACTAACAAAAATTTAATCCGTTATTAATTTTAAATTATTATATTATTCATTTATTTGTACCACACTCTTTTTACGGTATTACTAATAGCGATACAAGTTTTACTTGATAAACACATATTTTTGCGCCAAATGTGTGAGTCAATCAGAAAGTCGTCTTGTCTTAAAACCTTAATTTTGTGAGATCCACTTCTTAGAGTCACAAACTTAGTAAGGAATCAGCGACTTTATAAATCAATAACAATTGCAGTTATGGACACAATAGCTAGTTAATATTTGATTAGAAATTGCCAACTTTGTCTGTCATGAAATATCGATTTTGATGTTAATCTTTAAATATCCCAAACGCTATTGTCGCAAACATGACATTGTGTGGTACAACTCAGCGTAGATATGCGAAATCGCTGTTGGAAGTTATGTGGAAGCCTCGCTGGTGCAGAAAGTCTTATAATCTTTGTATTTCAGTCTAGATAAATACAATCTCTCTCCGAGCGGCTTGATCCTTTGGCGTTGCGTAGAGATGTGGGGTCACTCTGCATCTTCTACCGCATTTACCATGGAGAGTGTTCAGAGGAGTTGTTCGGATTAATACCTGCAGCTGAGTTTCGTCATCGGACGTCGAGGCAGAGTACGAAATTCCACCCGTATCACCTCGACGTCCGCCGTTCCACAACTGAGCGTTTTTCAAGGCAGTTTTTGCCGCGCACCACCACTTTGTGGAACCAGCTGCCCACTGAAGTATTTCCGAACCAATTCGACTTAGGGTCCTTCAAGATAAGAGCGTACCACTTCTTGAAAGGCCGGCAACGCACTCGCGAGCCCTCTGGCATTGAGAGTGTCCATGGGCGGCGGTATCACTTAACATCAGGTGAGCCTCCTGCCCGTTTGCCCCTATTCTATAAAAAAAAAAACATGAAAATCATATAAAATAAATAATCTATATTTTTTCTCGCACATATACAAGTTTATTATGATTAAACTAAGATGATAACATTTGGAAGTGTATGTGAGAGACTGGTCTCATCGTATCTTTCCATCATAGATATACATGATAGATAGACATAACCTATTAATTAAACTAGAACTTACAAAACATTGGATGCCTTGGGTTTACTACTAAATCCCTCCACAGTATCAAATCACGTTTACAAATGATATTTGAATGAGATTTTGTGTTTGCTCACTGATAAGTTTGGATAGAAGATTAGCAAACTTATTCAAGCGTAGATTTTATAAATAAATTATCTAGTAATTTTATCAGGATCAAGCGGCACGTTCAAAACTTTAGCTATTTCTTTGTTTTCTTAATAAAAACACGCGTAAAACACAAAAGTTTTGTAGACACTTCCCTTTATTTGCAATTTTGTTTTGTTGCCTTTTCGTGTTTACGTCGCGGAAAAATATTATTGTAGCTGGAATACACTCTATTAAAGTTGAATAAAACCTTTTTAACTGAATGCTAATTTATTGTTCAAAAGAAATGTATTTAATAAGACAGTTACAAGTCCCTTGTGTCTCTCCCTAAATATTATTTTAGTTATTTTAAATAACATAGAAAAGCAAGCTCACATTATAACGACCGTATAATATGTCCTAGTAACTATTTAAGAGCAATCCTGTCTTTTTTACCGCGACGAGCCCAAGGACGTCTCCTGCGAGACTCTGATCTCGGCTTGGGCCGCCGCGAGGTGGTCAATCGCCTGAGGGTAGGACAGAAACTCACTAGAGTGAGCGAAGTGCGAAATAACCCCGCCTCGGGAAGGCGGTTTATTCCCCTAATCTGACTAAGTTCCACCCGTATCACCTCGATTTCCGCCGTTTCACCACTGGGCGTTTATTAAGGCAGTTTCTGCCGCGCACCACCACCATGTGCAACCAGCTGCCCACTGAAGTATTTTCAAGTAGGTGATCAGCCTTCTGTGTCTGACGAAAGCCGGTTTCCTCACGATGTTTTCCTTCACCGTTCGAGCGAATGTTAAATGCGCACATAGAAAGAAAGTCCATTGGTGCACAGCCGAGGATCGAACCTACAACCTCAGAGATGAGAGTCGTACGCTGAAGCCATTAGGCCAACACTGCTCTGTAAGCAATCATTATTACTACGGAAAAATTTCTTGAACAATAAAAGACATCCAATAATTAATTATAGTAGGCACTTACTTACAAATTAAAATAGCCCATTGATGCAGAACTGTCAGCCATATGCCCCCTTGGACTATACGAGTATAATGTAATACTATTAATGAAAAATGCTTACGACGTTCGTTTTTTTATGTTTGTAAGAAATTAAACATTTACGGCCTACCATATTATCCAGGTCAATGATATTAATAGGGAATAGGGAGAAAATTTGTTTTGCACAGTCTTTGGATTTTTGTACAAATAAAACCTCTTTCATTCATACAAATTTATTACATCGTTATTTGTCTACTGTACAAACATTACCACATCGTATCCTTAACTTTCGTACTACCTGATCTGATATTATGCTGGCAGCATCTCCTAGCCGTAGTAACTTATTTGTTGCGAGAGGAAAACGCCAGCTCAATCACCGGTACCAGGTGCCAACTTAAATCTTTAATTAACTAGAACCCCACGGCCCAAGAGTCTCTTCTCCAAAGGAAACAAAATCAAAGTTTACATACTAGAGCACTTTATGTAATTTATTTATATATTTGTAAAGAAATAATTAGATTACATTCTTTAGATGATTAATTATTTATTATGTGTTAACTGATGTTTCATTTAATTTGTGATTAGTTTGTGGAAAAGACGCTAGTTTTGGCCTGTCGTTTAAATTTTAACTCATTTTTTTTGTTGGAACAGTTTGGATTATAATGAAATAGGATAAAAGTGATTGTTGTTGTTCCTTAAAATACATATTTCAGTAACACATTTTAGTTTCATTCATCATAAATTTATAAACAAGACCTAAAATAGAATATACTATCTGTAGTGTAACAAGATAGGTATGTTGTTCCTTACCAAGTAAGGTAATAAAGCAATTTGTTTGACGTAGCTCAGCGCAGTGGCTCCGCGGTTCGGAGCCGTCATGAATTTCAACGAGACTGTGACATCGGTTGCTTTATGCAAAACTTTGAACAGGATAATGTTGACAGTTTCATTATATATAATTTAATGCCAATTGTTTTCTGTTCTCTGATACACTGTTATAGCGTGATAAGATAAGCAGTAGTGAGACACGTGAGCAGTATTCAAGAGGACGTAGTGACGATACGAAAGAGAATGTTTATGTGGTTTGGCCATGTAGAAAGGAAGAATGAGAAGCGGTTGACGTGTAGGATATACAAGTCAACCGTGATGAGGCCGGGTCGGGTAGGACTTATAGATACATGGACAAAATCAAAAAGGATAAGTACCCATAATCGATTAGCATGCCTGGATTGGATGGAATGAAGCGAATTGGATGAAGCGAGAGAGGAATGTCAGGATGACATATGACATTAGTCTGAAAAATAAGAATTTATTTGAGAAACTCATTTTCAGTAGCCTTTGTAGATGTGTTTCTGAAGTACTGCCTGTTTATTTTTTTAATACACCTGGATTTTTTTTGGTTATAAATAGAAATCGGTGAACCAGACGCAGATAACCCTTATTGTGTCTATGGTAATTCTTCAGAACATGGAATATTAAACCATGTTACTGTTAATATTATACTGGTATTGACCATCTTAAGATAACAAGTTGGGAGGAGAAGCGAATTAAAAGGGAGACCTTAAGCAGGAAAGATAGTCGATAAATAAATTTCCTCTGTATTTATAATATATATCAGCTTTACCTAATAAATAATATATATATATATATAACGCAATTTAAACGTCGAGCTGTAACTACTTGGAGTTCCATTTTTAAATATTGAGAATAAATATAGTCTATTACCATGAGTATGTAGCATACTATTGGTCTTTGGAATGCCTTGGCGAACCCCGATGGCCCAACTTATGGGAAGGCTGAGGTTTAGTTTAGTCTCGCTACCCCTAGAAGAGGTCTTTGAGTGTAGATTCAGCCCGACAGTCCCCGCGTCAAACTCGACATCCATGGCGCGGAATAGCGTAAGCGCATTCTTACTTAATTAAAAAAAGCATTCTATTGGTGAAATAATTTCTGATTGTTCAGTAGAACTACATAATTATATACAAATTCTCAAATTATAATATGTATTAATTTAATAAATTCCCGATACTACATATGTAATTAATTATTAATCGTTTTATTTAAATATGTTATCCCGTAATCCAAATAATTTCCGTCATCAGATCAGATCTGTTCCGTGATCATTTCTAATCGGCAACCGTCTGTGCCTGACACACTACGTCGACTTTTTGGGTCTAAGGCATGCCGGTTTCCTCACTATATTTTCCTTCACCATATGTGTGTTAGATGCTCACATAGACAGAGAGAGTGTTAGTGCACGACCGGGGATCGAACCTATCACCCCAGGGATGAGAGTCGCACGCTGAAGCGACTAGTACAGTTACATATAGATGAAATAATAGTTCAATTAATGTTGTATAATCCCAAACTGTATGGCGTGCAGCAAGTCTGAAATGCGAAAATAATGTCTTGATTTGTTTTCAATGGAGTCGTTTGTAATATTTCATAGGAAAATTGAAGGCACGTTAAATTAAGATGTTTAAAGGAATGTAAAATTATTTTCAAATAAAGAACTAATTTGCTCGTACTTCGTGTTCATGTGGTAGCTGGTCGAATCGGTTTTTACAAAGGATGTGAACGTTGAGGATATTCTTCATTTAAAAAAAGGAATGGCTGGACAAAACCTTACTCAAAGTTGGAAACGCAACTGAGACCTAAGATTTAGGTACACATTCAGGCACATTACGCTCACTCAATCACTCATTCACTCACACGCTATCACGTGTCACGCGTCGCGTAATTCTGTTTTTTAAAAAAAATTAATAACAGTTTGAAAAATTTTAATTAAAAAAATATTTACTTTGTATGGAATTTAGTATTAAGTTTGTTACGGAAGAGCTGAGACACACATATATTTTACTTAATAAGTTTCCCAAATCTTACACAGTAATGCATACTTATAAGGAATGAACAGATTTTTATTTTTATTGATTCTATTAAAACGCCATATATTATCTAGATATATCACTGACCGATGGACTTGTATTCATTCATGTAACAAATTAATAAACAATACTTTGAATATGGAACGTTGAACTGTCAAAATGAGCTTTTTCCACGACTAGCGAGAGGGCGTCTCCTGCGATAGACGCCCTCGGACCTCGGCTTGGGCCGTCGCGGGTGGTCAATGGTCAGAAGGGCAGGAAAGAAGCTCACTGGAGTGAGCGAAGAACGATGTATAGGTCCACGCCTTTAGCCAGCGCATTTTTCTCAGCAGAATCTACAGAGGCTTTAACACGTATCTTGGCATGACTCTGAGGTTCCAAAATCTAACACAGGCACAGCGAACGCTTATAACAAATCAGCTACACTCTCTAATACAAACGCACACATCGCGCATAAGACTTGTGTTTAATTAGTTGTAAGTTTGTAACATTCACAAACTACTTTTTCTCAAAAAACTGTTTTAACTATGTACCACTGACTCATTGTTATCTAGTTACCCACAACACGGGGTCTCCCTAGTGTGGGGACTAGCGATAGATGAATTTTGTCCCCGCCTATTTCAAGTAATCAAGTTTTTATTATTATTTATTATATGACTTATTTCTCGCTTAGCCTTAGAAATTTTTGGAACTAGCTTCTAGTATTTATTATGATGTTTGGTTTTTATTATAATACGAATACATATCTTTAAATCCACATTGATGAAATGGCGTATCCACAAATAGCTCCCAATTTCGCTTCGTTATCAAGTCGGCACACGCAAACCGACAATCACGGCGAGCCCGATGAATGCACATCAAAACTGTGTTTTAGCACTTCAAAATACAACTTCCGTCTCGGCCGAAAGCAATGTACGGACAGGATGTAACTCAAAATTCACACACTACAGATCTTTGTCTAAAGGAATCATTACGCAAAAGGTACTTATAAAAATGCTATCCGCGGAATTGATAACTTGTGGGAATAATAATAAGAAGTTAAGTCATTTATGGTCTAAATACTCGCTCACGCTATAAAAGCACCTTGACTTTAAAAACCTAATCGTAACGTAAGAAGAAAGACTAAGGAAGAGTGCGAGAAGTGCGAAACGAAGTTAACAAAAATACAATCGTAAATAACATAATCGAATTGTAAAGTTAAGTTCAAAAGGCCAACAACGCGCGAGCCCTCTGGTATTAAAAATGTCCATGGGCGGCGGTATCACCTATATAAGATGAGCTTCCTATACATTTGCCCGTTCTATAATAAGCAAAAGAATCATAATTATTTCATTAGTAAAATCAATATATAAAATGGAAACAACTGACCTTTTAAAAAAACAAATTGATGATTTTGCGAACTAACTTATAGAAGTCATTGGTCGAGTACAAAGGTCGATATTTTCGTAGAAACGTTTTCATTGCGATTTTAATTGAGATAGCGGCGATCAACTACGAGTTTAAATGTATGCACACCAATTGGTACTAATAATGTTAAACCTTTTAAAGTCTAGGGGGGCAAACGGGCCTACGGGGCGACCAAAAATGGCAACCCAGAGACAACGATTTTAGTTGGTTGTTTTTTTTTTAACAGTTGGAAGCCGTACCTCCCTCCAGTCAATTCCACAGGTCGCTAGTCCGCACAAGAAACTGTCTTGTGAAGCGGACCGTGGAAGACTTCCAGCCATCAAGGTGATGAGGATGAAATTTTGAGTTAATACAGATCGTACGGTGATGAAACGAGGCAGGAGAGTTCAACCGAAACAACTCGTCAGAACACTCTCCATAGCACACTTTGTAGAATATAAATATATTTTTTTTGTTTTAATATTCCCGGCAGCATGGACATCATATTACAGAAGGATAAACGTTTCACATGTAGAATGTTTTATTAAAATTAACTATTGAAATAGAAACGTTGGATTCCTACATTCTGAGAATAATCTTTTATGGGACTGATTTCAGCTTCTGTTTAATTAATTGGCAACCCATTTTGTGGCGTCAAACCAGTAATGATTATTGGTTTTGCAGACTAGAACCAGGAACACGGGTAAATACATTGTTGTTGTCCCTTGTCCCTGGAGGTGGTAGAGGAGAAATTATGTACCTAGTGTATTTTATTGACAAATAAAAAGTAATTTAGCTTTTAAAGAATATATGTATTAAACAGTTTTAAATATTATTAAAAAACAACATCTGTAACATAATAACCACAGTGTGTCTGTAGAGTGTGTATAATCAATATAATTTTAACATAATAGAAATTAGACTTTTATTAATAAATGTACCTTAACAAGCTTATATTTTTTAGGTTTATTTTATTAAATAAAACTCTTAAAAAAGTATCGTGGCTAAAATGAAGCCTGTAGTAGTGCTTATATTTTAAATGTATAATACTGAGAACTGTTAAGAGAATTAATTTTACGAGTCTCTGTTTACAAGAGATTTGATGCGATCCTACTACTATCGTCCAGCCCTTTGAGCTTTGGCCTACTTGAACAAAATATCCAGTTCTATTTTGTAGCAGTTGCTTCCATTTCTTTGTTCTAATTAGATCATCAACACCGTTCAACAGCCAAGAGAATTAGTTAAATTGTCGTGCGATATAACCTCGGTGTGTAAAATTATTATTTACAAAAGACGTTCATGTAAATAAAAAGTGCGTGCGTACAAAGGACACATGTCAGAAGTGAAACTTCTTTGGCAAACTAATTTTTAAGTCTTGTTCATATTTATACAAATCTAAAACTTTAGATTTCCGAGACTGAGAGGGAGGGAAAAGGAAGCTACGTATGTTAGGGATTTAATTGTCATTAAAATATTAAGTGTCGGAAAATTAATATAAATTAAAATTTAATTTTTTAATTTATTTCTTCGAAAATAAAAATGTTTGAAAATTCGTCATTTGAGATTTGAAAAAATTATTTTGCATAAAATATAAAATACTAATAATATTTCATAAATTCTATTTACGACATTTTAAAAATATAATATCTATAAGGTAATTCGTCCTTCTCACTCTCACTCAATCGGTCTCAATCGCTCTCCCCCTTTTCTTCGACAAAAACTCTGCACATCTTCGTGACGCCAATATTATTATTATTGCATGTCATCCGTAAAAAAAACTACCATCTTTCGCCTAAAGAAGTTTCACTTCAAAAATTGTGAGGAAATCGGCGTGTCCTATACTGACTTTTGGCAAACCGTCGGCTATAAAAGTTTAACCAACTACTTGCTTATAAATCATTTAACCAGAGGCAAGGAATGTTTCGATACTGTATTATTATTACAAAATGTTACTGTGTGAAAATATAAACAAGAAATTCGGCTGTCATAAACTTCAATTATCCGAATCTAATACCAATTAATCGTATATCAAGATTAATGGCATGGATTCGATCGGATTAAAGTATTAACAACCTTAATTAATATTCTAACGCGGTATGAGGAAGCGATGCACAAAGACGACATAGAAAGGGTATTAAACAGTGGTTCCGATAGTCCCAAAAGTTATGTAAAGCGCGAATGCATTACAACCCTTAGGGTTGGAGCGCATGCGTGTGCACCGCGCGCGGCATATGCGGAATATTCAAGGAAGAAAGAGAAAAAAATTAACTTGTGAAGCCATTTTCGTCCGTCGCCCCTCGCCCGCCAGGCTTCCGATGCAGAGAGCTTCACGCGTTCGCATCGAACGAACGCCCGCCGTACGGACAGTTCGGAAACCGGTTCGCTACGTGTTTAAGTTATTTTGTGAACTGAAACTTAACTAGTGCGTGTACATTTCGTGAAGTGAATTTTGTGAATTACTTTATAGTGTTTGTGTCGTGTTAAATTAAGATACATTTGCTGCGATTTGTGGAATTATAACCAGTTTTTGAACTTGCGTCAATTAAGCTGACTGCTCGTTGTCATAAACTAAAAGGTAAGTGTATTTAAACTTTGAAACCTACAAAAAGTAGTTTAATTCGACACCTGAAATAGTTTACGATTTATTTATAAATTTATGGTTCATCAAACGTTTCCGTAATGTCGTATTTTGAAATAGACAGTAATAAAAAATCCATATCGCTCCCAATAAATTATATCAAAGCATTCTTTTTATTGAAGTAACGAATGAGATGAATAATGGCCTAACTTTGCTCAATAAATCATGCTTTCCCTACTCCAGAGTATTGCTGGGGTTGTTGGCATACGAGTGAAGTTAGTTTCTTATCTAATGTCTGCAATCAATGGTGCGGAAAATATAAAGTCATATCTCGTCTGTTTTCGTGAAGTCGGCGGTCGCTTTTATAGTCCATATACGTGGGCAAGGCAATTTTGACCCAATTAAAGTTGATTACTGGCCTATAATTAGTTATTAAAAGCTTATAACTTCTCGAGATAAATGTGTTAATTGTCAAATTTATAACTAATCAATATATAGAAATAAAATGAATTAATTTTAAACATTTTACCAATTAAAATATCCAATAAAGTTGTGTAACTTGTCTCCAAGTTACAATGGGAATTTTATGTAAATACCAAGTAACCTTTTAATCCAATCATTTAAATTTTAAATGAACATCTTAGGAGGTAAACTTAAAAACCTTATTTATGACCTGTGAAGTTTCCGTAATAGATTTTTTGTTTGGTATATCATTTAAATTAGATTTTCAATAATACGTTTAGAAACATATGAAAGACGGATATTAAATTGGAAATAGCTACATATTAAATTATATAAAACATTTACACGAAGTTCTCATTAACTAAAGTAGGTATTCTAAGTTTTAAGTACGTACTCCAATTGCCTTTTGTTGAAAGCGAAGACGAGAAACTAATTAGACAAATTACGGTCTGCATATTCGTAACTTCATAGCTTTATAAAGTCTACGTTTGTCTTTAAGATATATATGTCTATGTCATGGAACAAAGATAATAGATATTATATTAGTGACGCGAAAAAGTCTGCAATTAGGTAGAATTATAATTGTAATAATGTTCAGTAAAAATCAAGGATTTTTAAGCATGAATGTGCTAAACAATTTCGCCTTCTCTGAAAACGATTAGAAAGATAACAGTAAATGGAGTTGCTGTATAAAAATGTATGTATAGCTCTTTAAGTATAGGTCAAGGCTTAACGGAGAAGAAATAGAAGTGCTAAACGGACCAATATTCGATGGGCCGTGAAATGACACGTCGAAGCTCACTTGTATTGTTAAGGCTGCGTGGCGGAGGCAAGTACGCACTTTCAGCCAGGGTTGTCAGCCAATTGTCCTGTCATGGTGAACCTCAACCAACATATAGATACATAGAGTCGCGAACTTTTGGCAAGTGTAAATATTACAAATCAGTGGTGCTACAAACTTCAAGCGTGGTTTCTTCACGATGTGTTCCTACAGCGTTACAGAGAATGTTAAATGTGCGCATAGAAAGAAAGTCGATTGGTGCACAGAGGGGGTCGAACCTACGACTTCTGGGATGAGAGTCGCACGCTGAAGTTACTAAGGCAAGACTCTCAAGTATAAATTTTAATCTAGCTACGGAAAGATGAATCTTTTATGATTTCGGGATCTTTGTGACAAAAGTGGCAATGTTTAAAAAGTGACAGAATATACTCGATGACCCTATTTAGTTTCATTGAAGCTGGATTACAATCCGGATCAAGCATCGGTTTGGTTAAATGTTTCACAACACTTGGGCCAGTGTTTTATCGATTTTGTATTGAAATACAATTAATGAACAGAATTCAGGATGGGTTAAGTTTACCTTTGGGCGGAAGTGACACGGGTCCGAGGTAATTCAATTGTTTCGTGTTAATTATTTAGATTCTTTATAGTCATTTAATTTAGGATTTAATCAAATTTGTTGTTAAGGATCGTGTTTCAATATTGTTACAGACCTTACTATAAATACAACACAAGCAATATAACATTTATTACAGCGAAAGTAAATTAAAAATAGTATATATACAAATACAAATTCACTTAAATTTATTACTATAAACCAATTATAATAATTAGTTAAAATGCATTAAATGGAGATGGTGATCATACATACAATGGCGCTACAACCTTTTAGGTCTGGGATGTATCTTGCCGTGTTCATATGTAATAGGCAAGTTGGTGATCAACCTTCTGTACCTGACACACACTGTCGACTCTTTGGAACCGGTTTCCTCACGATGTTCTCCTTCAGTGAGGGTTAAATGCTCTACAGTAGTCCATTGGTGCACAGGGATCGAAAGTACGACCCCAGGAAGAGCCGAACATTGAAACCACTACGTCGATTCGTTTCCTAATGACGAAATTGGATCTTCATTTTATCTCATCAAACATCTCAAAGATTCGAACAATCAAGATCTACTAATAAGTGATTAGAAACAGCGAAATTTGCAATTCTGTTCCTGTTCTTTAGTCAACGCTAGGACCACCCGCGAAGCCTTCAACCGTGGTATTGATTTGAACTCTATTATCTAGGCATACAGTCTCTTTTCCTGTATAGAAATTGCCTCCTATTTTATTGCAATATTCTCTATAATCATCGGAGGGTAAGTAGGTACTTGCGTAAATAATTTCATAAATGACCACCTGCATTAAGCCTTTACAGACGCCATCATTCTAGCAATCTAGTGTAATCACAAATCGTAATCTTTCTGTTACAAAAAAGCTTCATTATTGCTACAACCGTGTACTATTAAAATCGCTTCACGGTTTGTCTACTTCGGAGATCACATCGTTTGTTAAATAGTAGAATTGTCAGGGCTGTCAAAGAACGCTCCGTACCGGTTTAGCGCAGTTGGTCAAAAAGTTTAATTCGAATCTCATTAGTGAACGAAACAAAGAGTAAAAACTCCGAGTAATAAATTTAGCGAGCCTCGAGCCGATGCTTACAGTTCCTTTTTAATTTGGTTGCTATTGTCGAGGTGTCCCGCTGAGCGACGTCGGATTTCTTGCTAGGATTCCAGCTGGTTTAAACATTACTTATTAGTCCATTACAAATGGAAATTAAATTTTGAATCCCACGATCAAAACACAAGTACTTTTTGTATAAATAGGAAAAAACATATCTGAGTCTTTTGTTTATAAGATATCATAAACAATTCTGTCAAGAATTTATTAGACGTTCTAGGTTTAAACATAAAAATCAATAGTTTTTGATTACTATATATATTAATTGAACTGAAGTCGTAAATTACCATTATTATAAACGTAATGTCAATTAAAAAAAAACTAAATGTCAATTGTCAAACCGAAACGTAAACAATTGAAGGTGCTAAAGCCGGTATCGATAAATCAAACTCATTGTACGAACGCCAGTTTCGAAGAAATCTATGTTTATTTTGAACGATTGAGGACTTTGAAGCCGCCCATAGATAGAATGACTTTGCATTATGGCTGTGAGCCTACACTTCGATAAAATTAATAGTTGTCGAGTATCGATGGCTGCGATAAATTTGTCGGTGTGTGGAAAGGCTCAAACATCAATCATCTGTTTGGTAATTGAAAACATGCAGCTGCTTTCGGATATTAAATAACGAAAACACTCGTTTATTGACCAGTACCAGTGGGCTATCTATTAATTTATGGTTTATAGCTCCCAAAGGTGTTACCTGTACTTCCGTGTTGAGATTAATTAGAACCAAGGAGTACAAAAATTAAATTTCATTTATTTATTATGCCGAATATTTCATCTTCTTTGATTGGTTTAAATTCAATACTTATTAACCATGCCCAAAATAATCTAAATTCTTTAGGTAGCGCCGGACAAATTTGGAGAGCTTAGTTTTTTGATTTCACCGTTTTGCGAAAGTACCAAATGCACAACTGCGACACATCTGTGAAAAGAACGTGCCTAAATCCATTTAAAATCCCACATAATATAAGTGGTAAAAAAAACTCAGCCCCTTTAACAGTGTTGTATCAGGTAAAAAGTTTTTACAACACTTTTTCAACGAACATGTGCTACTCTGCTTTATTATCTGTTTTACAACTGCCATGTGAATACAATCTTTGAGTCTTAGAAATTGTTTTAGGATTTCATGGTACGCCTGCTTTGCACAAAGTATTTAAAACAGATTTTGTAATGACTATAAATACGAATAAATATTTTTATTTTTATCATTAACATATTTAAATAAATTTCGCATTTGTTAGCGAAATTTCACAACTAATTTAGCCTTTTAGATTAAGAGCATTAAACCTGTTCATATAACATTAATACTACAGACGCATTATATAAGATAAATCACTATAAATGTTCAAGATTGAAAGAGCAGTTCTTAGAACAATGCATGGTCTATTTTTAAAAGTTGATCTGTTATAGGTTGTTAATAGATAAATATTTAACATTCCATCGGTCAAATACAATAGAAGGGACGGTGCGCATCAGAGTGTGAGAAAAAAGGCCTCGTGACAAACGTAATTTGGGCAAAGGGTGTGATATTTCGTGACCAAGTGCAAGCGGCATTTAAATGATTACGCTGACTTATTTGAATACAAAATATGACTAGAAAAGTGTGGGAACACAATTATTATAAGTGTATGAGTTTCTTGTATTATAAAAATATTTTCTAAAATACTCCTATTTTAGTTTAGTAGTAATCGATTATACTTAATACGTAAAAGGCATAGATAAAATACATAATATATGTTCAAACATTTACGAAGGGGAAAAATTAAAAAAATTGTGATTTTTATTTTTTACTATTGTTCTCTTATTTACTAGTAATTTCAGTTCTAAATTAAAATACATTTGTAACGTCATCTTTTGTATTTTTTAACCATGCATGTCGTTTTAGAACTTACCACTTATTAAAATAATATTAGTAAAACAAGAGGATACAACATGTCAACTATCTAAAAATCCAGCGAATCTCAATACAATAATTCGAATAAAACTAATATTAAATAATCTTAATTGTTTCATTGAATTCGAATTAAATAAAACAATTTCAATATTTTATGAGATTCCTTGTGGTGTATGTCCGGTCCGATTGATCACTGACTTAAAAAAATAATTATTATTAACAATCACTATACATAAAAATCCTTTTTCATAATATTTTTCTTTAATAAAGAGAATAAATACAGGAGGTATTTTTAAATGTTGTAAATAAAAAGGCATTATCCTTAAGGATATTTTATTCCAAAATATCTTTAAAAAAATATGTCCGTGAGATGAGCTGAGAGTAAATAGATACCAAATTAATTTATTAAACAATGTATTAATTAGAGATAGCTATAGGGAAAGTTTCCCGGATTTCTTAGAACCGAACCCTCGGACAATCATAACAATTGTGTTATGATAGGCGACAGACCTTTGTTTATTTAAACGACCGACAGCTGCGTTGTAGGAAGTTAGTGTGGAGCAGGTGAATATTATTCCACTAGTGTTGTGATCGATTAAAATTATACCTTATATTGTATGGAAAGTATTTAACCGTTTTATTATATAGATATAATCTGAAAGTATTGAAAATAGAGTATTGTTACGTATATTTATTTGTTCTGTTAATTTTTTAAGCCAACAAGTGAGTTTGTTTTAGCCAGAACATATTTTATCTATACTTCTATACTAATATTATATATATTTAAAGAAAGATTTGTAAGTAAGTTGGTTTCACGAATTGGTTCTAAAAGTACTGGACCAATTTTATAAAATTCTTTTACCTTTTGAATGCTACATTATCACTGATATATATGATATTTTAATTACAAGAAAAAAAAATAAGGATCCCTACTAAAACTACAATAATGTTACCCAAGGTGTAAAAAATGCCTTTAAAATATCTTTCATCGTATGCGCTGCGAAAACTATTGATGATAGAAATAGAAATGTTCCACAATATTAAACAACATATCAATATCTACTAAAACTGTTCAAAAAATAAATGTCTACCCGTGCGAAGACGGAACGGGCTGCTAGTTTAATATAAAATGATAAGTACATATTTTCGTTAATATTGGCTTTGATAAAACGTTATATGTAGTTTATTAGTAACTATAGTTTTAGTAAAGTCTAAGCAGGTTTTGATAAAAAAATAAGCATTGCGAGGTACGGCCATTTCTTACCGAATAGGAGAAATTGTACACAACCTTATTAGCTATTGCTATTATATACGTATATACAATTATACATATAATTACGTAGCTTTATAAAAACCGTAAATTTTTTCAAAGTATGTCTTTAACATTAAAGAGATTTTATTTACAGAACAAAATCGAGTTTAAGATAGCGTGTATTTAACAACTTGGTTCGGGATACGACGTGCGGGAGGATCGAATTTTACCGCCTATAAAATCTTTATGGCCCATTGTCAACGATTATTATTTAGCTCTGGTGACTTATGAAGCTATAACCTCTATTTCATAACCAGGGCACTTGAAAATACCTTTTTATATGCCTCTTTCCCGAAGAGGTAGACAGGACTTCGAGCTTGCGACAGTCATAACTTGCCTCATGCGAAATTAATAACTACATACCACGAATTCACCAGTTCAGTGACTGGTCGGATTGAAAATGATTGACGTACTGCCTATAAATAATTTAAAAAAAAACCAAGTTTATGAGATTATGAGAGATAGAAAGCGATTTGTTTAGTTGTATAAAATAATTTGTAATCTCTGTCTTGACTTTAAACAGATGACCATAATCAAAATACGTGTAAGGACTCATCATCGTATACAAATAGTACATAAAATCAATCAACGGATATCCGGTTGTTAATGATATCTTCAAAGGGATTTAAATGACGTTTTAGACGGGCCCATTTTGGTCTGTATAAAACGCTTTTCGAATTTAAATTTCGTTAAGTTTCACTAAGCTTTTTTATGGTAAACAATTTTTGAGCTTGCAACACTTTTCCAGAGGACATGAATTTTAAACCCAATTGATTTTTCTTAAAGTGTAATTATAAATATATAATATAATCTTAATCCGAAAATGAACGTAGTGTGACTTAGAAGGCTACGCTACTTTAATATAAAAAATAATATCTATAAAACTGTCCCAAAAATTATGTGTCACCTACAATAGTGCAAGACTGTCTGACGATTGATGGACCATAAGGGTGACCCGGTGGGGAAGGCCCTATTGGGAATTGGAAACAGAGGAAGAAACGGAAAACGGCTGGCTCGAGCTGGATGCAATTCACTCAAGACCGGTAGACCTGGAGATCCTTGGAGGAGGCCTTAACCTGCGGAAGGGTTCTTGCAAGGTAATTAAGAAATATATATATATATATATATGACTTAGTACAGATAATAAAATAGTGTAATATATTTTCTTTAAAAAAAGCAATAAATAAAAAGCCTTTTTTTATTGAAGTGAAAGTTCTTTAGGCGCATGAGGGTATTTTTTTTCGGATGAAACGCAATAATAATAATAATACATATTAGCGTCTCGAAGATGTGCAGCGTTTTTGTCGAAGAAAAGGGCGAAAGCGATTGAGACCGATTGAGAGAGTGCGAGAAGGGCAAATTACCTTATAGTAATTCTATTTTTAAAATCAAAGTTAGTACATATGTATTTTATGTAAAAATAATTTATTGAAATCTCAAATGGCGAATTGTAAATTAAAATACCACGTGTTTTTATTATCGAAGAAATAAATTTAAAAAATAAATCTATAATTTGTATTAATTTTCGACACTTAATGACGATGAAATTCATTAAATTCCTAACATATCTTCCTTTTTCATTCCCTCTAAGTCTCGGAAATCTAAAGTTTTAGATTTATATAAATATGAACAAGACTTAAAAATTTGTTTTCCAAAGTAGTTTCACTTCTGATAATGACATGTGTACTTTGTACGCACGCACTTTTTTATTTTTTATTCAAATTCAAATTCAAAAATCATTTATTCACGTAGGTAACACAATATACACTTGTGATTCGTCATTAAAGAAATAAATATTAATGCTTCTAATTTTACATTTACTGCCAGTTCTCAAATCAAGGGCGTAGAACGGAAGAGAAGAACTGGCCATAAACTCTCCGCCACTCTTTTTTATCTATTATTATACAATACAACATATAAATAATATATTTTTAATGCTCAGATATTAACTCTACAAATTATATTCCTTAATAAATTATAGGCCTTCACAACAAGTTGGGGCGCTATCTATTACATTCCTCTCATAATGTATTCGTAATCAATACTAGGCTGCTATAAATAGTCGTTCTAGACTTGCGACTAATTATACTTGCTTATTTGTAACTAGGGCTGCGTGATAGTAGACCGGCTAAGCCACGGTTTTTAACAGTATTTTTTATTATTAATTCCTTGAACTCTGAGGAATATAAATTGATAAACAATGGAAAATTTAGTTGTACCAAATTGTACTAAATAACAATATTACTTATTTGTATTGATTCCTTTTCTATTACTAATAGAATGAGATGAATTAAACGAGAATTGATTAATTTATCATATCAAATTATATAAAAAAATTACTCGTGGAATTAATGAAATCCTATGTATATAATTCTATACACCACTTCGGAATGCCCAACGATGTTTTAAATGAGGTAAAAATGCGCTTACGCATGCCAGCGCCATGGAAATCGAGCTTGACGCGGGGTCTACACTCAAAGCCCTCTGTTATTCAGAGTAGCGAGGGCAGCGAGAATCTACGCCCTTAAGATTGGCCCTCGGAGTTCGCCAAGAAAAAAAGGGATGTTGTTGTTTCTGCTGTTCTTAGAAATTTGACCGAGCCCTCTATATATAATATACGGTTTAAGCACTCGCCCGGTACCGCACAACTCTTCTAAAGGCAGAACACAAATTTAAATTTATAGAAATAAACTTGCGCTCTGAACGGAAATCGAACCCGATACCCCTTAGTTAAAAATACCACTGGGCTATGAGGGACCTTACCCAGGACCCTTTAACCTTGCTTGACATTAAGATATCAAATAACCAAAAATAAACAATTTCTATAACCAAAAGTAATTACACGATAGTAATTTAGTTTATGCGATAAGTTTTACTGTGCTTCGGGCGCCTAATAAATCAAAAGTTTATTGAGTGGTTACACTGAAATTATTTTGCGTGTGGTGAGCCAAGAACCCGTTAAACCACAAAACACCCTTAATTAACTAATTTCGAGTTTATGCTTATTTAGTAAAACATTGAAAAAGCAAAATGTTTATGTATTAAAATATTTTCTGACGTCGATAAATTTTATCATTGACAATAATTTTCGATATATCGACGGTAAGCGTAACAAAGGTTCTGTCTCTGAAATCAGGGCGTACATTCCTCTTTTCATCGCTTTCATGCCTTTTGATTACGTTTTTCGAATGTACAGACACGGGGAAGAATATAAATAAAAATAAATCAGTAGAACTACAACCTTTTTATATCTGGGGCTCAGATTTCTGTATCTGTTTCATGGTCATTTGTCAATCTAATAGGCAAGTACGTGATCAGCCTCCTAGGCAAGCCGGTTTCCTCACTATCTTTTCCTTCACTGTTCGAGCCTTCTATTGTTAGAAAGCCGGGATCGAACCTACGACCTCAGGGATGAGAGTCGCACGCTAAAGCCACTAGGCCAACTGATCTAAATAGACTAAACATAAGATTATACAATAGAAATAGAAAATGTATTCATCAAGTGAAATCTTCCTTTCAGTTAAAAAATATCTGTGGTTGTTTGAAGATATCTATCTGAGGCTATATATGTAAGTTATATATTACAGGTAAAAGTCGGGCTAATCTATGGGAATGTATAGAACATTTTACTGCATACATTTTGCCAGTTTTGCGAACGAAAATCACCTAATGACAGGAAAAATTTTCTCAAAACATACCTTACTTTACAAACAAAATCTTTCTAAACATTTTCTTTACCAATTTAACCCAGAAACGGCGCACACAAAGAAACACAAACGATTTAATTCCGCATAAGAAATGTGAATGACAAAAGTGTACTTCGTGAGGGCTTAGATTGTACTATCAGCAAAATTGTCGATTTAACTTTTTTATTTGCATTGTTTTAAGTTTAAGCTAATAATATTTCTTGTACTTAGTACTTTAACCTAAGACTTGGATTAAACTTTATTACGAAAATAACAACGTTAGCTGTAACTAAGTTTAATAAAGTCTTCGTAGCTACTAGTAACGAACAGAGTGGTGATTGTAGGTAGGTAGTATATAAAAAACGTAATTAGTGGCTAATATGTTCTTTATATGGGCTTATTAAATCACAATCCAAATAAAGAAAAGAAGAAATAGAAGCGGTAGCAGGAAGAGAATAGAGAAAGAAAGCCATAGACAGTGTCAGTTGGAAAAAGCTGGAGGAGGCCTTTACCCGAGAATGGGTTCCCATCGACGCTACTGAAGGCAGCTAGGATATAGTAAAAAAATGTAAGCTAAGCTGTATTTTTTTTACATTATTGGAAATAAAATAGGCTTTATTATTATTATTAAATCACAATTGAATTTATCTTTGAAACATATCTTGAGGGTCTAGCGAAGTATCGAATTATGCTTTCCAATGAAAAGCATTTGCTGATGCCACATTCGAGAGGCATAAAGTTATTTTCACAACAAAGAGGGGTCTCCATATTCCTTGAGCCATAAAGCCGGTCCATTGTAATCTTAATGCCATATTATATTAATGCGATAAACATCTCTTAGATGGGGATCAGTGCTCATTTTTTGTGAATTGTCTGATTCCAATATTGCCTCGGAGATAGCTTAAGAGCCGGTAACGACTTTGGTTAGTAACTTCTTATCTCTGTCGATCAAAGGGAAATATCCAATTCTGTTGAAATCTTTGGAATATTAGACGTAGCGGTTTCTTTTATATGTAATATAATTGTATATAGCTGTGTATTAAAGTATACGATATTATGATTATTGAAATTTAGGTATATGATTTTAAATCGCAGAAAAGTAATTTCGAAGCCGAATTATTTATTGTTTATATTTCAAGATTTGATTAATACACACGAAACCCAAGAGAAACATTTGTTTATAATTTTGAAACGCTCAATTTCACGAAGAAGTGATAATGAAGATACAGTTTTGTATTATTTTGCAGTGGCTTTAAAGTAATTATTAATAAATTTTTGTTACATAAAGCTAATAGAGACACTACACATCATTTTATTATTTTAAAGCCGTTTTAAAAATAAATTTGTGTTGAATAAAGATTGTCCGACCGGACGAGTCGGCAGGAATCTTCAAAACCTAATATAAATCGCGGTTATGACATGAGCACGTACAATGAAACTTGTGCCTTGAATAATTGCCATATTTAACTCGCCTTATCTCACAATAAAGTGGGACGTGGACTCTATTATACGCAATTCTATACTTTGTTTCCATTAATATCTATCGTACTATAATTTTACTTTTTTTTTTGACGGCTGCACGCACAAAAATACATGACTCATTGTCCCGTTACGCCCGTTGTCTCGTTACGCTCTTTGACCATTTACGCTCATTGTCCCGTTACGATCATTGTACGCTTGCGCCGCATTTATCTATCTTGCACTCGATTGGCCTATGCGTCTGAAGATTCACTCCTTTGTATCCATTCAAAATAGTGATAATTCAATACAAATGATTCGATGTTATTCATAAAATAATAATTTCATCGATTAGTTATGACGTTGTCACGTTAAACTATCATTCGTAACCCGACTTTACAGACAAACATTTTTTGATATAACAGGCGACAAACGGGCAGCAAGCTCACTTTAAGCGATATACATGGGCACTCCCATCCCCAATACAATTAATTTATAGGTAAGCTTTTTAGTTGCTCCAAATCCTGCTTTTACCTTATCATTTTAATTAATAAAATCTTCATATAAGGATTAGATATACACGGAACAGTATCATAGAGGCTCTTTGATGAAAATCCTTGGCAGGCTATGATGGAATGTGTGGCTGTTTTGAGTGCACCTTCAGCCATGGGAATCCAGATTTGGATGCTAAAACCACAGAATGGAACCGGCTGGAGGTGCTTGCTTAAACGTAATTTAACTTCTTTTCTGACGTTCATAAGTGTACTTGTTTACGTAAGGCCAAGGCCTTCTTTCCTGTAGAACCTTGATGATGATGACAATCATATAAGGGTTATTTAATAGGTTTTATTCTCGATAACTGGAGGTAGGCCGTTTGTTTTTACCGACTGAAAAAACTTTTTTTTTTAATGAAACAAATAAAAGGGAGATTCGAATGTTTACGTGTGTTTGTTACACTTTGAGCTGAGTAATCACTGACTTTCCAAATTCACGTATATTGCACAATAATTTGGGTATAAAATACTGACGTCCAATATTTTATTTCGAATGACACGTGAATAGGCTTTGAACGTGTTCCGAACTTTAAGGCTGTTGACGCATTTCGTAAATAACCTAATTTCGTTTATCTCGTTTTTCCCTTATTTTCTTTGTTCTTTTGAATTCGATATACAGTTCTATATAGGCATAAAACACTGTGTTACTCTACCATATAAAACGATTGGACGGACTATGGACAAATCTTTAGAGACACCACCAACAGAACAATTATACGTAAATGAAAAAGTGAATTAAATTGAATTTAAGCCCAATTTTTAATTTTATGTTATATTTTTGTCTATTAAATAATTTATTGATTTTTCCCAAAATTACGTAAGACATCTTAAATTCCTGTAATTAAATACTGGGTTAGTTTTTTTTAATAAAGCAGACAACATTGGACATTACAATCCAACGTGACTTAAGACTAATAAATAATTTACTAATAAAGATATTAAACTTAGGAAAGTGTCCAATAACACGATGGCCACTCAGAAGGGAAGACACTTCGTTCTTGTGTTCTACTTTTTCCACTTACCACTGTTTAGCACTTACACTGTACGTTTAGTACACTAATTCAAATGACTTATTTCTCAGTAACCTTCCCACTAGGCCCGTGGTGTATTAGTCATAAAAACATTCTTCAAAACGACCGAATTGCTTCCTCGAAACTTGATGTTTCCAGCTTATTAGATTATAGTGCAAGTCTCAATTAAGCCCCAAGCAACAATCCTCTTAGTTTTGTTTATGAATACACAATGCAAATTTGTATTTCCCTTAAAATTGTCTTGCAAATGTCATTTGTTCTTCATTTGTACATAAGATTACTTAGCGCGAACTTAGAAATGAGTTCAGTAAACCAAACACTAAACTTTTATATGAATGATTCCGTGTTTTGGGAGCACTTTAAGGTATTACAATCAAAATCTATTATAACGACATCATGTTTGGTCGTAAAAACCGATAGTCGTAACAGCCGATGATGTTTTTATTAAGTACCTAATACATTATTGAATGTGTGATTAATATGCTCATGTATAAAATAAAACTTATAATAAAAAGATGTTACGTAATTATCATTTTTCTACATTAACAAAATCTGTTATTTTTTATAAGGCGGTATGTAGTTCTTACGATGTCGTCGTAAACGGTTTTTAACTGTAATTACATTTCTAATTAGACTATAATTTGTGCATATAAAATGGATACATACATATATTGATTAAATTAAAATCACAGGAGGCAAGGACATAGACTGTATATTTCCCCGGAATTCAAATCTAGGACTCCCGAGAGGGAAACAGAAGTATTTATAAATCAAGAAATAAAAAACGCCATCTTTTTACTATAAAATTCTTTTCGCATTTTACTGTACAAGCATCCTAAACAGTCTTACAATGTGAATATTTCATTGGAAATTTATAATTAACAAAAAGTCCTGCAAGCTCGAAACGTGAATATCTTTTCGAAGAGTTTTTATTAAAATACTATTTTTATCCGCGTACGGTGCAGTCCTGTCGATTTTCATTATTCATAGCCACGGCTATGAGTAATACATCCTGCATTCTTTGTTCGATAGCAAAAATACGTTTTACGCTTTATACTTTAACGTATGAAGTTATTATTATTTTTTCTTTAGGCAAGTACGTACCTGAGAAACGTCTGTTTTCTTAAGATGCTTAAATGTACAAGCAAGCAATTAAAATGAGCAACAAGAGTTATATAGCTGGGGTTTGTTTGCAGATTTAAATTTAGAATACAAATGAAAAAAAAAAGACTAAGGATTTAATATATTTCAATTCAAATTAATGTTAAATGATTTAACATCATTTAACATATTAAATAAGACACATAATAGACATTAAAAATACAGGATATATAATAGTAAAAGTTATTAAGAGAAGTGGCTTTTAATTGCTTTACTAAGCAAAATGTTTTTAAAGAGTAGAAAACACAAATAAAACGTACTAATAATAGGTGCAAGCACACGAAAACATAAACACTCCAATTAAAAGTGTTCAAGGACAAAATTAATTGCTATTATTTTATGTGAATAAATCATGGTGAATTTTTCAATAATTGGACCTAAACTCATGATTATAGTCTGTGGCCATTCTTATCTGAGCATGCCTCGCACGTCGTGCAGTACAGAGCCAATTAAACGAGCATTTCACACTTCTATTTACAATGATAGTGGGACGCGACACGAAAAACAAAATTTCTTTACGATCTAACCTTATTTAACAATCGATTCGAAATTGTTTCAACTTTCGTAATTAATAATATTATAAATTTCTCTTTGAGATATACCAATTTCTAATATTAAAAACATTCTCACTACCAAATGAAATGGAAATGTACGGGTCATATGCTACGGAGACCAATGAAAAATGGAGTAAAATATTTACGGAATGAGACGGAAAACAAAAAAGAGCTCGACAACGCAAAAGGTAGAAGGACGAACTCAAATTAACAGTAGGCTAGAACTGGCGAAGAGTCGCAAAGGAAAGAGAGCAGTGGAAAGGAGGAACCTTTGCCAAGAAGCACACCGAAGTCTGAGATATACTGTAGTGAAAGTATATTAAATATCACAGAGTGGAAACCTCAAGGTGGGGAGGTAAAAGCAATATGAGTTTCGAGGAACGGCCTATACCTGGATGAGTTGCAACAGTTGATATCTATATATCAACTTCATACAATTTGATTAGTATTTTTTGGTTACAGAAATTTAAAAAAATGAAAACCAACTTTTAACTTTAACTTTTTAAACTTTCAACTTTAACTTAGTTCTTAAAAACAGATCTTTACTTTATTCTTTACATATTTTGTAGTATTGAATATTTTTAAATAAAGTATGGTAGTAAAGTTTTGTACTTAAGAACATTAAACCAAACTAAGTTAAAGCATATTAAGTTCCCATGAAGTAAAGGTTTATGACAATAACAAGCTTACGTTTGGCTGATATCAGAGCTATCAATATAAATGTTTCCTAATATTCTCTAGTAACATAAAAAGAAACAGTTGTTGAATTTACCACGATTTAAAATCGATATGTAAGCCTATTAATCCCGAAGGTTTTAAGATGCGACACTGGAGATTACGAGATAAGAATATTCCCCCGGCTAATCCATTAGTAATGGTATGTGACACCCTGTAACAGTTATCAGCTGCCTCGGTTGCGGTTCGTGTCGAGTCTTGCCAATTAAGTGAATTTACCACCTGTCACTGAAACCTTTTAGTATCGGCGGATTTTTGTGTCCCGCGGGTAACGGGTTTTAAGAATAAAATTAGAGAATACAGGAAAATAAAGAAAAGGCTCCTTACATTTTTGTACTGCTTTAACTCAGGTAAATTTGTTCATAGATTTATAGACTATAGATTTAAAATGTTTTACAAGGCAAATTACAATTGACTTAAAAAAAAGTCCACATATTTTATCGAACATATAATATGTAAACATTAAGTTGGCGCCTGGATGATAGTAGCGGTGACCCCAGAGCTGGTGCTTTCCTCGCTAAACGAATAAGTAATACAGTGAAATGCCAGCATTAAAGGTACATTGCAACAGGGACCAAACTTTTTACATTTGTTTCAATTTTTTATTTATAATTTTTTAAATATTATTATTATTAATACGTACTTAAATATAATTTTAATAAAAACATTTTTATTCAATTCGAACCAGTAATAAGATTAGATTTCTGAATTGTTTTCTTAATTATTAATCTAGGCCTTACACTTGACATAGAATTTAGCAACTCTGGTGTATTGTAGTACATTGCTATATAATACGCAAAAATATACAATATCATAGTGTATTTATGTCACCGTAAAATTGCTATATTGTAATCTAACTCGCGAGATTGTGTACTGACGATTAGATAGATAGATTAGATTACAATCTAACGGTATTTACAATTTTACGGTGACATATAGAACACAAGTTCATGTATGTAGTCATCTCTTTGTTAAAATATATTATGTCCGCGATGGAAGGCTGGTGACCTGTTACCACGTGACTTTAGTCCTTTTATAGGCACCAGCCTCTCACAAAGATGGTCAATATATTTGGCATGTAAACCCGTAAAATGCAATATGGTAAAGAGCCAAATAAACTTTATTATTATTATTATTTAATTTTCATTGCTGTACCTTATATTGACCTTGTGGCTTCAGCGTGCGACTCTCATCCTTGAGGTCGTAGGTTCGATCCCCGGCTGTACACCAATGGACTTCCTTGAACGGTGAAGTAATTGTGAGGAAGCCGGCTGGCCTTAGAACCAAAAAGTCGACGGGTTGTCGGGCACAGGAGGCTGATCACCTACTTGTCTATTAGATTGACAAATGATCACGAAACATAAACAGAAATTTGAGGCCCAGACCAAAAAGATAGCGCCACTGATTTATTTAATATACATTATACATACACGGTATAAAGAACACAAGTTTTTCAAAAGCGGAACACATTCCACTTGAAATACAGCGCCATAATAATCTTAATATCCAAGATAACTGTTATTATCAGAATTGTAATAACGATGGAACTGGTTCAAAGTGTATTCAAATGTAGGCATCTCCTAGTAAAGTGGAATGGAAGATAGTTGCGGCTTGTTTATCTTAGACATAGGTTAGATTCAGTCGATTGCACAGACTCGACTTCATTACCAAACTAGTTTCAACTTCTGCTGTATAAATTACGGTTTTTCATTAAACTTACACATTACTCGTATTACATTTCGTATTTACCAGTACGAACCTCAGTTCGTACTGGTAAATACGAAAATAAATTTTAAACAGTAAATAGACTAAATAATGATTCAACATTGAAAAATGATCACAGAGTATAAAAAAACAACATTTAGAAGTACATAGGTACAGCGCCACATACTTTTCTTGGCCGTCGGCTGAAGTTGGTACTACCGTCGCCATTTTGGTACCGTCACCATCAAGCAACATCTAATAATAATCCAACTAAAAATTTTATTCCTTGCTTAAATACAATGGCCAAGTTTTAATTATCGATCGGTCTGATTGCTAGGTACCTTAAAAGATATTATATTATTAGTGCAGGTAACAAAAATCATTTCAGTTGTTTCTAAGTTTGTGTTACGTTTATTTAAGCCTAGAACTGTATTTTCTAGATACTTGTATACATTGTTTCATTACGACATTTCAATAAATTATTAAGTTAGCCTGTATGATTCAAATTATTCACCTTATAATGGTAAATTTTATTAACTGGCAATACTAATATCCATAACAGCGACGCTCTTACCGGCCAAGAAAAATATGTGGCAGTGTACAGTGTACACCCAACATAGGCGTAAAAGTATACAATTATTTCGTAAACGTTTTGCTAGCTACAAAAATGCTCTAATTGAACTTCAAAAGGTCAAAAGTAACAAAAAATGCTTTGTTAAAGATACTTTGAGATGAAAAGGTACCGAAGGCTTTGTCAAAGTTTAATCTAAGAAATCTTAACTGTAAATTCTTTCGTCGGCCAATAATTAATGGATCTGTCTAGACGGCTGTAGTGAGCTAGTTAACAAATCGAATATACGCTGCACTGGTTTCTTTTTAATCTTCGACTTGTTCTCCAATGCAGTTAAATATTGTCAAATTACAAATATGAGTATTAACCATACGGCAATGTATGCGTAATTAATAGAACAGATCTTTCGAAGTTTACTAGTTTTAGTTTAGTTTTTACGATTCTTTAAGAAGTATTTCAGATATCTGTGTGTTTTTGCTACCTTTAAAATATTTTTTAATACTAATTATTGTAATAATTAATCTTATTTAGTTCAAAAGTGTTAATGTGACAGTGTAGATTGGTCGATTCGGTGTAGTTCGGTTGGTGGATTCCCTCGCCCGCAGGACACATAATACGCATTCATTTGTTTAATAAATAAATATAGCCTTTATTGACAATCTTGTAAGTTACATTTTATCTTATTTATACTTAGTTATTAACGAGATTTAGTTAAAGTAAATGTAAATATTATCTTATTGTTTCCTATTAGACTCCGGTTTCTTGATCGTTTTATTTTTCAGCATAGGCCTCCCCAAGTGTTCTCCACAAAGATCTTATAACGCTTGTTCTAGTTCTGTTAACTTTTCTTCTCAATATTATGATCTTGTATTGAGTGTTGCAATGTGTAATCTCTTTTCTATATAGTTGTTGTGTTTGATAGTTTCTCGGTTATGATTTTTTTTTAATATGAGTTAAAGAAACAATTGAAGAATACTAGCACGAATGTACTGCGACATGTCTTCTTAATCGCTCGTAATCACAAAGTCTAGAGAAAAGGTTTTCCTTTCGCGTGCATAAGCATCCATTAATGTAGCCAAGCGTGGTGCTGCCAACAAACAAATTACCGATGCAAACACGTCCCATCACGCGAGCCCTGAAAGCCTTTTGCTTTGTCAATTTCTCGTGTAATACGATAAGCATTATGCAAACAGAAGTACATAATTGTTTGAGTGACTCACGCAATATTGCTCGATTTACTTTTCCTTACAACTGATAAATAGAGGTTAGGCGGTCGGGTCACGATAAGAACTGTGTGTCACGAATCACATGTATTTGAGAATGTATTATTTTGAGCTTATCGAACGAAAGCGTTCCAAGTTTTTTTTTATAGAACTGGGGGCAAACGGGCGTGATGTTAAGTGATACATATATATAGGCCTATGGACACTATCAATGCCAGAGGGCTCGTGAATATGTTTCCGACCTTTAAATAATTATTATCATTATTAAATGAAAGATATACAGGGTGGCCAAAAAGTCGTGGATCAAACGCAAACAGGGGACAGATGAGGTCATCAGCGGCAAAAAATTGTACTACGGGAGGTCTCTAAGGTCAACCCCGCAGAGTTATGATTTATTTTGGTTTTTATATGAAAATTGACTTTTTTTACTAATTCTTATTAAAATTCGGAAAAATCTACATCCTGTATCTTTTTCATAATATCCACTAGATTGGTACTGATGAGTTCTTGCGTTAGACATACTATTTATAGTTGTTTATTGAGTGTATTGAAGATAATATTAAGTTATACGATATAATTTTTTTTCAAATCAAAACTTTTTGTTTATTTCGGACCCCACTGTGAAAAAAAATTACTCTACCGAAAAGTGACCCTGTATTACAAGTTTTGGCGCATTTAATATGGATTCTGAAAAGGTATTACACATGGCCATGAGTCGCTCTAATATCTTTCTAGGACGAAAAAACAACAACGATTCGGACTTATGATAGATTATTTACCTACCTGTGACCAGTACTGTGTGAATCGGACTAGATTCAAAAAATTGGACAGATGGCTAGAGGGTGACGTAGGAATTTGATTAGACGGTGCAGATTAAATATTATGGTCAGGTAGGAATTTTGAGCATATTTTATTGTAAAATATTTTGTTTCCTACAAACAACCATTGAGAAATAATTGTTTTAATACAATTATTATTCCACAATCGTTGTTTGTAATTCTTCCTAGAAAGATATTAGAGCGACTCATGGCCACGTGTAATACCTTTTCAGAATCCCTATTAAATGCGCCAAAACTTGTAGTACAGGGACACTTTTCGGTGGAGTAATTTTTTTTCACAGTGGGGTCCAAAGTAAAGAAAAATTTATGATTTGAAAAAATGTTATATCGTATCACTTAATATTATCTTGAATACACTCAATAAACAACTATAAATAGTATGTCTAACGCAAGAACTCATCAGTACCAATCTAGTGGATATTATGAGAAAGATACAGGATGAAGATATTTTCGAATTTTAAGAAGAATTAGTAAAAAAAAGTCAATTTTCATATAAAAACCAAAATAAATCATAACTCTGCAGGGGTTGACCTTAGAGACCTCCCGTAGAACAATTTTTTGCCGCTGATGACCTCATCTATCCCCTATTTGCGTTTGATCCACGACTTTTTGGCCACCCTGTATATAGTACAAATAAAATGTAATAAAAAAAAATATATAATACAAATACTCATATGATACAAAAAGTAACTCACAATGCCAGAGGGCACACGAGTGCGTTGCCGGCCTTTTATGAATTGAGATGCTCTTTTCTTGAAGGACCCTAAGTCAAATTGGTTCGGACATACTTCATTGGGTAGGTACCCAACACATTCTACATTGGTGGTGGCCTCCAAAAACTGCCTTAAAAAGAAAAAAGTTGATGTATCTTAGCTGACTATATAGGTATATGCTATATTATTTAATCAGGGCTGTTATATTGAAAGAATAATTATTAGAATTTAATGTAAATAAAAAAAAATATGTGTATATATTGGCTTTTTTAAATTCTAATAATTATTCTTTCAATATAACAGCCCTGATAAAATAATATAGCATTATAATCTAAATTTGTTACGTCCTTCGTTGTAATGGTAATGGATTATAGTTTTCAATGAACGTTACACGTGAGACAAATTACGACAGGTGGTTTAGCTCTAAATGATACATCTTTCAGTTAGCTTTACCCTTTATGAGGTGAAAAGATTTAACATTTTTAACCCATTTTCATTCAGCTAATTGAACTTTGAGCAGTGTTGGCCTAGTGGCGTCAACGTGCGACTATCATGTCTGAGGTCGTGGTTTCTGTCTATGCGAATTTAACATTCGCTCGAATGGTGAAGGAAAACATCGTGAGGAAACCGGCTTGCCCGACCCAAAAAGTCGACGGCGTGTGTCAGGCACAGGAGGCTGATCACCTACTTGCCTATTAGACTGACAAACGATCATGAAACAGATACAGAAATTTGAGACCCAGACCAGAAAAGGTTGTAGCGCCATTGATTTTTTAAATTGAACTTTTAACGCATTTGTAAAATATAAATCAATTTACTTACACTCATAACTATTATTAATATTTCCAAATAAACTTTATTAAACTATCTAATATTTATTGTTATTTATTATATATTGATCAAGTTCAATAATTGGCCCATACATTGTCAAGGAAACTTATATATGGTATACTAGTAGACTTAATTCTGAGATATTCCAAGATAATCTTCAGCTTGATTTTATCAATTTAATGGGCAATATTGATCTATAGTTAAAATACATTCTCGTCTTATCCATTTAAGTATACTTTTAAATTTTCTTATGAAAACAGTCTAACGGCCCTTAAACGGATTACATACTTTTACAGAGCCACAAAGAAATCAATTTATAAAAGCGTGCAGATTTCATTTCGATTTCGTGCTTTTCGAGTGGGACCATTGTTGGTTAATCAGCGTAAATATTGCGAAATAAACAATTTGGAAAGTACTGCGGTGATATGTATTACGCTTTTATGTTTTGGCAATATTTATTTCCACATTTTTGTATCTAAATAGCACCGATTATCCTACAATCAAAAAACATTAATAATATAGCAAGTAACTCTTGTGAACTCAGCCAGTGTACCAACAAATAGGTCTACCTCGATAGAAATTCTATTTATTATATGTATTGTTCGGGTGAGTGGCGCTTCGCTAACCAAGCTGGAGTGTGCGCGCGGTACACCCTCAGAGAATTCCGCCTCAGGTTTTTGCTTGGTACCCGTAGACCCAGTCTCTCCATTAGCATAATATATATAGTAAGACCATGTCCATTGATATATAGACTTTCTGTCTCTCAAAATTTATCTTTTTGAATGCCATTTCTTTTATTTCTTCAATTATTAAGAATAGCTTTAAGTAACGAGATTTAGCGTTAAGTCTGCCTCTCGTACGTCAAAACTGTATTGTAACTGTATATACCAAAGTTATACCTTACACTATGTCTAAGTTCTGAATTTCTCTCTTAGTGACTTTGGTTATGTTTTGTACCCGGAGCGGATAGACGTAAATTTTGAAATATTATGTTGAACTTTCAATATGATCTCCTAGGTATTTAAAATATTTATGTGTACAGATAGCTACCGACGAGGCGTGATTTTTTTGTATTTTTTTTGTTGTTATGTTTAACTATATCATTATATTCATTTGTTGCAGGTATGTCCAGATTTAATAATCGCAAGTACGTTTAAAACAAGAATAATACAGCTTCCCTTTCAAATTAATAACAGTATTAAAAACCATATATCCGATGCACTAACTGTCAATTAAGTGGTGTCCATTGCAGACGGCGAGCCTGTTACTGACAACAATATATTGTGGAAATCGAAACATTCTATTGTTGCTTCATAATTAGCTCTTCAAATATTTATACAATATACTATAATGAGATGAGATTTATCTACAAATGCAATTATTAAAAATGTGCAATGTCTAATAGGTTTTTTAATATCAATTTAATTTCGCGCCTTTTAAACTTCGCTCTCCTAATTCAATATTTATTATCTGTGCTTTGTTCTTTTTCTATTCTGTGACATTACGAGTTATCTATTGTCATTGTATTATTAAAAATATATGTTTTTCAAAGTGCTATTCGCTTAAATCGTCGGAATTAAGATAAGATTTTTTGTATTTTTACTACAGATTTCAAATTAATTCACCTGTTTTTATTAGTTCGAAATGTTAGTGTCGCTGACACTAAACCTTGCAGTCGTATGGTGAATGAATTAATCTATGCCAACTCCATTTGAAAGAAATACAAATTATGGGATATAAATTGTAAGGCGCGTTTAATTGCGTGTAATAAAACCACGACTAATAAATTAAATTCACAGAAAGCAACGTTTCTGTAACTTTCACGCCAAGTTTCATTGTAACACAATAGTGTTAGTAAAGCACTTCGCATCTCTTACAGCATGTCAGAATCTCAACTCGGAAATACGCTGAAACGATAAAAATTATGCAATTCACTACTGTATTTAACAGCGGATGTATTTTAAGTAAATAAGAGCTTTAGAGTATTATTATTATTATTTTTATTTATGGCTCTGGCACGATTTGTGCATTAGCCAGCGTCAAGTATAGGATTTTTTATAATTCGTGCTTGTCTTTTAGAAATTCGACCGTGTCCTCTATGTACGGTTTTAAGCACTCGCCCGGTACCGCACAACCCTCCCAAAGGCTGAGAACAAATTTAAATTAAATTAAAACTTGCCCTCGAACCGGGAATCGAACCCGGTACCCCTCACTTAGTTGCCACTTTAATAAGACCGCTAGGCTATGAGGCCCCCAATTTCGATTATTGTATTGTTAATAAGTAACTTAGATATTTAAGGAAATGTCAACATTAAGTCACTGTCAAATTTTATGTTAAGACCAGATTGCAAGGTGTAACAGATAATGAATGATTATTTTCAAATTGTGCATAATATAAGTTTGTACCAATACCACAGTTATGTGCTTTGTAAGAGAAAAAATACATCTTCTTGATGATGAAATCGGGTCTAAGAGATATTGAAAAAAGTTTCTTATCACATACTTCAGATGTTGCGCTCTCTTACACGTTCCTGCGTGGGCACTTTGTCCACTTGATGTGAAGTTAACCGTGGCTCCTTGAGTGGAAGTAATGTAATATTACTTGAGAATATAAAGAAACATTGTAAATTGGCTTCTCGTTTCTTTAAACTTTCCCATTGTTTACAACTTTGTCATTTATCTCAAAATTGCTATATATGTTTGTTTGCCGTCACTTAAGATATTTCTTTCCTCAATCTCTACGACCTTGTAAGATCTCCCCGTGATGGTTTAAATATCTGAATAGCAGAGAATCTAGTGTAGGTCGATACCGACATGCTTGTGCTATTCTAAAACCATGTACGCGCAAATGCATGTCTTTCGTTTTTTTCTACCTATAAAAAAAACTCAACATAAAATTTCTGCTAAAATAATTTCTTCTTTTTTTAAATACGAATTTTATTGTTATTTGACATTAACTGCACAAAGCAGCAAATTGTACCACTACACAAAAGTTAACTCTACAAAAAAACCATTCAATCATTTTTAAATCGGTTTTAAACGATTTTGTTTAGCTGACTCCTTTGGGTCAAATGTACCAATTGGAATTTGACCCCATGTTGACAAATTGATCTGAAATTTGGTACGCGCCTTTATTTCTAATGACTAATACTTTAACTTGTTCGGTGTCATTGTAAATCCAAGATGGCGGCCCCTTCAAAATGGCGGATTACATAAAATTATTATACGTAAAGTTTCAATTATTGACAAAATATATATTGTATATATATAAAGAGAAAATATTTTTAACTTGAAATACAAGTGATATATATGTAAACTTAGCTATTGTATAAAAACGACGGTTTGATAATGATGGCTTTATTTCTAAAAGAATCCTTAAGCAAAATTAGATATACAATGCACGTCGGTAATGTATGTTGAATATAATAGAAGAAATTGCGCAAACGTGCGTTATTGTTTTAACATCCCTTATCTGACTCATATGCCATAACAATCACGCAATATCCTGTTTTTGCGTATTGAATAAGAATGGTCTGACTTCCTCAAAATCATCTCTAGGGAAATAGTGCTAGCAAATATTACTCGTATGAAAATCAATAGTTTTACATCTGTAGATCGAAAAGGTCACATAACGCTGGTTGACTGTGATATTTCAAATTTGGAATTTAAAAAGAATTATAAATTGCCAGGATTAAATAAAATCATGTATCACTGATTATTGTCTTCACTCCACAGACTATTTTACTTTTAATAACGTTATAACAGATTATAACAAAAAAGTAACTACTAGTTTGTCTAGCGTTATCTCAGTTGCGTTTACAAATGCCAGTGTGATACAGATAGAAGGCCAAAGCTATCTCATAAAGAAAGCTATCTCTCTCTAAACCGCGATCTCCTGAATATCGGTCAAATGTGGAGTCTAACCCTAAATCCAATCACGTACAGACAGAGAGGCAGTCACGTGCACACTGAGCAACTTCAATTTAGTTAAAAGTGGAAACTGAGTGCTTCGTACACGCTAACTTACAAAATTCGTAGCTTTTTGGGAGACTAAGAAAGTTTGCACCAGTGAATTGGGATTGAAGCGAATGCATTGCACTGACAAAATCTACATAAGAGTAGCCTATATAGCATATATGTAAGATAATGATAAACATTATCTTTTAAATAAATTTAAATTGCGTCTACCCTCTACATACCCAAAGCATCATCATCCCATTTGACCCTTTCAGAAGAACGCGTTTTGACCACTCTCCGATGTCCAGATTAAGTATTCTGATGAACGAACACTTTAAAATTAAAGTGTTCGTTCCTCTCCTTCGGTTTTTAAAAATGGATTTTTTGCCAAAAAGTGCTTGTCACATTAAAATTTAGTAAATAAAAATAGCAATTATTCTCTTTTACAATTCCATTGACATGTAGAGGCTTTATTTATCATAATTTAGTGTGTAGGTAGCCAAGCTGGTTCTTGACCGTGATCTTAACAAATCATTTGTAAAGAGACTTGTGAGATTTAAACGTATTGTTTTTATAATTTGTCGAAAAACAAAAAAAAACTAATCCTTTCTCAAGAATGAGTATCTATTGCTAAAACCGCATGAAAATACCTTCAGAAGTTTTTAAGTTAATCGCTGACAGTTGCGTTAAGTAGTCTGTTCTATAATATGTTCTTTGTTTCTAGCATTTGATTAAATACTTAAATGAATTTAAAACTATTATTACACTCGTTATATTATATAAATTAATAAAGTTACGCGTCTTTAAACACGTTTTAATGATGTTGGTTTTCATTCTTTGTAATTATTTAACAAGAAATATTCGGGAAAATTGCTGCTGAATTAAAACGTAAGCTGCTTTACAAACTTATATTTAATATTTTGCATAAAATGCACAACTCACGTCTACAGCCGTGGATTAAATTCAAATCTCCGCCGGTATTAATTTTATTTTTAAGCTATATCGTAAGTAAAGCTACTAAATGCTTTACATATTAATTCTTGAAGAATCATGAAGGATGTGCAGGCTATGATAAAGACAAGCGTCAAATCGGTAATCTTTAATTATTTTCAAAGTGACTAATTTTACAAGTCATAATTTAAGGCTACCATGGAAATCTTCACCAACGGAAGTCTTGCAATTTGCAAGCTTTATCAGCTTTTTAAGTGGTACCCATATCTTTAAGGCCCTTACAGGTTCCCTTATAGGTTCTCAAGTACCTCCACGCGGTTCTATAAAATTTTAAAAAGTGTCAAGTTTTTAAAATATTCTTAGAAGCTCAAATTGTCTATTGGTAAACGATAAAAGCAAAATAACCCTTTTATACAAATATTTAAAATATGCCCGCTATGGAATTAAGCCAAGCTATCGATAAACTAGGTCATTCAAGATCTAAGATAAGTATATTTATGGCATTACTTTGCCAAACTCTAAATCATCATTGATACCAAGTATAATTCTCCATTCTCGGAACTTGTTTATCGATTATTCACTTATTAATTCCATTCACAAGAGCCGCGGACATGTGTTTCATCAGCAATGTGATTTGCATACAGTTACTTGTGCCGAAGCTCACGGATCTTTTAATGCTGAATTTAAACACTCGATCAAGGTTAAGCTAAACGGTCGGTTATAGTATTGTTAACCACCGGGGTTGGTGTTTTCCAACGAAACAAAGGTTATACTGGATACGCGTATTATTAAAGCTTTATTACTTAATCCATACAACAATTGGTTAGTTTACATTCCTTAAATTTGTATTAGTTGTGTTAGTATAAGTTTTAAAAGTTGGTATAAGTTTATTGCCAGTTCTACGCCCTTGATTTGAGAACTGGCACTAAATGTAAAGTTAGAAGCATTTCATAAGTAACATTTCTTTTTTGACGATCATTAGTGTACATTGTGTTACCTATATGATTCAATGATTTTTAACTTTTGACTTTTAAAAATGTTAATTTAGATTTCTTTTTTATTTTTAGTGGACTAGATTGTTTATAACCCCTTTTGAGGGTAAAAGCCTCCTCCATATTTTTCCATTTCTCTTTGTCTTGAGCAACCGTCATCCAGTTTTTCCCCGCTAGTTCTATAATGTCATCTGTCCATCTTTTCTTTTGTCGTCCTATACATCTCTTTCCAGTAGGTCCAGTCTATTTCTTTATTTATAGTGCCCATCTTTTATCCCGCGCTCTAGCAGTATGACCTGCCCATTTCCATTTACGCCTTAGAGCGTGTACAAGTGTATCTGTAAGTTTTGTTTTTTATGAATGTCAACATTTCTCGTTTTGTTTATTCTACTCAACTTTAAGATGCTTCTTTCCATTGCATGCTGGCAACGCAGGATATTTATTGTTGTTTTCTTGAAGAAAACCCACGTTAGACTTGCGTATGTGAGACAAGGTAGAATATTTGAATCCATTATTATCTTCTTGTGTTGTAGACTGTAGTTTCCTTATATACGGATACGCATATACACATACGTTTTGGACGAATATTATTGAGTATTTATCTCTCCATTATTCCATTAGGTACTAAAATATTTTTCGAAGTATAACAAAGACTAATCAATTCATAAATTTTAGATAAAACGCTCGTTTAATCAATGGCGAACGCAGGCCAAAGTCCAACATGGCATGACGTGTTAACCCATACAATGGACACGCAAAGAATGGGTACAATTGGGATTGTTTAATATTGTTCTGGCGACCACACATAGTTACTGGAGCAAGTTACTGTTAGATTTCTAACAAGGTATTTAGTGTTTTATTTATGAGCTCACGCCTGTCCGAGTGGGGTAGGCAGGTGAGAATGTGGTTTGGTGGATAAACCACATTCTTTTGATCTGCAGGGCTACTCTATAAAACCGATTTCTTATGACTGAATAAATGCGCAGAGGCGATAAGAACTTGGAGAAACTGATCGTGGTTGGTAGCACAGAAGGCAAAAGATCACGTGGCCTGATCGTGGGGATCGTGGGATGATGATGACTGAATAAACATTTGGCTGTTTTGATTTATGGCATATAGCCACGAGGCCTAATGATGTTTTTTTCTATACCTAGTAATGTCGTACTTTAACTTTATAGTAAAAGCGAAGATTCTGACCCGCAAATCCGTCATGTCTAGTCCAGTCCATTAGACCCAACCAACTTTATAAGGTGTGAATGCCCTACACACAAACCATTGTTGTTAATAACAAAACACCCGCATGTGTGGCAATGACAATCTACAACTTGAACGGTTCAAAAAAGAAGCACGGGGAAACAAAAATAATTTAGATGACAATATAATAATCAGTTTTAATGTATAGACGAAAATTTTATTATATTTCATACTACTAGAGCAGTGTTGGCCTAGTGGCTTCAGCGTGTAAGTCATCCCTGAGGTCGTAGGTTCGATCCTCGGCCGTGTACCAATGGACTTTCTTTCTATGTGCGAATTTAACATTCGCTCGAACTGTGAAGGAAACATCGTGAGGAAACCGGTTTGCCTTAGACCCAAAAAGTCGTCGGCGTGTGTCAGGCACAGGCTGATCACCTACTTGCGTATAAGATTGCCAAATGATCATGAAACAAATGCAGTCTGAGGCCCAGACCTAAAAAAGTTGTAGCGCCACTGATTTGTTTTTTATTTTATTTTATACTACTAATCCGTGATATTTTTCCATTAATAATCCCTTGGGTAAAAGATCAATCCAAGAAACAACGAATTGATTAAAACCTTATATATAAGTATTATTTATATACGCAAATGTAAATTATAATATCTGCATCAAAACATTTTGTTCACCATAGAATTAATTATCCCTTCAAGTGTCGCACTCCTACGCACACTATTTATGGTATGCAAGATATAATTTATTTAATATGCACTCAGCCCATTAAGAGGCATTCACTCATGTCGTGTCGACTACGCATTAACCGTAGCAAATAACAAAAAGTGTTTATTTTTAAATACTGTCTTGGAATTATTTTTTTATTAATGTAAGCTAAATTGGGTATTAGTCATTGGTATTCTACGTTAATTTCTAGACAACAGTACTCAGAGTCATAACGTAGGTATGTATAAAAATAGGGAAGAATTTAAACCCGGCTAAGCTAAGCTAGTTTAAAACAAAGATAACTGAACTCTTACGAATTTTCGATCAGGTCACGTGTCCTGACGCGAGTTTAACATTTTTTACACATTCCAAAAAGTGTACATCGCAGCTAAAGAAGTTTTCACTTCAAAGAATGAATTACAGCAACCTTTGATGCGGATTATACATATATCATGCTAAAATTAGAACTTTTTGAGCTTTTGAAGCGTACACAAACCAACATAACATTTATATATATATAGATATCCATAATGTTATGGATATTATACACATGTCATGTCAGACTTTACAATTACTTAAACGCAGAAATATACCCCATGCCCCATTAAGACTTCATACCTTAATTATTTTTAAATGCCGTATATTAAGTTGGTATCGCTTTTATCTTTAATGTTATTTGAACGTCACTCTGCCAAGCATGAAGCATTAAAGTTTAACGTCAGGAAAGCATTAACCTATCATTAAAATTCAATTCAAAAGGCTCATGTATTACAACCACCTGTTGTGTGAGTTTCTCAAGTAATTTAATAATCGTAATACGTTTGAAGTTACAACCCGGTGAGGCACGGGATAGGTTACAACGTTCCATCATAGGTTACGTATTTTGGGATATTAGGAACTTCGAGTTTGTAGAAACTTCTATAGGCGCATGAGGGTAACATTTTTACGAATACGTCACGAAGATGTGTATGCAGCGTTTTTAGAAAAGGGAGAGAGCGATCGAGACCGATTGAGAGAAAGAGAGTGAGAAGGGCGAATTAACTTACAGAAATTCTATTTTTAAAATTAAAATTTCGTAAAGAGAATTTAGGAAATATTAGTATTTTATATTTTATGCAAAATAATTGATTGAAATCTCAAATGACGAATTGTAAATTAAAATCCCACGTGTTTTTATTATATTTTGTATTAATTTTCCACACTTTTATATTTAAATGGCAATTAAATAAATTAAATTCCTAACATATCTTCCTTTTTCCCTTTTTGTATAATATTGTTTTTATTAATTTGTATAAATATGAACAAGAGTTATAAATTAGTTTGCCAAAGAAGTTTCACTTCTGTCTTGTGTACTTTATACGCACGCACTTTTTTTTACTAAATCAATAAGATAGAAGTCCCTACTGAACTAGCGATAGATGAATTTGAATTTTGTCACAACCGTATTTCTGACATGAATAAAGTTTATTTATTAAGAAAGATCGCGGATACGATAGTGAAAGTATTAGATATGGAATAACGGTTATATTGAGATTATTCTTGATATAGTTCAAATAATAAAAAAATCGAAGAAAGTGGTTTTTAAATTGTCAATCAAGTTCGACAAAGAAATCTTTTGAACTGATATATAGAGATAATATTTAATTAGCTTTCTTATTTATTTTTCTTTGTTCTTCAGTTTGTTTGATATTTAAATTCATTACTTTAGACCAGTGTTTTTCAACTTCGGGCCCACGTCAAGCAGGGGGGCAATTAGAGCGTTAAGGGGGACAATTCGAAAATGGACTCCACGTTTCATTATATGTTTTGAAAATTTACTTATTGTGTTTCGTTAACAAATTCCTAGTGATTTCTTCCTAAGTATTTAAGTATCTTAAAAAAAAATTGTTCATATAGAGGGTAAATCACGTATGTTATAATATTTTAGAAAGGCAAAAAAAGGCTGGAAAACAGTGTTTTAGGCTGACTAAACTGTTTTAGATAGTAAAAAACATTTTTATGAGCATTCGTAGGCATAAAAAAGGCATTTACTGATGAAGTCAGTTAAGTATTTATCTTGGATAAGGAACTAGTTAAATTCAGACGCAGTATAATTTGATATCAATTTAAAAATACCCAATGGCTTGTCAATAACCCATAATCATCTTCTACGACAGATGTCTGCTGTACCGTCGGGATTTGAATTTATAACCTCGGGGTCACGCCTATGTGACAGGGTGACTCGTCATGACTTGACTTAAAGTCCTATGTCCCTCAAGTGGGGCAGAGGGTATCCAGCTTAAAAAAACAGCTTGATCCGTTCTGGGCGGCTCTCTTGATTTCACTCCACGTTATTCTAGCTTCCTTTGCCTCTGCAATGATACTTTGTTACCAGATCTGTTTTGGGCTTGCGGACCGGATTGTATGGCCCACCCATTTCCACTTTCGGCGTTTTATAGACCTGTCACTTGGCACCCCATTGCTTAGCTCGCATAGCTGATGGTTGGAGAGTCACATGGGCCAGAATATTCCAAAGATTTTCAGGTGGCAGTATACGAAGATCTGGAGTAGTGGCCCTTTGTAACTTTCCAAGTTTCGCAACCATACAGCAACACGGTCTTTATGTTGGATGGAAAGATTTTGAGCCTGCCTTGAGGCGAGGTCACGCCTATCTAAGCGACTGTGGTCATGAAATAAAAAAGAAACAAATTGATACTATAACCGAGTCTCAATATTCAATTTACAGGCGTTTAGAAAGTTACAACATTTAATCAGATTATGATGTGGAGCTTACCTATTATTAACCGTTAAAGTGGAACAAGTACGGAACCCGGTTCTAATTGCTCGAAGCTTCATTATCTTCTAATATTAACTTATATTACGCCGCCCATCGGTTCACTGCTCTTGGAAATTAATTTTGAATGGACGGGTGTGGCAATTACAAGTAGCTATTAATATATAACAAATGATTTTTTTATCATTTCCTTATTCTATTTTGTTCCAAATTTAAAATTTCACAGAGGTCTTTCGCTTTTCTGTGTTATTAAAAGTAAAAACCAAGTTAAGAATTACATTGGGAATTGTTGTGTTAGTATGTTTCAAAATATGTTTTTTTTTAATTTTACCTTATCTAAGAATACCGTAACCAAACAAACAAAGTTTAATAATATTGGTATACATACATATTTAATATTATAAAAATATCTCTTAAGACATTTCTGTGTCTTTCTCAGAGCAGTAGCTGACGAACCTTCTAAGCTTTCTAGAAGGAAACGCTGATTTAATGCACATTTAAATTCATGCTAATAATTCTAAAACACTATATGGTATTCTGTAGATTAAAAAGACTCCGGCAAATTCCAGTAAAATGATATCTTACAAAGATAAAAAACCGGTACCGAGCTAAATTTGTATAGCTTTTTGTTTGTTTGAGGTTAAGGATGCCACGCCCAATAATCAAAGTAAATTTTGATTGGTTCGGAACACAGCTCGTTAGTACCGCATTGTTTTTATTTAACTACGATTCAAATTAGCGTTTACTGGTTAAAAGAGCTTATATCGGCCATTGTGATTCAATGATTTTGCCGCGATGTTGGGGTTAGATTTTTATCGGATTTTCGACCTTAGCGGTTATAATGGCTTGACTTGTTTTTGTAGATTAAAGACAATAGTCTGATATGTTAAGATTGCAGTAGATAGATTTCTGTATTACTGCATTAGTTTAAATTAGCCACCGGCATAAGAAAACAAATAAGAGTCGAAACGTGCAGAGAAAATGATGATTCACAATTGAGCGTTTTCTAAGGCAGTTTTTGTACCATCACTATGTAGAACCAGCTGCCTACTAAAGTATTTCCAAACCAATTCGACTTAGGGTCCTTCAAGAATAGGGTGTACTAATTCTAGAAAGGCCGGCAACGCACTTGCGAGCCTATTAACTAGAACTACTGCAATATTACTTAATTTAATTAAATATTTACCATAATTATATTAAATAGAAACTAATGTACCGAGAGAAACATAATCAGTCTTTAGAAATTTTTATGAAAGCAAAACATAAATCTTCGTAGGTTTCTTGATAAATTAAAACTGTAATCGCATTTGAACCAAGGTTTATACTATAGTGCTTTTATTCGAGTCTAGTCCAAAGTTCTTTAAGAAAATTATGAAAAGTATTTTAATATTTATTTATTAACACTTCGTTGCAGAAATATAATACAATTGACATAATTATATGAAAAGAGCGATCTCTTCCAGGCAACCACTATTAGAAAAAAAAAATAAGTTAAGCAAGAAGTTCAAATGTACCTAATACATATAGTTATTTAGACAAAACTAATGGAAGAAAATAAAGCAATTATGTAAGCAGTGATAAAAAAGTTCCTTTGTACAAAGTAGGTACACATGTCAGAAGTGAAACTTCTTTGGCAAACCAATTTTTAATTCTTGTTCATATTTATACAAATCTAAAACTTTAGATTTCCGGGACATAGAGGGAGGGGAAAAGGAAGATATGTTAGGAATTTAATGATTTAAATTGTCATTAAAATATTAAGTGTCAAAAATTAATACAAATTATTTTTATTTTTTTAATTTATTTCTTTGACAATAAAACACGTAGTATTTTAATTTACAATTCGACATTTGAGATTTCAATAAATTATTTTGCATAAAATTTAAAAAACTAAAACATATTTAATAAATTCTCTTAACGAAATTTAAAAAATAGAATGTCTATAAGGTAATTCACTCCTCTCACTCTCTCTCAGTCGTTCTCAATCGCTCTCTCCCTTTTCTTTGACAAAAACGCTGCACATCTTCGTGACGTTCCGTAAAAATTATACCCTCATGCGCCTAAATAAGTTTAACTTCAAAAAGGATTCATGAAACAGAAAAAGTGCACATGAATCACGACAATTTTAGATCAGTTTCACATAAGTAAGTACGAAATGGAATACAATGAGGACAGGTTTATGTAGACAATGTTGCGATAATAACCAGTAAGACTATTTAAGCAACAAATTAAATACAGTTGAGCAGTTGGCAGTTGTATGCCAAGTTTGTTTGTGTTACACATGACCAGTCTCTGTTTGCTCTGATCGCTCCCTCACACTTTGCTACTTAATATATCAATGATACACCTCAAGCAACAAGCATCCAAGTCGTTTAACTGCTACTATATATTTCTGGACATACATTGGTTACATTCGTGCTTGATGTAAAATAGAAGTCCAATATTTGTCAGAAGACAAATAACGATATAAATACATACGAAATTCCACCTGTATCACCTCGTCGTCCGTCGTTACACAACTGAGCGTTTTTTTAAGGCAGTTTTTGCCGCGCACCACCACTATATGAGACCAGCTGCCCACTGAAGTATTTCCGAACCAATTGGACTTAAGGTCTTTCAAGATAAGAGCGTATCAATTCTTAAAAGGCCGGCAACGCACTCGCGAGTCCTCTAGCATGACTTAACATCAGATGAGCCTCCTGCCCGTTCGCCGCCTGTTCTATAAAAAAAACAACGTTACTTTATATAATTGTAAAGTGTATTAAAAAACCATTCAGAACATCCTTTAACTGTTTTATAATTAAATCGATTAATAGACTAAACGAATAAAAAATTGTAAAGCATTTTATAAATAGAAAATAGGCCACATAATGCAACATAATTATCTGCGCTGAATTTTTTTAAGTACCTCTTAAAAAGTCGAGAAACTACTCGCTGAAAGCCTCGATGTTCAATACAGTACTTAAACAAGAACTTTTAATTACAAGTGAAACTAACGTATTAGTGCTCTTGAGAAGTGGTTCATCAAATGAGTAGGAACTGGGTCAAGCAGAAAGGCTTTTATGGAAGATACAAGGCTACAGGCTTAAATGGGTGCGTGCGACACGCGTGCCACGACTTGGGAATTGTAATAAAAGGACGCGGAAATGGTAAGATTACCCTACAATTGTATGTACGAACAAGAATGTCACCATAGTACAGTAAAACATCGCTGTTACATGGTTAATATGTACATGGTTGCCTGTAAGAGATCGCTCGAAAACGATAAGGCCGCCAGTTGCCCTCCTTTTCATTTAATTATGTCAATAATTGTATTATCTTTCTGCAACGAAGTATTAATAAATAATAAATACATTTGATTTGAGGACTACTTACATAGTTAGTCTACGACGCCGATAATTTTATGAAATTTGGTTTTAATTATGTTTATTATAGTTTTATACAATGCACAGCAAATACTTGAAATTATGTCAGAAACTAATTAACATTAAATGATGAACACAGTTTTAAATGTTTTAGAATTAATGAAGTAAATTTGAGATAGGGTGACATAATATATAAAACATTGTATTGACTTTTCTTTAATAACTAGGATTAAATATTACATAAAATTACCGGATATAAACAGTTGAAAACTTTATTACTATATTATATTATAATACTATATTTACTAATTGTATTAAAAGGGAGACATATAACGATAATAACCATAAATAATATAATATAATAACTAAAATAAACATAATAATTTATTAATAAATAAACCTTAACATATGTATAAAATACATGCATGCAGTGGCATAGCAATATGGCATCAGTTTTGTGTCTGATGATGCCGGTTCATGCTGGTTTCCTGATGTCAGCCATCACCGTACCGTAATAAGATCGTAATCAAATCAAATCAAAGTCATTTATTCATATAGGTAACACAATGTACACTTATGAACGTCAAAAATGAAATACATATTAAATGCTTCTCAAATCAAGGGCATAGAACGGAAGAGAAAAACTGGCAATAAACTCTCCGCCTTTCTTTTAATCGCCAAGTTTATTGTTTTACACAATGTTTGTAAGGAGTAAATAATAGGTAAATAGATTAGGACTTTTAAATATAACTGACTGCTGGAATATTAATGAAGTACTTTGGCAAAATTTTCAATTTTACAGTTTGCCTAATTATGCTTAGATCAGCTTAGATCATAACTGTTTTTCAACAATTTTTTTACAAAAATCTCAACACAGAAAAATTTCATTTTATATGATTTTTCTAATCCAGGTAACACTTAATCTTCCCTGTTTTATTTCATTCAGATTCTTAATTTAAAATTCAAACAGTAGCACTGCAAATAAGGCTGTGCATACAAATTTTTTCAATTACTTTTATTCGCTCTTATTAAAAAGTATTGTAGCTAGAATACTTTTACGAAGTAATATTCCCGCTGTATCTCTTCATTAGGAGTAAGAGTGTTGTATTTAGAGTTTAAAAGGTTCTTGCATTTGGTGTAAATGAGTTTTGAGACCACTCGTTTTAAACGCAACAAGTGATTCGATTTCGGAATACTATTTCTCTAATATTTTGTTCCTACAACGCTAGAACGACGGCTACATGATTTTCCTTTTGATTTACAACCCTAATTATTTTATTATCATGCAAACAATACTCTTTGGATTAGTAATACTAATTGAAGCTTCTGGGTTCGATTTCCGCTTACCAGGCTTTTCCTGGTAAGACTCGGTCATCATAGACACTTAAAAATTGTGTTTATCATGTCACTTAAAAACATCAAATATCATACTAAACATTGTTTTTTATTAAAGACCATATTAAGATCTATTTGTTATTTATATTTTATTATACATACTCTCAAACACAAAAAAGTCAATGGCGCTACAACATTCATCTGGACAATAGGCAAGTAGGTGATCAGCATCCTGTGCCTGACACACGCCGTCGACTTTTTGGGTCTAAGGCATGCCATTTCCTCTTGAAGTCCATTGGTGCACAGCCGGGGATCGAACCCACGACCTGGGGATGAGAGTCGCACGTTGAAGCCGATAGGCCAACAATGCTCTACTCACAAACACTGTGTACGAATGAACATCGAATATGTTTTAAGAATAAGTTTTTTTTTGACCTTCGAAAGCCGGTCTCGGTGCATGTTTTTTTATAGAACAGGGGCAAACCGCCGCCCGTGGACACACAATGCCAGAAGGCTCGCAAGTGCGTTGCCGGCCTTTTAAATAAAAATGTCATGTAAATGAAAATTTTGAAATACATGCTAAATCTTAAAGATAGCTTTATACCGATTCGTTTTAGTTGGTGAGTGGCTATATATATATCCTCGCATACTAACTCTATCTATGACCTATTTCATTTTTCCCGTACGGTTTTTCAGTCTATGCCGGTCTAGGCTGAATATTAAACTGGGGGAATTTGTATGTTAGAAAAATCTAGGTTATTTTTAAAGTGAAGTTTTAACTTTTTAGTGGAATTTTGGGTATCGGGTGTGTTTTATTACTATACCTAACGGCAGTAAATAACAAATATTACTTTATTTAGATATTTTTTGGAATTTCACATTTCTTAGGTTGGGGTTGGTACTTTACGTTGGTATACTGTATTTGGCGTTTTATTTAAAAAAAAAAACTTTCACACCATGACACAGGACATCCGAATTAGGTATTACGTATTTAATCATTGTTGATTTTTGAACCTTTTTGTATAGGTATTTTATATTCGATTTTTAACTCTGTTCAATATTTTTTTTTTTTGTATATTACTTATCTTAGTTGTAGGATTACAAAATAAAAAAAATTGCCTTATATTAACCTATGCCCGGGAATCGAACCCCAGCTATATATGTCAACAGTTAACTATTAACCGACACAGCGGTGTGGTAAGTATTTTAAGGTGAAATGTTTGTGTACTGTCCATTAACTACGTTCCTAATTGAATTGAATTTGAATGAAGTATTCCAAAAATGCTTAATTAGGTATTTTTTATATGAGGTCAATGACATGCGAGTTTTAGTGCAGGTTCACTGAGGTGAACGAATACTTGCTCTCACGCCGCCAAAGCGTTTGGTAATGCAGTATAATGAGTGCTAGCATGCAACGTTTTGTCTAGCTATGACGTTAATTCAAAATATATTATATGTTATTTTAAAACTTCCGCTATCCAACAAATAATTAGATCTAATTCAAATTCATAATCATTAATTCATTTAGGTAACGCAATGTACACTTATGAATGTCAATAAGGGAATACATATTACATGCTTCTAATTTTACATTTACTGCCAGTTCTTAAATCAAGGGCGTAAAACCGACGAGAAGAACTGGCAATAAACTCTCCGCCACTGTTTTTTTTTTTTCAATGAAAAATACTCGATTAATAAAGCGAGAATTAGTTAAATCAGTGTAAGAAGGTTTAACATTACTTTGTCTATCGTGCTCTTACTGAGTTTTTTTAGTTTCTATTAAGTTTTAGTTATTTTTAGTTTTTTTTGGTTATTATTTATTTATTTTTAGTTTTTTATTTGGTGATTGCTTGTTTAGTTTTTTCCCTTGCTAGCTTGCTTATGTTAGTTTAGAACTTATAAATAAATAAATTGGATATTTAAAAATTAATTCTATTTTTTCCTCTGTTGCAGGTACGTACTTCCCGCGTGACACAGCAATCTCAAAGGGCTGATTGCTTCAAAATGACGCTAGGGCGCTTTGTATCAGTGCGAGCTTTGTTTAAGACTTTGTTCTCTAGATCAAAGAATAGTTGGAAAGGGTTCACGGTAAGTAGTCTCGACACGCCAAGTGGGTCTTTAAACGTCACGGAATCGGAATCATTCTAGAACATTGGAGTAACAGAGATATGTCGGAATAACTGATAATCAATTTACTTCCGGTGGAATGTGAGCTTTCGAAATTAGAGTAGTTTTATGAGTCTGTTAGTCTAAGAAGAATCACATCAGCCTCCAGCCCATTTGCTCCCTGCGTTGAATTTGGTATAAAAATACATTAAAATATAATTTATTTGCGTCAGTAAATTTCTACACGTTTTGATTATATTAAATACAGTCAAAATTACAAATTCTATTATAGCGACATCGAAGGGACTACTCATTGGTCGTAAAAACCGATAGTCGTAACAGCCGATGACGTTGTTACTAAGTACCATAACATATTATTCAGCCGGGACCTTTGATTTTCGCCAATATAACCGGTATGTTGCTAAACGATGTCGTCGTAAACGGTTTTGACTGTATCTCTAAATTTACATGTACCGTCAGTTCAAGGGCTTAAAACGTACGAAGAGCCTAAAAAACTCCACCATTAGTTTTAATCGCCAACCTGAGGTAGGGCTTGGTCATGTTATTTTAATTTCGATGATACATATGTAAAACAGTATTACCGAATTATTATTATTTTTCACATCCCGGTAAAATATACAAAATAAATTAATGAAAAACTTTGTGCCCCGTGGCCTATCGGTTTTCGAGATACAAATCAAAACACAAATTTTCATATAACGGTAAAATAAATTATACATTCTGTATATCTTAAAAGCATTATACAAAATTATGCGACGGATTTTCTAACTCGTTACAATTCAGAATATTTCCAAGTGCTTATGCCCTATAAAAATTCAATATGAAAAGAATATCTTTACAAATATTTAAATAATTCATTCGGTATACATGCAATAAAATTGTAATGTCTGTATAATATTTTCGTAAATTGAGTGACCAATATATATAGTAAATAAATTAAATTATTAGTCACTGTTATTTTATTGTTTGATGTTTTAAATTACAAAGAAGATGCATTTTGTAATAGCGTGTCCATTTTGTATGCGTGTAATTCAGTTTGATCCTAGATTTTATTATACTAAAGGTACAATAATTATAAATGCACGCTGTAGCATTTTTCTGCATCTTCTACCGCATTTACCATGGAGAGTGTTCAGATGAGTTGTTCGGGCTAACCTGCAGCTGAGTTTCATCATCGGACGTCAAGGCAGAATACAAAATACCATCTGTATCACCTTGACGTCCGTCGTTCCACAACTAAGCGATTGTTAAGGCAATTTCTGCCACGCACCACGACTATGTGGAACCAGCTGCCTACGGAAGTATTTCCGGACCAATTCGACTTAGGGTCCTTCAAGAAAAGAGCGTACCTTAAAAGGCCGGCAGCGCGCTTGTGAGCCTTCTGGCAGTGCGAATGTCCTTGGGCGGCGGTATCACTTAAAATCAGGTAAGCCTGCTGCCCGTCTGCATCCTGTAACTTATAAAAAATAGTTGTCTAATTAGTAATAAATTAAAAGAATGTATATCATTGGAGTGAGATTTTTAATTTGGTCATATTTTTAGGTTGGGTTGCGCCTGGAGTTGCGCTTTTCGTAAATAACCCTTCACCCCAAGTGATAAAGACAATCAAAGAATTTCTTAACGAAAATTCCTTTTTGGTATTGCCATTCCTGAGTAGATCAATAGAATTGCTCACCAACGCCATGAATGTAAAAATGTCGAACCTTAATGCGAATTTGGGAGGTTTCATTTTGATAAAAATTCAATCAAACGGTTTGAATTAAATATTAAGAATCTACAAAAATTTAATCTTCAATTTATATTTTCAAAATATTCTTTATTTATCTTTTTTTTTCAATCTATTATTTAATAACATAAAAATAATAACTAAAATATGTAGATATATTATTATTATTTATATTATGTTGTTATTTTTACTTTCAGCTTTATACTTTGTTGCTATGCTAACCTCGCTTACTTGTATATAAATGATATTTTTGCAATTCAATAATATGATAGACTAAGACATCTTAGCATGTGTGCTACATTTCGTAAGTGTTATTAGGTTTATCCACCAATTTCGGAAACAAAGTTATATCGACATAGTATTTAAGGTATTAAATATACATAGTATTTAAAATACACATTTGAGGGGTAGTTCTTTAAAACTTAATACCACTCAACATAACATAAATTCCCTAAAGAACTTTCTCCCAAATCGAGTAGTGGCCGACTGGAATAGGCTTCCGGAAAGTGTAGTCAGTGCACCATCTCTGAACACCTTTAAAAATAGATTGGATAGTTTCTCCAAATCACAAAATACACGCGCATCAGCTTATTAAAAGCTGCCAGTGTGTTAATATACATAATAATAATATGTATACCGTCCGTGTAAACCGTCGCCCTTCAACGCCGGGGGCTAGCGTGTGTAATGTTTTTCTTAGGTCAGTTTTATCTTTCCATCTTTTATTACCCGAGTATACTATCGAAATTAAAGCGTCTTCACCCCTAAAATCAGACGCAATATCGGGGAAGTGGTGTGGAGCACCCTAGATAGCTCCCTAGAACTCGTATGTGGGAAATCGTACCCTAATTTAAGTATGCTACTGCCGATTTGACCTTCGAGCCGATTTCATTACCGATATCCCCACTGATTTTAGGGATTTTGAGGCGGTAACACGAATTTAATTTGTAAACGCGGCTCAAAAAATAATAACTACTTTGTAACAAATAAAAAACCTGCAAATGGACCTTGGGGCTATAATAAACAGAGATATGGCGATGGGGCCGAGAAATGAATTTAGATTACAGGTTACGCCGGCTAAGTGTGGGTTGAGTGTTCACCTGTAGCTAAAAAACCGTGATAAAAACAAGTCCGTATGTTTTATAAGTGGACTGTCATATTGGCTGTAAAAACTTGTTTAGCCATCCTTACTTGAATGTTTAATATGAGAACATTCATGGTGCTTTAAGTATTGAAGTATTAATAGATTTCGATTTTTTTTACATATGCAAAAGACGAACATTATCTACTAATATTATCTGTAATTGATTTATTTTGAGCAGTGTTGGCCTAGTGGCTTCAGCTTGCGACTCTCATACCTGAGGTCGTAGGTTCGATCCCCGGCTGTGCACCAATTGACTTTATATGTGCGCATTTAACATTTGCTCGAACGGTGAAGGACATCATCGTGAGGAAACCGACATGTTAGACCCAAAAAGTACCCGCCGTGTGTCAGGCACTGGAGGCTGATCACCTACTTGCCCATTAGATTTAAAAATGATCGTGCAACAGATTCAGAAATCTGAGGCCAAGATCTAAAGAGGTTGTAGCGCCACTGATTTTTTTTAATTGATTTATTTAAATGTCTCACTAACGAAACAAGTATGTGTTACACTTACGGAGAACACACGACATACAATAAACACAATGCCATTTATAAAAGAGAAATGAAATAAACGACAATAAATTAAGAATAACAAATATGTATATATATATATATATATATATCAATTTAAAAATTTGACGGAGCAATGGCTGCAGCATGGAGACTCATAGAATAGATCAGCTTCGCATGGTCTCAAAGCAAATGATAACGTACCTAATGATAAATTAAATAATTCTGATTCGATAATTTTGTTTCACTTCATAATGCCAAAAAGTTCCCATAGTATTAAACGCAAAGCCTATTTCTGTTGAACTCTCTATTAAATCAATTGTAATACATATGATGGAATTGGCGAAAATAAATATATGTGGTGATGTCGGCTGACGTAATCCGTACTCCAGTTAAATTTTGACTCGGTATTAACTGTGTATCATTAAAACACGACTCCCGAAAGCCATTCGTTTTATGGTTTAGACAAGAAATAATTTTCGAGTCGTTATTTTAATGCGCGTACGCATTTAGTCACGGGTCTGACTTCCATAACTATCAACCTTTATATGCCGACGAAACTATTTCTCCAGTAACCGGTTTTTAAGCGTCCCATCGGGCATTAAACTGTACCTCTACTGTGAGTTTAACATTCACAAAACTTTCGGTTTAATATTTTAACTAGGAACGAATTCGTGCGAATAAACCAAACGAATTCCAGCTAATATGAATCTAATTCTATATTATTACTAGCTGACCGGGCAAACGTCGTTTTGCCATGTATATCATTTATAATAAAAAAATAGGGGTTGATCGTAGAGGGGTGAAAATTAGGAGTTGTATGTATTTTTTATTGCTGTATTATAAAAAAATAAAAACAGAAAAAAAAATCTAAAAATAAAAAAAATATATTTAGTGCTGGACTACCCTTAACATTTAGGGGGATGAAAAATAGATGTTGTCCGATTATCAGACATACCCAATACGCACACAAAATTTCATGAGAATCAGTCGAGCCGTTTCGGAGGAGTTTAACCACAAACACCGCGACACGAGAATTTTATATATTAGATTAGATATTATGTAAAGTAATTAACAAAAGAGAGTCTCACTTGAAATCATACTTTAGACACATTCCTGCGTCAATTGTGATCAAATTCACAATAGTATATTAATATAAGCGTGGTTCTTTTGCTGTGATTATGCTACACAAATGTAACTGACTCGATTTGTGGAAACTTCGTTTATTAGTATATGCCTAGCGTTGAACAATCACAGTCTTTATCGCTTTATGAACATCAGAACACTTAGCGGAAGTACTGGCTTCGCACGGCTGAATATATAGCTTACTCAAGGATAATGTAGTAATATATTGCCAAAGGGCTCCGTAGCCTACCGGTCTCATTACGATTGCCGGTCGGAGTGCAAGTTTATTTAATTTTGAATTTGTTATCTGACTTTAGTAAGGTTGTGCGTCGATAAACCGTACATGGCGGGCTCGGTCGAGATTCTAAGGAACGCAGAGGGCATCAAACCTTAGAAAGGAGACTGTATGGTTTATATGGCTGAGGATGGTAGTTGCAAGTGGTTGGCAATTAAACATTTCTTTTTCTTGCGTTGAATGCCTTGGCGAACACCGAAAATCTTAAGGGCGTGTGTGGAGGGCTGAAGTGAAGTTTTAATGTAGACCCAGCCCCAGTCCCGCGTCAAGCTCAACATGCATAGCGCGGGTTTGCGTAAGCGCATTTCAAAAAAATCACCTAATTCAAAAAAAGTGTTATATTGCCCAGTCCATTGTAATTTATTGGTTATAAACAGACAATTCCTCTTTTATATATAATATTATAGAACAAGGGGCGACCGGCAGGTAGCTCACCTAATGTTAAGTGACCACCGCCGATAGACACTCTGCAGAGGGCTCGCGAGTGCGTCGCCGGCCTTTTAATTATTGATACACTCTTTTCTTATTAGGCAACTAATACGTAGTAAAAATAATGAAAATATAGATCGCGTCCCTTAATCATGATGGATTCAGTGTCTAGAGTCTAGACCAATCAGAATCATTTATCAGTGGTGCATTGAAGCTATTTTTCAAATACTTTGTTCGTGTACACTTGGCATGTTACGTCTCACATAACGGATAGTGTGAAAGTGGCTTAAGCCGTAAAGATTTTATATCTAAGGTCGTAGGTCAAAAGTGTTTACGAAACATGACAGTCAATTAGATGTTAGATTTTTTGTCGGCCGATAAAATACATGTACAGCCGCTTGTACTGGACATACTTAGGAAATTTGAATAAGTGATTTAGTGTTATCAATACAATATAAGTTTATTAATTTATTAAAGTATTGCAGTACAGTAAGGAAATGCTGCTAGTTTTAAAGTTACACTACCACAGGGACCAAATTTTTAAAATTTAAAATTTTAATTATTAATATTATATCCATTACTTGATCCGTCCAACTGTATTGCCTTCTGTGTTAGCAACCACGATCAGTTCCTCCAAGCTCTCATCCGCATTGAATGGCCGAAATAAGATACAATTCGCTGTCGGCATATGGTAAACAGGTGAGTCCATATGCCGGGATCGATGTAGTGGTGCGCTTAGTCCGCGGTACAATTATACAGGTCAGAAAGTTTACGTTGAGGGAATATGTTATCGGATAGGCTCATGATACCTCAAAAGTTATAAATCATCGCTGAACATTAATTAGTTTTCGCTACGAAATTTGAACTATACTAAAGTTAATTTCGGTGGTGGTTGTATACCTATATTAAATACTTTATTTGAAGTAGGTACGCAGCTTCAATTGTTTAAAACATGAGATTATAACTAAGATAACATTATAGGTATTGGGGCTGCGACGCTGGATTAACAAAAAACTAACTTGACTTATTGAAGAGTTCGTAAATCTAAGTGACACATGTTATTGGACATTATCGGAAACGAGAATGTTAAAATACAATTAATGAGTGGTAAAAACTAGAGAAATACTTTCCTGCTATCTATTTTATTTAATTATCCCAGGTTTCTGGTGGGCGTTCCATTTCTGCCCACTGGACCATTCCTAAGGACCTATTTGTCCCAGTACAATATAGCTCATATTTTTATTTCAACTACCAATACTGTATTATATGCAAAAAGAAACCCGTCTTATCAGTCTAAATACTAAGAGCAGTTCCACACACACACACACACACACACACACATAGAAGGTCCAATATTAAAACTCGATTCCCACCTGTAAAAAAATTACAATCATTATTCACGTGTAATATTCTCTGAATTAATTTTAATTTAGATTCTATTAGCATAAATCAGATCTCTCGGCCGATGTTATCTCGAGATCAAAGTTCAATGTAGATTGAGGATAAGTAGTTCATTTTCTTTGCTTTATTATGTAAATCTATGGGGGAGTTTTGAGTCATTAATTTTGAGTAGCCGCGGCCTATCAAAAATATTCATAATGAGAATTATAATTTGAGTTATTACTATACGTGAATTTATTGAGCATATTCAATTAAGCTTTGGAGATTTTATAGATTTAAATATATTGATTGAATTCATGTTGTTAGTCATACCGATTAACATTAATTTAATAAGCGTCAGAAAATTAAGATTAAATATTTCTACTTTATATATGAAACTAACCCGCATCGCCTTGACGTCCGTCGTTCCATAACTAAGCGTTTTTAAGGCAGTTTTTGCCGCGCACCACCACTATGTGGAACCAGCTGCCCACTGAAGTATTTCCGAACCGATTCGACTTTAGAGTCCTTCAAGAAAAAAGCGTACCATTTCATAAAAGTGCAATGTGAGTGTCCATGGGCGGTGGTATCACTTAACATAAGGTAAGTCTCCTGCCCTTTTGCCTCGTGTTACATAAAAAAAGTAAAATGCGCATATAGAAAGAAAGTCAGCCTGTGGTATACAGCCAGTAATCGACCCTACGACCTCAAGGATGAGAGTGGCACGCTGAAACCACTAGGCCTACACTCCTGAATTCATTTACATACAATAAATAAATGAATTCTAGCAAAAAACGCAACTATTTTTTTATATATTATTCAGACTGTATAATTCTCATGTACAGATAACAGATAGTGACTTTAATAAAACACTAACACATTATTCCAGTTGTTAGACAATTATGCGATGTTTCTCACTCAGTAATAAGGGTTAAGAATATTCGCCAAGCCACAATCCAATGGCAAAGTTCCAATATCCTCAGCCAATAGTTGCAAATTTGATTCAGCAAAAACAAGGAAAACGCGAAGTTAAATGTTGTTTTATTAAACTTATATGAATAAGTGTTATAATGAAAGTTAACTTAAAAGGCCAGCAACGCACTTGCGAGCCCTCTGGCAATGTAAGTGTTTGTCTCCTAGTTGTTACAAATGGACCAATGGATTATCTGTGCGCAAATAAGGCTTCTAAGGTAAACGAAACTTGAAAGGCAATCGGTAAATTAGACTAGAGAGAAGAGAGCATGACAAAAGCGTATCATATGTTAAAAGCACGCTTTTAGGCATTGAGAATGTATGGGTGGCATCACTTCAGGTAAGCCTCCTGCTTTGCTTCTGTTATATAAAAAAAACCTGTATGTACTTATATACACGCGTTAGAAGTTATACTTCTTTGGCGTAACAAGATCAAAATCATTAAAAAAATGTATTCTACGTAAAACGACACTAACAATAGAAAAAAGGTATTTAATACATTGAAAGTTTTATTATACCTTTTTATCCAGTTAAATACAGTCTATGTAGTAAAATACACAATATAAAATGTTGACTAACTTCAGGGTGTCGGTTTTTTTATGACGGTGTGCGCGCGCATCGTATATTCATAATTTTTCTCTAACGCGGCAAAAGAAGTTTAACTTCAAAAATAATAATCATTCTTCAATTATTATAATTTTAAGAACAAGTTTTTTTATTTTTATTTTTTTTTTTTTATAGAACGGGGGCAAACGGGCAGGAGGCTCTCCTGATGTTAAGTGATACCGTCGCCCATGGACACTCAATGCCAGAGGGCTCGCGAGTTAATCTAATATTAGAGAGAATTCTACTGGAAGCTACTCTTTCCGTGATACTTAAAAAACTCCCACTCAAAGTGCAAAAAGTTCTTGCTATGTCGAGTTTTTGTTTCTATCAATGGCAATCTCCTGTCTCATGACTCACGGAATGCTATTTTAGCTTGAATAAAAAAGTTGATGGACGTACAATAGCTGTGTTGATGTAGTTACGACAGTACATTCATCGCGCTGTCATCAGTTAAAGCGATCACTATAAATTCAGGAAAAGTCACTTTTTGTTATACTTCCCATTTTACATAAACGTTTCTGTTTTGACGACTCATTGGTCTAGTGGTTAGTACCCCTGACTGCGAATCCGTGGGTTCCGGGTTCGATCCCCGGCTGAGACGAACATCGATGTGATGAGCATTTGGTGTTGTGCTTAGGTCTTGGGTGTTTAAATATGTATTTATATGTCTATCTATCTATAATATGTATGTATATCCGTTGCCTAGTACCCATAACACAAGCTTCACCAGCTTAGTATGGGACTAGGTCAATTGGTGTGAATTGTCTTTAAAAAAAAAAATGACATCTTGGAAAACTAAAAACACGATTTAACAATAAAATTTAAAATACTACTGACTTCTAACTTATAAAGTAAAAAATACGCTTGCAGACGCTTGGTATTAGTTTAGGTCTTACTGCATAGACAATGGAAAACTTTCACATCGAAAAATAAAAGTTATTTTGGGTTTCCTTAAGTTGGTTAGAAAGGTACAATAACGATAATAACATTACAGTTGCGGTATTCAAATTTAAAGACTGGTCTCAATTACTACACATTGTTATTGCTGACAAGATTCCTCAGGGTAAAAAAGTATTTAATAGGAGAAAGAAGGGCGCGCGTCGCAGTATTAGGTGGGATTAAAAGTTCGTAGGCTAACATGGAATTGGAATTAGATTTGATTATTCAATGTACCATCGTTGATATATCGGTGATACAATTTTCCAATACCATTTTTGTAGTACGATTGGTTTTCAGCCTAAAAATAGACATCAGTTTCGATGATTACGTTTTTCTTCAGCGCAAAATTCCTGTCCAGCGAACATTATCTTGAGGTCTGAGTCGACGTGGCTGGGGGCGAAATCTGGAGAATACGGTGGATACGGAAGCAATTCGGAACCCAATTCATGGAATTATGGCATCGTTTACATTGATTTGTGATATGGTGCTTTGTCTTGTTGAAACAACACTTTCTTCTTTAACTGGGGCCGCTTTTCCGCGATTTTATTATAACAATACGTATAGATCACGCTCTTGGAAGAGCATTACTTGTGATCCTATTTTCACCAAAGAGCTATTCATGATATGAAGTTCGTCGTAATAAAAAGAGATGTAATCTCTTCATTTCTTTTAATTATACATTTTGTTAAAGAAGATCTTGTAAAGGAATAGTCGATGTCATTATTTATGTGACTCAATCTATAAGTACACCTTAGACCCAAAATAAATCTTGATATTACGATTTACGAAAAAAAAAAAATTAGTCATTTAACTAATTTTCGTCTATTTTGGAGACTTTTTTTTTTAAGTTATACTTCTTTTGGCGCGTTAGGGTCACACCGTCACAAAAAACCGACACCCTGAAGTTATCTTTAATCAACATTTTAGTTTCTACTATTGTCAGTGTCTTATTTCTACAAACGTAGAATACATTTTTTTTAAGATTTTATCTTGTTACGCCAAAGAAGTATAACTTCTAATGCGTGTACATAAGTAAACACGTCATGTTTTTTTTATTAGAATTTATTTTACATTTTTTCTTTCTCAGTTTTGGATTAGGTTTCTTTTTTTAAACATTTAGAGTACGCTATATAATAAAAATATATTAACTATCTTTTAAGTTTTACATCTCTTTTGGCGCAGTATTGGCCGTGCTACTCCCATCTGAGAAGTCGTAGGTTCTATCCCTGGCTGTGCACCAATGGACTCTGCCTATGTGCTCATTTAACACTCCTCGTACTGTGAAGGAAAACATGATGTGGAACCCGTCTTCGACCCAACAAAGTCGACTGTGTATGTCTGGCGGGCTGATCACCAACTTGCCTATTAGAAAAAACAAATGATATTGAAACACACAGAAATAATACACATATTTACATTCAACTTTTTTAACGAATTTAATACTGTACAGCTCATTGAAAAAGTTGTTAGTTATTAGTAGAACAATGGCATGCCTACATGCAATAATTTTTGTCATGTTCTATAAATTATATGTAATCCCGACTGGAACCTGTAAATTCCTTTGCAGCAGTGATTTGATACCATGAATATTCAATGAAACGGAGCTTAGCTTCCTTGAGAAAAGTCACGATTTTTAATTCATCTAGATTATTGTATCCTATCACTTTTATTCTGTAGTGAGGGTCGCGTATAAAATTTAAATACATTAATAGTTTATTATTTTAGTAAACGTGGGATTCTTAACCCTAAGCTCGCGCATTCGTAGCTTGGCCAGGTAATGGTTTATACTGTGTGGTATGACAAAAAAAAAAGGCAAAAATTGTTATCTACACAAAGTTTGACGACGTTCTTTTTTTATAGGACAGTAGGCAATGTACAGGAGGCTCATTTGAAGTTGAGTGTTACCGCCGTCCATGAGCACTTACATAGGCAGAGGGCTCGCAAGTGAGTTGCCGGCCTCTTAAGAAGCGGTACCACCACCACTATGTGGAACCGGCTTCCCACTGAAGTATTTCCGAACCAATTCGACTTAGAGTCCTTTAAGAAAAGAGCGTACCAATTCTTAAAAGAACGGCAACGCACTTGCGAGCCCTCTGGCGTTGAGTCATCACTTAACATCAATGAGCCCCTGCCCCCTCTTCCATATATAAAAAAAATATTATTATCACTACTGTTTTTCGAATATAAGAATCGTATGACATCTATTCGTAAGAGATTTTCGTATTCCGTCGAAGACACGCTCGAGTAAGCGCGTCACGTAGTGCCATATTAGACAAGTTTTCAATGAATTTTAATGAAATCGCGACTCAGAATCACGCCTATTGAATACGTGTGAGTGACTGATTGAATGCACCAGCGATTTAACGCAATATAAATTTATTTATACGATCATATCTGCGTTTAATGTGCCTTTATAGTCATAAATTTGCAGTATTTGCTTACTCATAGTACCTACCTGGTAGGCGTCCTTGGTTTAAACCCTTTCAAAGTCCAATGTACCTCTGATAAGGATCTCTGCACAAAACCATGCACGTGCGGTTAAAGTTCTGACAAAATTGGTACGTCTATTAAACAAAAATCGAAGTATAAAAAAATATTTAAATAAAATAATGGTTATGCGGGGCATTACAAGTCATAAAAAGCTTAGTATGAAACTGCAGAGTTTCAACTCACTCAAGTATCTATTGTATAGTTGCAATATTTGTTAATTTTTATGTGAGCACCATATCTACATACTCGTAACAATATAGTTATCTGCTGCATTATTTTACTATTTGCTAACATCCTATATTATTTTAGTTCAGTAGTTTTTTGAATGTTCTAGGTAGATGGTCTTCACATATAATTATCCAATCATTGTATACAAAATATTGTAAAAAAAATTAAAAGAGTAATTATGGAGTTTCTTGCGCATTCTTCTCCATATGAAACTACATTTTGGAAGGGGCAACTAGAGTAAATTTTTTTTAATATTCTTAACTTGTAATTTTGACTTTCAAAAGTGTTGGTTTCATAGTATGTAGTTCGTAACTTGCGTAAAGTAACTCATAGTTAGACAATGGGGTAAATTTGCGACTTAATGAATAATAATTAATATACTTTAATCTTTATTAGGCTCTTTGGTTAACTTGATTTTATTAAAATTATTTAGGAATGTGGCGTTCCATAACCCGATTGCCACACATCTTCACTTGCAACTATTGTCCCTCGACCTAGAAAATGTTGAATCCGTATTTTTTAACTAGCGCTTGTGTAGATATGAGTGAATATATGTGTATGTAATTAATATATTAAAACTAAGTACATTTCATACAAAATATAACCTTAGATACTCGTAGTCACGTCTTATAAAACCAAAAGCTATCTTATACTATTAATGTGCTGTATGTAAATAACATACAGCTACACATGTATATATCATATATATATAATATAATAACTATACAATGTATACCTTCATTATTTATAGTCGACTGATCCTAAAAAGAAATAGGAATGTCGGTCAGACCATAAGACCGCCAGACTGGCAGACTATATCTATAATAGATTAAATAGGCAATATCTGGGTAGAAACCTCACCGTCTACTATCTATATATACGATTAAAAGACTGACTTATGAACATACCATACGCAGTGTTGAAGATGCTCCTGAGAGCTAATACGTAGTTACACATTTCATTCACTCACATGCACCCACACACTCACTCATGCACTCAGGCATGATGGAAACAGTTGTTTTAAATAGTATACATATTTATCTTTTTTAATGAAATTTACTATTAAGTTTGTTATGAAAGAGCTGGAAACCCTGACACAGGTATATTTTAACTTGAAAGTGTTCCCAAATCTTACATATAAGGAATTGTAATAAACACATTGTATTTTTTATATTTTTCTACTTTCCTGGCCATTCTTTATTAACCCGGAAAACGAAAATTTGTGGTTAGTAAAACAAGTCAGAGAAAAAACGGTCGAACAAAACCGTTTCTTACGAACGCTTTAACGATGATAGATAAATAATTATGTTCTAGAGAAAAGTTGAAGTTGATAATGCCTAAAAAAGAGTCAGCATATTATGTCTAACTTCTATATTATTTAAAATCTATTCACGAGAAACTCAAAAACTATTGTTGCGGTTTTAATCAATATCTACAATGATTCATGAGGTTTAGGTGTAGAATTTTCAAGGGTTACGGGTCACGGTTGCTCTGGCCAAGACTTCTTGCATTGCTGATTCGCTTTCTCAGTATATTGACAGTATTTCAGTACCTTAGCATCAATGTGCCTGATGGGTACGTCAGAAAGCGACATTGTCCGCCGTTACTTCATGTGCCCACAGCTAGGACTAACCTTCTGAAAAGGGCACATATGATTCGCTGTATTTATTTCTATCAAAAGTTCTATTATTTGTTAGTGCCTATAGTTGGTTTATTTTTTTGTATTCTTTTATTATGTTTAGAAGAGCGTACCAATTCTTGAAAGGCCGGCAACGCACTTGCGAGCCTTCTGGCATTGTGAGTGTCCATGGGCGGCGGTATCACTTAACATCAGGTGAGCCTCCTGCCCGTTTGCCTCCTATTATATTAAAAAAAAAATTTAATTTAGTATTTCCTAATTAATTTCTTATATTTGTTTCGTCTGTAAATTTTATTCACTTATTTCGCACTCTTGGCCATTTAGGGTTTATAAATAAATTAGGTTTTTATAAATAAATTAATATTTATCGTGAAAATAGTTTGTATTTAGGAGAAAGTATAAATTAAGCTTGCAACTTCTCAAGCGTTTTCATTCTTTGTGCGCATTTAACATTCACTCGAACGGTGAAAGAAAACATCGTGAGGAAACCATGTCTTAGATTCAAAAAGTCGACGTGTGTCAGGCACACGAGACTGATCACCTACTTGCCAATTCGATTGAAGAATGATCATGAAACAGATTCAGAAAACTGAGGACCATATCTAAAGAAGTTGTAGCGCCACTGATTTCTTTTATTTTATATTATACATGGAGTAACGTTATAAACAATTTCCAATTAATTAGAAGTTTTTGATTGAAACCAATTATTTTCTTATTACGGGAACAATAAATCTTACGAACATCACAGACCTTTTTGTTATACGTCGAAATAATTATGGCCGTTATAATAAATAGTTCCCCCTGAGTACTTTGTCATAAAACATAATTTATTGTCACACAAGTGTTGGAACAAAGATTATTGTTTGAAGAATCTCAGCGGATGTTCAACATGTGAGTTTTACACGTTTTAGAGATCCTTTTTAAAATACTTAAAGTATTGTGTTTACCACACATACACACAAAACACAGCAGTACATTTTTTTGTATAACATCTATTCACCCATCACAGAGCAGTGTTGGCTTCAGCGTGCGACTCTCATATCTGAGGTCGTAGGTTCGATCCTCGGGTGTGCGTCGACGGCCTGTGTGTGGCACAGGAAGCTGATCACCCTGCCTATTAGATTGACAAATGATCATGAAACAGATACAGAAATCTGAGGTCCACACCTAAAAAAGGTTGTAGCGCCACAGATTTATTTCTCTTTTCCCCCATAACACCAGAATGGCGCCTAGTATCTGTTCAAATATCAATATGTTTTGTTTTTCCAAATGATTTACTAGTATTGCTCCATAGTTTCATATGAACTTAGTTTGTTACGATATTGCCACATTTCTCAATAAATATACTGTCTAACATAATTTTAATCAAATTAGTTATTTACTTAATCAGTAGAGATTTTTCCACTCTAAGCTTCCAAATTCACATTTATAATTCCTCCTGTCGATTACACCAGGAACATTTTTGCTTCACCCTTTCATAATTTGTACGGTGTACTTTGAGTGAATGTTTTATTACGTTTAAAACAAATAATGCCACTGGAAGACCGTTTTAAATCAGATTAACTAAATAATGTATGGCACCTTGGAGGTTTGTGAGACAGACCGTGCATGTTTTTGTTTATTACATTTGCTATAAGGTTTGTTTTATAAAATTATGAAGATTTTTTTGAAATGAAACTTCTTTAGGCGTATGAGGGTAAAAAATTTTAATTACGGATGTAACGCAATTCTTATAATATTAGCGTCACGAAGATGTGCAGCGTTTTTCTCAAAGAAAAGGTGAGCTATTGAAACCGATTGAGTGAGAGTGAGAAGGGCGAATTACCTTATAGAAATTCTATATGACATGTGTACTTTTTACGCACGCACTTTTTTTTCTTCTTTTTATTAATATAGTACAGGACTCACCAAAAACCACTAAGGGATGCCTGAAGGCCACACTACAAATTGTAAATTACTTATATAAACAAATATTAAGAAAAGCCCCTTTAATTTCCAATCATAACAATAAAATACAGCTTAGATTTGCTACATTTTTCACATTATTTTTATCTTGTTTTCCTATAGGGATATCCTAGCTACCTTCAGTGCCGACGAAGAACCCATTCACGGGTAAAGGCCTCCTCCAGCTTTTTCCAACTGACTCTGTCTATGGCCTTCTTCCTCTATTCGCTTCCTGCTACCGCTTCTATTTCTTCTACCCCCCTTTTTTGTGGAAAAAAAGGCCTACTTATAGCGCTATTTAACCATAAAAACTGAATCAGTAATTGCCATAACTAATGTGTTCAACTGTCTCTTTGACACAAAGAGAAAAATAGTATTACGCACGTAAAAATCTAAATGTTATGAATGCCTGATTTTTAATTTCACCGCACAATTATTAAATTAACGTTGTTCAATTCTCAAACCAGAGTTAACCGGACATGTTTTGGCATATGCGTCTTATCAAGCATATGCCTAACATGCATTTAAAAGAGCTCGTTTGACCGCTTCGCGAATGCCGTACTAATTTTGCTTTCGGCGTTTTGAGCCGCGTTTTAATTTGTGATCAATTATGCGTGAGCACTGTTATTTATTCGTTTTATTTTATTTGCCTCGGCGCCGGTGGGTGGTCCGATCACGATTTACTGGACGCAGTTCACAAATACGTTCCACTGATTGTACCATAGAACTACGAATTGATAAACGGTTAATATCGTTTATACTCTAAGAGTTATTTAAATAATATGCAAGGTCTGATTTATAATTCTATGTATCATTATCAAAATCACTTCTAACATAGTATCTACCATATAAAAATTATGTAAAAATACGTTTTATATAAACAAGAGTTATTGAATGATTTTGTGGGACGTACTTAGACGTTCACTGATTTTTATCCAGTTTCTCTATTCAGTGTTATCTTATCTTAAAAAAGCCTTTTTTTCTGGCTAAATCAAAGTAATCTTTATCCTATTATAATTTATAGTTGGTTTGCAAGAACCCCTCAGCAGGTGAAGGTTTCCTTTAAGGATCTTATGTATCTCAGTCATATACAATGCATCTCATCTTTGTGTCTTATTTTATTTAATTTTCTAATATTCATTTAATAGTATATATATCGCCAACGTATATCACAGTGAACAACACCTAAGATAATTGAAATTGATGTTTATTATAATTTAAACATATTAATTAATTTATATAAATTTAAAATTTTATAAAGTCCTATGTGTTCGTATATTTGTTAAGGTTTTATGTTAATTGGATTCTTTTATTTGTTCCCTTTGGATTAATGACTCTTGGGCCGTGGGGTTCAAGTGCACAGGCGTTTCTTAAAGATTTAAGTTTGCGCCTGGTAGATACTCGTAGTACCGGTGACCCCAGAGCTGGTGCTTTCCTGGCTCAACAAATAAGTATCGCAATACAGCGAGGAAATGCTGCCAGCGTTAAACAGTCGCAGGGGGGACCAACTTTTAATTATTTTTATTATTACTATGTAGGTTAAGAAATTAAATATCGTTCTATAAGGTATCTTAACATACTAAATTGTTATGAGGCACATAGATTGTCAACTATTAGATTATATATAAGGATTATTGTCGAAGAGGTTGCAAAAAATCTTGACACGAAATTCACGCAAGTGTATTAATTAACTTTAGTATCAAAACTTAAACAATATACCATCTTTGAAAGAGGGTCTTGAATACGAAATTGAATATGTTTAATATGTTTACAATTTGCGGGTTCATTTAACTATCTTATTTGATCTAGCAACATAAGCATTGTTTTCCAAGGTTAGTGTATGTGTATGAATAATAGGTGTCCAGTAAAACCAATATAACCAACCACGTACCAAGGCGTGCGATGAAATTTCTATATTTAGATTTAAAAAACTAAACATTAGCTACTTTTAAGGGTCCAGAACTTATTTTTTTTTTGTTATAAGCCCATAGTTTCTTTAAATGCTGAAAATAAAACATTAATATTTTTTTTACATTTTACTGATTAGAAAGACTATGTACGAACCAAAACCACAAATACATAAATTAAAAAAATTCATACTGTACTAATATGAAATAAATTCGCGTCTAAAATTATAATATCTGCAACTCTCCCATAGCCAATTTTGTTATTCTGAGCGCATCGGGCGCCGACCGGTTAGCGGTAAATTGCTCCAAGTAATGTGATTCTAATTGAGCGGCTAAATACGGAGCATACACTTACTTAATTAGCAATTACACGGCTAAACGGATTGTTCTCTAGCCTCGGATGAACATTTTTTATCTGTAGTTTCATTGTTTTTGATCGAACCTATTTTGTCATGTTACAGCGAAAAACAAAGACCTTTACGGCTAGTATTTTTTTAAATTTCAATTATTTTTCTAAAATCTACCGCGTCATTGCTTATAGACTTGTCATTTAAGAACCTTACCTATCCTACGTTAGATAAGAAGAGATACACACACTCACTCACATATACACACACACACACATACACCCATACAACTTTATTTCTGTAGGAATCTAGTTGACTGTTGATTAGTTTTTTTTTTCTTTCCTTTTTTAGAAACTTAAAATTTAGTTGCCTACTCATATATGTACTGTTTTTGTTAAGACTTAGTATGACTTTGCTGTGAAATAGAAGCCTGGTTATCCATATCACAGGTTCTTACCTAGTTTGGGAACCAGTCTCCCAATACCTTATTTATTGTTATCGTACTGGTTGGTTCAAATGTTATATGGGAGAAAAATAAAAAATTATCATATGAAACATTGTATTGCTTTGATAGTCCATACTTTTTTTATCAAGAGAGATGACAAAACCTTTTCAATTAGTGTTAGAGCACGTTAGTCTTTGCTAAACAGTAGTAAATGGAAAAATACAATACAAGAACAGAGTGTCTTCCCTTTAATAGAGACTGTAAGTAGTGTTATTGGACACAATGTTCTAAGTCCAAGTAAAGACGCATTTATAAAGACAAAATATAAAGAGTACAAAACTCATAAACAGGCAAGAAGTTACTGCGCACCGCAGTTAATAAAACGAACGAACTTATTTTATTACACAATAATAATAATATCATTTTAATTCAAATACATTTACATTTCAATCACGTTTATATTTCAATCTTCTCTTAGGTATACCTTTTTTTGGCAAAGGCCTCCTCCAAATTCCGCCATACCTCTCTGCACTGTGCCACTCTCTGTCTTCTACCACCTGCTGTTTCTTTAATTTGGTCTATCCACCTTCTAAGTTGTCATTCTCTTTTTCGTTTACTGTACCTTGCCCAGTGTTGTACATTTTTTGCTCCATACACAAAAATACTTAAGGTTTTTATGAAAAGAGATAATACCTCGATATAAGCTCCAATTCTGGACATTAATATCTAATGGACTTTATAATCCGAACAAATTACAAACCTCTAGAACTTTGCTAATATTTACTTGAAGCTTCTTGACCGCAATCAAACGCTTAGGCTCAACTAGAAACGACAAGGTTCTATTATTGTCATTGTGTATTTAAATTTCATTACGGATTAATAAGAGTCAAGGAATACGATGATACCCAAATGTCTTAATGGCCTTTACCAGGTCTTGATATCAAATTTCTGCAAACTTTTCATATATATATATTTGTCAACCTTTATGCTCACTATGTTTTGCAAGATGTTTTGATGATAGTTCGCAAGTTATACTGAGTCAAGTTCAAAATGGACCTACAGAATTTGATGTAAACTAAAATACTGTGTTACATGCTTTCCTTGGCCGCTAAGAGCGTCGCCATGGATATAAGTATTGTCAGTAAATAAAAATTAACCATTATTAGGGGAATAATTGGAAGTCATGCAGGCTAACTTAATAATTTATTGAAATGTCTTAATAAAAAAATGTATTCAAGTATCTAGAAAACACAGTGCTTAAATAAATGTTACACAAACTTAGGAACAACTGATATGATGACGGTTTTGTTACCTGTACTATTATTGCTTGGTACTGCATAGGTTTTTCCACACCTGTATTTTTTCCGTCAACTACCTTTTCCTCGACGTCATGTTATGTGACAATGTCAACTATACAAATATGAACAGTGCCACATACTTTTCTTGGCCGGCGATTGAAATTGGTACTACCGTCGCCATTTTGTTTTTGTAACTTTTCAGTCAGTCTGACATTTAAAATGGCGACGGTAGTACCAATTTCAGCCGCCGGCTAAGAAAAGTATGTCGAGGAACAGGTAGTTGACGGAAAAAATACAGAAAAACCTATACAGTATCTATAAGTTTTCTTTCATTAAGGCCGTTCTTTCAGCAGTTTGTGCTTAAACGCTGATTAATTTCTTATTATATTGTTACCTAATTAATTTATTTCAACAAGCGCCCCCGACTGTTACGATTACACACACTAATAGCTTTTTAATTACAACGCCGGTAAAATTTCCATGGATCGTAATATATTTGATATAAAGAACGAATTATGGATGATAATTATCTGTTATATTTTCGCTTAATAGCCTAATAAGCTCCCTGTTCCTACAATGGATAACAAAGGTAAATATAAAATCGAACGCTATGATCTGATCCAAGCTTCGCACAAAGGTGAGATATTAATAGAAGAATATGCTCTCTTTGTGGCAATCAGCTTGGTTCAGTCTTGTCTGACCACACTCTTGTGGACTCGTTCTCTCTCGTTCTCGTTCAATCGTTCTCTTATTTATCATTTTCATGGACGCAGCTACGAAGTGTTGGCCTTGTGGCTTCAGCGTGCGACTCTCAAGTCTGAGGTCGTAGGTTCAATCCCCGGCTGTGCACCAATGGAATTTCAGTGACCCGCCTTAGACTCAACAAAGTCAACGGTGTGTATCAGGCTCAGAAGCCTGATCAAGCTACTCGCCTATTAGTGTAACAAATGATCATGAAACAGATGCAGAAATCTAAGGCCCAGGCCTAAAAGTGTAGCCCCACTGATTTATTTATTTTATAGCAGCTAACTAAAAAACACGAAAAATAAAAAAATAAACAAATTAGACAGTCGGCCCCAAAACCATTGTTTACAAAAAAGGGGCTAAAATAATAATAATATTTATCTTTAAACCCTTAATTACATCAACGACACAATTTATGTGTTTATAATGAAATCCATTGAAATGGAAGAAAATGGTTTGAAGACAAAGGGTACTGGAGATATACTTAAACGATTATTATAATAAGTTTGTTTTAACCGCAGTGTTTAATTGTTTTGATGGTATTGTTCAAGAAGTAATTGGATTATGGTGAATATTTATGGTGGATAAACCAAGTAAGTAACTAAACCGGTTTTATTACACTGTGTTTATGCGCTTACCTGCTCTGTGCACCGCGGTATTTATGGCGCGATGTTAATCTGTCATCGCGCGATCTGTCATTCACCTTTATGTTCTGTGGTCATTCGCATCTATGTCTCTGTGCCTAATACAGGGAATTGTTGTAAATCAACTAATTCTCAGAAGAAATATTTAATCTAAATGTATATTCCTAGGTAAATATCAAAATTATAATTGTATTTATTATTTTATTTATTGTATTACATATTTAATCTACCCACATTCCAGTTTTATGTGTGAATAGATTACTTATATTCATTGAAAACTTTGAAACAGCTTTTATAGCTGATTTGCTGAATATTACGTAAATTGTGAACCAGCCATAGATTTATATCGTTAGATAGGCCCCGACACCAAAAACTGAGGCATTGTTTTTGAATGTGTGCGTTAACGAAAACGTTTGAATATGTGCGTCAACATGGCGTCTTAAAACAGTGCAATTTGTGTAGAAGGTACGGTCGAAACTAGTGTCATCTCTTTTTCTTCTACATTAGTTGCAAACACTACTTTCACTTTCGTGCACTCGCCATTTAAATTTGTTATTTTAGACAGTGCGGAAGGAAAACTAAAAGTTTTTAAATCAAATTGAAATACTTACGAGTGAAACGTTACACCTCTGGCTTTATTTGTGTTTCTAGAATTGTTGTTGCACTTTAGAAAGGCACACGATGGCATTTTGTATCACTAAACTGCTCGCAAACGTCCTTTACAACACGTCCGGCTAACACTGTGTTTAGTGGTGCACTAATCCCAGGTTAGTGAGCTCACTCACTTCGACTGTGGAGCAACACGGCGCGGTCTCACTGCGGTAAGGGCCTATCTAACGATATAAATCCATTCCATAGGAACCAGCAGGAAGCCGTACTATGGTAACCTATGCGGTATACCTCGAAGCCATTTAATACAAATATGTTTCCCGGGGATACGGCACTGAACACACATAAATTAATTTTCCTATCGTTAGACAAAGCTTAGCTTCCTTTTATTTAAAAGCTGTTGTATGAAAAAACACTCGTGTTACGAACATAACAATAAATCCCTCCTTGTACCTCAAAGAAAGTAATAAATTTTAAACCAATATTAGCATTTTATTTCCATTTGAATGCATTGTTTTAACATTAATTACGTATGCGAACCCATTTCGTCTCAAACGGAGTTATTTATAGTGTATGGAAGTGCATTTTTTATGTTTTATTTAAATTTTACTAACCGCGTGCGTGGAGTATAAGATCAGGCGTTGACAGCTTTGTTTTAGACTATATACATATTATTATAAACCTACTAGCTGATCCGGCAAACGTCGTTTTGCCATGTATATCATTTATAATAAAAAATAGGGGTTGGTCGTAGAGGGGTGAAAATTAAGGGTTGAATGTATTTTAGCATGTTGTATCATAAAAAAATAAAAACAAAAAGTTTTGTCTAAAAAATTAAAATTAAAATTTAGGGGTGGACTACCCCTAACATTTAGGGGGATGAAAAATAGATGTTGGCCGATTCTCATAGATACCGGATAATCACAAAAAATGTCATCAAACTCGGTCGAGCCGTTTCGGAGGAGTATGAAAACTGTGACACGAGAATTTTATATATTAGATATAACTCTGTCCATTGCTTCATTTGACAAAAATACTTTTGGGTGTTTTCAAAAATCGAACCAAACAAAAGTTGGAAGTGCCAGTTTTATACGTATAGATGTGTCAAAATGCAGTGCATTTCTATTACCACACTGGTGCGCATTTATACAGTATAAGATCCAATTAAGGCGTTCTCATTAGAGCAGGTCCGTATCAGATATCCTTACAATCTGTTTAAGGATTAGGAGAATGTATGAAAGTAGCTGAATAGTTTGTACTTGTTGGGATTTAATTGCACGGGTATCTTGGCATTACTATAGTAATTTTTATTTAACTCGGAGCTATTGTCGTGTGTATCCTGTTACCAATGGATATGTGTGCAAAATTAATACATACTGTAAAAAGGAAAACAAACACCCAAAAATAGAATATGTCGGACACAGAAGCCTGCCTAAAGAAAATATAGACGACACACAAATGTGACCCTAAAGGCGAAGGAAACGAGTTTATTAACATCATATGTCAGGAACCTACTTGTGTACTACAGATAACTAACTTTCCAAAGCACTTTTAAAACTTGAATAAAGATAAGACGTTAGACCTTATATTAATTTTTATTTTTGTTTCAGGTAAGAACTTTATATAAGACAAACACACAATGAGGCATGAATTATAACATAAACTATTGATGGGGAATTCGTAAGTATTGTGATAATTAATATATGATAATGACCGTAATTTAATAAAATTTCGTAACAAAAAATTATTCCACTATGTTATGAAGATGAATTTTACTATATTCAGAAATATATTTTCGTCACATCCCTTGTAAGAAATTCAAATACTATAAACCCACTTTTTTATATAGTGTCTTTACTAAGACATCGTGGAAGATTACGTTCTAACCTAACTTAAGACTCTTAAGTAATTTAAGTCTAACCTAATAATAAGGATTTTTAACATAAGAAAGTGTCCTATAACACTACTTACAGTCTCTATTAAAGGGAACACACTCTGTTGTTGTGTTCTAAACCTATATACGACATATAAAAGTTGTGTATGTACTTATGTACACGCGTTAGAAGTTATACTTCTTTGGCGTAAGAAGATAAAAATGTTTCAAAAATTTTATTCTACGTTTGTAGAAAAAACTACACTAACAATATAAAAAACTAAATAGCTAATTTCAGGGTGTCGGTTTTTTGTGACCGTGTGCGCGCGCATCGTAAATACATAATTTTTATCTAAAGCGCCAAAAGAAGTATAACTTCAAAAACCTATTTTATTATCTATTAAAAAACTAATCGCTATAGCGTTACAATTATATTATACAAACTGTCATACAGGTATTACGCGCTGCGTTTATACAAAAAAAGCAAGCTTAACATAATTTCACATTAATTCACGCGTAATCATTAATACATGTCATGCCATTATATTTACACACAGTGTAATGTCGATCTTAAAGATGTTACTTCCGATAACGGTATATTCGGGCGCACATTCCAATAACAGACAAGTTATTCCAAACATTCAACAATAGATTTATCTTCGGACCCACTTTCGGATGTCTTTGCGTTTGTCATACGACACCCACGTTTGCTTCTAATTAGTACAGAAATAACGCGAAAGATTTGTCAACTTCCGAGTGTTATGTGGTCCCCACTATACTATTAAACTTTCAACTGTTATTTTTGCCTTGTATAAGCTTAACCATTTGTTTATGTAGTGATAAGTTATAGTTAAGTACCTAATGACATTGTTTGTTCCCCTAATGTATCCCTACTCCTACCCAAACCTTTAAGTACCAAATCCCGATCCTTTCAAAGGCACTTCTATTCCATATTCCAACTCCAACGTTAGTTTATTGTAAACATAATTTTAAATAAAGTTTGTTAGTTTTAAAAACAAGTTTTAGTCACTGCCTCATAACAATTTTGGCGCAGTCGGTAGGATCTACTTGTGTAGTAAGACGAAGCAAAAACGTACAAAGGACTAGCATCGCCTAGTACGGTAGCCTTAGGCTTTTAATAGTTTTCGCCGATACTATGCTCTTGTGGTTCGTGTTACTGTGGTAAGTGGCATTTTACTTGTGGCTCATTCTTTTCCTATATTTCCATATTTTGTGTGTTTTATATAATATATTATCGTGTATTACTATATCTCATATTTCATTTAATTACATTATTCATATTTAACTACACACGCATTCTACATTTTAATCATAATCATGTCATTAAAGACCGAAAGCATAATGAAGGCATCACCAGTTAATATTCAAACTCTTATAAATCTAATTCCTATATTCGACACAAACAATCACGATGAAATTTACGGTTACATTAGGTCCTGTGATACTGTGTTTAAACTGTCATCTCCGTTTGAACGGGAGACTTTGTTAACTTGTGCTCTAAATAATATTAAAGGCATCGCGGCCTCAGAAGTTCGGTGTAAAACTTACGAGACGTGGGATGAACTAAAGAGATTTCTTATTGAGAGATTCGCGAATACCAAGACAATTCAACATTTGAATTTAGAACTTCAATCGATTTTCCAGAGACATGATGAGTCCTTAACCCAATTCTATCATAGAGTAGATCTTTGTCGTTGCAAAATCTTAGAAAAACTACACTCAGAAATTTGCGATTCAACATTAGACGGACGTGTAGCAACCACCGAGGAAACCGCCTTAAGCATATTCCTCAACGGTCTCTCTACAGACATGGGTATAATGCTCAGAACAAAAGGTTTCGATACCTTGAGAGAAGCAGGTCGTTTTGCAATGCAAGAAGATCAAATTAGGGCTATGAACAAAGCTAGGCAATCTTTATTTAGACCAGTTGCAACTCCTAGGCCAGCAATTAGGAGTAATGCATATCAAAATAATTACCAATCTATTCGAAACCCAAATATTCCATTCAGGCCTCCTAATCCTAGATTTTCTCCAAAGACATGTGCTTATTGTAAAAATATTGGGCATTCAATAAACGAATGTTGCGAGAGAGCATACAACGAGCAAAATAAACAACGCGCTCTCCCTGCACCAATCCGCCATTTAAACTTAGAAGCGACCAACGAAATGAGCGACCCGTTGGAAATCGCTACCAGCTCTCACTCGATGAACCCAGCTCTTTAGACTATTCAATGCTTCCTCAAATTCCAAAATCAAGTCGAGTGTTACAAAGCACTGTGTCTGCATCCTTGCATAATAAACCAGCCTATCGGAGGCAATGCAAAGAAGCTTGCACACAGACAGATTTTGAAGCTAGCTTTATACAGACCTACAAACAGGGTAGCCAGTCCCAAACCTTTGGTCATAATACTAATTCTACTATTTCTTATAAGCACGACGAATCTCCAAAATCCTCTGAATCTAAAAATCGCACTGTATCTTCTAACCCCACTGTATCTCAAAATATCGCTGTATCTCATACTACTACTAAATCGAATTCAAAATACCATTATAAAAAAAATAAACGTAAGTCGAAATCAAACAACAAGAATATTAAATCTTTTCCAATCTCTGCTTTAAATGATATACCTCCAGAAAACCTCTTACATGCTACATTTTACATAGATAATAAACCTGTGACTCTTTTAATTGATACCGGTGCTGGTATATCTGTCATACGTAAAGATAAAATAGGTTTAGCTTGCATTAACGAATTACATATAGTTTCTATTCAAGGTATTTCCAGTTCTCAATCTCAGATGCTGACCTTAGGAACGGCAAATATTTCCCTTGACAATTTACCTAAACATAAATTTCATGTTGCAAACCTTAACATAAAAGCTGACGGTATTTTAGGTAATGACTTTATGACTGAATATGACTGTAAAATTGAAGTACAATCGAAAATCTTAACAATTGGCGTCAAAAGTTATGACTTATTTTATTTACATGAAAAACTACAAGATTTAAATTCACAGAACAATACTATATCCCTCGAAAAACAAGTAATTAACAAACGATCGGAAACAGTAATTAGATGTACAACAAATTCTATGAATTCTGGCGAAGCAATCGTTGAAAAACATACATTAGATAATGGCATTATTATTCCACGCTCATTAGTGACCGTCACAAACAACTCTTTTCTTATAACTTGCATTAATTTAGACAAACAAGATAAGATTATTAGCACTCCTTCCATCCCTGTTACTATTTTTGACTTTGACAAACATACTAATGAACAAACTCAACATGAGATAAATAATTTTAATTGTATTTCCCAAACAGATCGTCAGAGCAAAGTTTGGTCCCTCATTAGAGGCGACCATTTAAACAAAGAAGAATCAAACTCCCTAAATAAAATCGTAACTGAATATTCTGACATATTTTATACAGAAGGTGACAAACTGACATTTACAAACCATACTAAGCATACTATTCCTACCACATCAAATATTCCAATTAATACGAAAACATATAGGTTTCCACATATACATCAACAAGAAGTAAAAACCCAGGTCGATAAAATGTTAAATGAAAATATAATACGTCCGAGTACTTCACCATGGAGTAGTCCTATCTGGGTAGTCCCTAAAAAAGTAGACGCCTCCGGCAAACAAAAATGGCGCGTCGTTATTGATTATCGTAAACTGAATGATATAACCATAGGTGATAGTTATCCTTTACCTAACATTACAGATATACTCGACAAGTTAGGACATTCTGTTTACTTCACTACTTTAGATCTCGCCTCTGGATTCCACCAAATCGAACTCGAATCAAACGATATTCCTAAAACTGCCTTTAATACTCCGTATGGACATTATGAATTTTTAAGAATGCCATTTGGATTAAAGAATGCTCCAGCAACTTTTCAACGTGCTATGGATAGCGTACTCTATGGATTACAAGGTGAACGTTGCTTTGTTTTTTTAGACGACATAGTAGTCTTCGCCTCTAGATTACAAGAACACGAACAAAAGCTATACGAAGTCTTCAATCGACTTAGGAAAAATGGCTTAAAAGTTCAACCAGATAAGTGTGAATTCCTTAGGAAAGAAGTAGCCTATCTAGGGCATATAATTTCTAGCGAAGGTGTAAAACCTAATCCTGATAAAGTTCACGCAGTCGATAATTTTCCAGTTCCCAAATCATGCAAAGACATCAAGTCTTTCCTTGGCCTAACCGGCTATTATCGCCGTTTCATTTCTAATTTTAGTAGTCTAACAAAACCTTTAACTAGTCTCCTTAAGAAAGATGTTCCTTTTGTTTGGGGTGAAACTCAACAATCAGCCTTTGAAGAATGCAAACGTCTCCTTACCAATCCTCCTATTTTACAATATCCTGATTTTACTAAAAAATTTATTTTAACAACAGACGCTTCTCTTCATGCGATTGGCGCTGTTTTATCGCAAGGACAAATAGGTAAAGATCTACCTATTGCGTATGCATCACGTACTCTCAACAAAGCAGAATCAAATTATTCCACCATTGAACGTGAATTATTAGCCATAGTTTGGGCTGTTAAGCATTTTCGTCCCTATTTATTTGGTAGAAAGTTCAAGATCGTTACCGATCATAAACCATTAACATGGCTTTTCTCTATAAAAGACCCTGGTAGTCGTCTCGTTCGCTGGCGTCTCAAACTCGAAGAATATGAATACGAAGTAATTTATAAAGCTGGTAAAAATAATACTAATGCCGACGCACTCTCTAGGCCCTCAATTCTTAACACAAATACTATTGACTTAACTTGTGACAAAAATACTGATAAGAACGAAATCGATTCTCACGACGACTATTTACAATTAAACTATCAACACTTTACAGAAATTTCAGATTATAGTTTCGACACTCCAAATCTACATATTTCACCAGATAAGCTGTTAGACGAACGACATAAAGACATATTTATTGCTATTTCTTGTGACATTTCCGATAAGAACAATCTTTACAACGAAGCTATTTCAATGTGTTCTCAAGTGGAATCATTTCTAAAAAAGTCTAAAGACACACCTCAAAACTGCGAGGTATCCACATTCTCTGCGCATTTCAACACATTTCATCCATTAAAAAATAACAAATGGATTTTCATACTTTCGAAGAAAATTACATATGCTATGGAATGCAACGGAAAAACTACACATGGCGAAATATTTGGACACGGAATAATTCTGCTACAACCTGCATGCAAATTTTATACACCAATGGTTACACTCATCGCTGAAGACTCGAAATCGAAAAACATAAGTCATCCCATTGTTACTGTCGACGTGGAAAATAACTGCATCGAAGGAACTCCAGATCTTTATAATCCAGGACTCGTACCTATCCAAATTAACGATGTTTCCTTAGACTCTCTCATTACTATTAAAGACGAGATCAAACATCACTCTAAAATACTAAATCAAGATAAATATATCATTCAAGAACATCCATACAATTTCACTCTAATGAGTTTATCACTTGGATCAGTCCTTCTTATTTATACTCTTTACAAGTTTTGCAATTGTTGCAACCTCTTCAAATACTTTTACCCAAGAAGAAACTCTCACGAACAAGGATGCATTCAAATATTTAATAATTGCTTCGACCAATCCCGAAGACGACAACAAATAGAAATCCCATTGTCTACATACAATACGACGACGACGACGACGACGGCTTGCATCAGCTCGGACGACGAAGAAGAGGACGCCCAACAAACTTCTTCAAAAAGTTCACGCCAACAGGCGCAACCTTTATTTTAAGGGGGGAGGTGTTATGTGGTCCCCACTATACTATTAAACTTTCAACTGTTATTTTTGCCTTGTATAAGCTTAACCATTTGTTTATGTAGTGATAAGTTATAGTTAAGTACCTAATGACATTGTTTGTTCCCCTAATGTATCCCTACTCCTACCCAAACCTTTAAGTACCAAATCCCGATCCTTTCAAAGGCACTTCTATTCCATATTCCAACTCCAACGTTAGTTTATTGTAAACATAATTTTAAATAAAGTTTGTTAGTTTTAAAAAACAAGTTTTAGTCACTGCCTCATAACACGAGCCTCATGGCGTTCCTTTGAGCCGAGATTATATGTAAATGCGACGTTAAGCATCTGTGAAATATCGTTTACTGGGGTGGTCTGAATATAATTTTTAGCGATTTGTTTTGAAATTTTATAGAAATCACGATCTGTTGACGGTTTTATGTTTCACCTCTTAATTCCGCGGCATATTTATGTCACATTTCAACATCTGATTTATAAATAAACAAGCATTATTTTTATAGTTTCATTTAGAACAAACAAGTTTTATATTCGACTATTCGTTTTTTTATTAGACAATAATTTCCAAGGAACACGGTTCAGAGACAGTTCTGCATCTGTTTACTTTCTTTGCAAGTAGATGAGCAGCCTCTAATTTTTTGGGTCTTTTGTTATAGAATCGAGGGTAAATGGGTAAGTGCCTGATATTTTTGCGTTTCTTAAGGCAATTTTTGCCGCTCATCACCACTATATGAAACCAACTGCCTACTAAAGTATGTCCGAACCAATTCGACTTAGACTTTTCAAGAAAAGAGAGTATCAATTCTGAAAAGACCGGCATCGCACTTGCGAGCCTTCTGGCAATGCTTTCCCTTACATAAAAGCAAATGTTAAGTGATACCGCTGCCTAAGGAAAGTAATGATGCCTAAAAGCGCGCTTTTAACATATGGTACCCTAGTTTCTTGCTCTCTTCTCTTGGGTCTACGATATCAGAGACACTTCCGCATCTGTTACATTATTCTGCTTTGGAAGTAGAAGAGCTGCCTCAACTGCCATTTTTTGGGTCTTGTCTTATAGAACAGGGGGCACAGAGGCAACAGGCTGATATAAAGTTACAGTCCATGGACACTTCTTCTGCTTATAGTGCCATCACCTTGCGAAGGTTGGAGATTATCATGGTTTAATTCCGGTACCGCGCTTCTAAACAATGAATTGGTCTTTGACCAAACCATTATCTTAGCTTTTTAAGACATGCGTCAGCGGCCAGGTCTCCTTCTATGTGCAACTTGGACATGGACACTAACAATGCCTGAAAGCGCGCACTTACGGTTGTTTCTTGCTCTCTTCTCTTGGGTATGTACCGGTTGCCTTTCAATGTTAGGTTCATCCTACGTGCTACTATTATTTACGTACAATAATCTATTGGTCCATTTGGAACGACTGTCGACTAGTAATATACTATACCAACACTACACAATTCAATTGTACTAGATATTAATAAGATTGATTATTTATAAACCATTCGAGAGCATCAGTTATAAATACTTCGAACAGCAAAAAGCTAAAAGGCTTTACAATCAACTGTCAAACGAAGTTTTATCTAAGAAAAGTTGACAAATAAATCCCTCTTCCAACGTTAACTTTTCTCGAGTTAACTCTTCAATGTAATTTAACACAATTTGGTTCATATTTTCAGTTCTGATCTGATTTTCCACCCACTCTTAGTAAGTTCACAGACCGTTTTAATGTTACTATTGTCTTATTATATTACATAAAAACTTGTAAAACATGAGTTAATAAATGTAGAAATGTATGTTTATAACCATTACAGGACTGAATATGTTTTTAATAAGTATTTGTAAATCGAAATATAAAATCAGAATTAATTAATTCTAAAGCATCATCCAGCGACTTCGAAAATCAAATCAACGATTAAACTTTTGACACGTCAGAGTGCCCAATGTTCATGTCTAAATAATAATCTAAATTACGAAAATCTAATTTACAGAAAAAGCAATTCAGTGCTGCAGAAATTAAGAGCGATATTTGTCAAGCCGCTGAATAATTGATGGCTCCGGTTTCCGTTTGAGTTTTAAACCCTCACTCAATAACGCTATTGTTATTTCAGTCTTCGGTAACATAACGAATGTGAAAAGTTCAAAGTGGCGGTGCATGTATATTTCAACCGCCATTTGTCTTAAGTGCATATGTCCGCTAACGCTGAAATATTTACGAGCTATTAGCAACAAGAACAAATATCATTTCTCCCTTAAAGTCGGGGATTGATTTAACACCGCGCTTCAATCGCTGCAGCCATTAATTAGACTGTCAGTGCTAGATGGGTATAAAACGGTTAATGTCTTAATTATATCTGTTCGGGATCTTTTAATTTATAAACTTTTTATTGAATATACTTGAAAGTATTTCAAAATAGGACAGTGGGTTGATGACGGAACTAAATTCAAATTCAAAAATCATTTATTCTAATTCTAAACAAAATGATACACTTATGAACGTCAAAAAATAAATACATATTATGAAATGCTTCTAATTTTACATTTACTGCCAGAAAAGATTATCGGACGTCAAGGCAGAATTCAAAATACCATCCGTATCACCTCGTCCTACAACTAAGAGTTTCTTGCCGAGAACCACCACTATGTGGAGCTGCGTACCAATGTATTTCCGAACCAATTCGACTTAAGGTCCTCAGAAAAGAGCGTACCAATTTTTAAAAGACTGGCAACGTACTTGCGAGCCCTCTGTCAATGTGGTGATCCTCCTGACCGTTACAAAAACACGATACTACAATCTCTATTGGAAGTTACGTAGTATTACTGGTATGATTCTAGTGTGACACATGCCTGCTTAATAGTAAAGATTTGCAATTTGGTCACCCCATCTTGTATCCACAAGGGTGCAAGCAAAGCAATTGTCGAATTACTTAATTTCATTAAGTGGCCATACGCGCCATCATGTTTGTCAAAGTGTTTCATGACAGTCCCCTCACTCAACGCACAGCGTATTCACTGAACTGCTTTATTGCACGAAGAAATGACCTGCATATTTAAATAAAATATATTTCAAATTAAAATCAAATATATTTCAAATTAAAATCCTTAATGTATATACAAAATTGTGACCTCAACACACACAATGTTAAGAAAGTAGGGCTTTATACTTATTTCGTATATTTTTTGGATGTTGAAGTAAAGAAATGGCAATAAGAAATGTCAAATCGTTCAGTAGTAATATAATTTTAATTTATAAAAAAGTTATTTGATAAAACCGTCTTAAATTTTCAGCGGACTTGAAACATTTCAGCTAATGTCCTGAAACATATATATATATATATATTGTAATTTAATGTTTAAAAATTACAATATTTATGTATACATTAAATTACAATATTTTATTTAATTATATACATTAAAAAAAAGTTCTAAGCAAAACTTGTGTGTGTGTTGCACAGAGCTACGCATACATACCTACAGTAAAAATACAGTAACCTACCTTCGAGTTGTTTGGTGATTGCCTCGCTTCGTTAATGAGATTTCATTCTAATAGCTTCGGAGTATTAATTTCACGTTTAGTCAGATTATATTTTGTCAATAAATTGTATTATCAAAATTTTTATGTTATCCAAAAGCCAGTTTGGGACCACCCGGACGCTTTAAAACTAATGCCGATATGTGTACCCTTTTGTGCTACTCCAATTAGTCATGATTAAGTTTAATTTATAGGTTCGTTTAATGGTCCATTAAACTGCTCCCTAGTGCCTAATGACTTCTTATTGTGAACGCAACTATTCCATAAAACACTTTCAGTCAATTAAATGAGACATGGATTTGATTTCGATTTGCTCTTTTCGACGTGTCCTGAGAATACATCGGATTTCTAACTGTGCAAGTTTACATGAACTTTGCAGGAATGTATTAATGTTATATTTAATCAACCAATCCATTATTAAACTTGGCACATAATATGTATAAATAATATTACACACTATCTTGCGATAGTGAAGCGTCAAAGCATTCATAAGGCACTATTTTTCTATAGATCAAAATCAATAACAGTAAATTTTATTTAAAATTATAAATACCAGTACGCCATTATAATATTATGATGTAGGTTACAGTTTACTAATTTTGTTTGTGATCTATTTATTTAATTACACAGATCTGTTTATTTTTTACAATTATTACAAACACACGCACAGGATAATGAAAAGCTATTGCTGAGACAATTTCGTTAGCCGTTGAATCCTAATGTTGAAAAAAATAATTCAACTAAATCACAGTACACAAGAAACGGCAACATTTGATATTTTTCTTCGAGCGAAATACTTAAGCTTAATTTCTCCAGACATTCAGTGGAGTTTCATTTTGTCGGAGGCAACATAATATACGGCATTTCGCTGGAGATAATATTATTATTGCGAATTTTACAGAACTAGAAAATTTTCGATGTTATCTGAGAACACAGACAGCTACTGTTCGTGAAATAACATTCTACGCCAAGAACAATTTGTAGCTCTATCAACTTGGACATTTGAAATTAGTCTGGTGTGAGCGTAATATGCGCTCTGCTGATACAACAAATAGGGACTGGATTTTTTCACAAAACTACTTGGTATAGGTGAAACTCGTAATTAGGGATATATATCTAACAAGCGTTGACTGGCTTTTTGAGGGCGTTAAATGTAGAATCAAATTGTATATTTTATTTTTTACTGAAGCAAACAAGGTCCCATTTTACTTCTTGTCTACGACAATAAGTATTAAAAACACACACACCATAATCACACGCATAAAATTGCATATATACGCGCACAAATTGTATATAATATTTTTTTAAACGCTCCTGGTTAGAAAAAGATCTTTTGTTTTGCTTTTGAAGATACTGTAAGTAATCAATAAAAAAGAAGTAAAAATCATTTATTTGACGCAAAAACAATTACATTTTGTACTTACATTCTAAAGGTTATAAACCTGTGCCTATTGTCAACGAACCGTATTGTCCGAAATAATAAATAAATAAACCGTTGAGTTACAGTTTTAATTTTGGCTAACCTCGTACATAAAATAATTCTATGGAATTAGCGTTTAAACTGTATCTTAAACGCTAGTTCCGTCTAGAGTCATTAACAAATTGGTTAAGTTATTTGTCATTAGATGTTTATTTGAGTTTTATGTTTATTGTTTAAGTTAGTTATGTATCACATTTCAAGGCTGGATTCTAAATTGAAAATCCGCAAAATAATCGTAGGAAATATAAATAAAGATTATAATATTTTGTTGGCGAAAAATACCAGCGTATCGCATGATAAATTGTATTCAATTTGCCAACTGACAACCGCCAAGCAGAGCATTTGGGTAACAAATGCTTACGAATATGCTTACAATGCACGCGATATAAAATTATATAACAGCTAGGGTGCTAATATTTTCATACATACCTATTGGGTTATTTATTTACACTTTATTACACACATAAACAATAAGCCTTTATGAGCAACATCTCTTCTAGGCAAGCCGTATTTAGCCAGAACAAAAAGTCAGTAAAATGTCAAATAGTAAAATCCATTCAGTAGTTTTACTATGATATCTATGCATCTCTTGAAGGTACATATTTTATAACATAGATAGACAATGTAATCAGATATTTTATATCATTTTAATAATTTACTTTTTTAAAGTAATTGCTTCGCTTACATGTCCAAACATAAATAAATCAATGGCGCTACAATCTTTTTTGGTCTGGGCCTCTGATTTATGTATCTGTTTCATGATCATTTATTAATCTAATAGGCAAGTAGGTGATCAGCCTTCTGTGCCTGACGCACGCCGTCTTTTTTTGGTCTAAATCTAGACGGTTTCCTCACGATGTTTTCCTTCACCGTTCGAGCGAATGTTTAAAGCGGACATAGAATAAAGTCCATTCGTGTACAGCCGGGGATTGAACCTACGACCTCAGTGATGAGAGTCGCATACTTAAGCTACTAGGCCAAGACATATATATACATGTCCAATGTAAAAACGATAGAACACAATCAGAGTTAGAATGTACGGTTGAAAAACGGAACAACTATCGCTTGATTGTGATTGGTCACCAGCAACTCACCAATCACAGTCAAGCAACATGACAAGTTATTTCGTTTTTCAGTGCTTGAATCTTTATTGTATGTGTGTTTTTTACTTCAGAACAGTTTTCTTTGTTTAAACATGGTGTCAATTTAAAAAATGTTCACTGTAAATTATCATAGTTAATCTGTAACATAAATTCATATGTTAATGTTAGTAATTCATATCTAGGTGGTAAATGTTATGTCAATGTCGCATCATCTCTCAAAATATAAACGTACACACATATCGCCATGTGTCTTAATATATAAAACAAAGTCGGGGCTTCGAACACTTATAACTCGAGAACGTCTGGACCGATTTTGTCTTTGTATTTGTGTCCGCCCCGAATAGCAGAATAACTAATAAAATGTTTGTGAAAAAAAACATTTTTTATATATTGATTGTATTACTTTCATTATATAATAAGTAAAGTTCAGCTTATCTGTAACAACGACATTCATTCAATTCAAAATCATGTATTCATATAGGTAACACAATGTACATTGTACACTTATGAACGTCAAAACAGAAATATAGTTATGTTAAATGCTTCTAATTTTACATTTACTGCCAGTACTCAAATCAAGGGAGTCGAACGGAAGAGAAGAAGTGGCAATAAACTCTCCGCCACTCTTTTTAATCGCCAAGTTTTTATGTTCTACACAATGTTTGTTAGGAGTTGCAACCATCACACCATGCTCCACATGACATCTTAAGTAATTAATGATAATAAAATAAATTAAAAACAAAGATTTGTCCTCTATCATTGAATGTTAGGTGGTACTTAGTTCGTCATGGCAGCTAGCTAGCAGTAGAAAAAAAAATCAATTTTCATTTTATGTTCAAAAAACCTGTAAAAATATTTACATTAACATAACGCTCAATATGTTTCGAACGCGTATCATCTGTCTTCTTTATCGAAAAGAAAATATTTTCCCCAAGACGCAGCCATAATCCAGTTATAATTTTAAATCTTGTTTATTTATGCACGAATCAGGAGCAGACGCCATCAGGCACCTAAGGAACGCTTCATTAATCATCTTCCCTAATGCCGGGGGCTAAACGAATATGTTTAAGTGAAATACGGCTAAGAAGTCGGGGTTTTGTTCGGAGAAAATAACAAGTATTAAAAGTTGGTTTTTTCATTGTTACGAACTTTGAATCTGCGTTTACATCCAAATCTATACTAATATTATAAAGTTGAAGAGTTTGAACGCATTATTTCGGTAACCAAGTAATAAGGACACTAGTTACGCCATCAAAACATATCTTGTAAAAAAAACTAGCACTCCGGGAGTGCCGGCAGAAGTGAAAACTTCAATATTAACGTTGTGTTTAATTATAAGTATAAAAGTACTATCATTTATGAGGTAGAATACAATGTTTGTTTATTGCGCTATCGTACACAAATATGACAATTTATATGTTGTTATTTATAATATTATATCGTTATTTATATATTACATTAAATTTTATCTCTCAGAAAAATCAACTTCCATCCATAATTTCGACGACTTTTACACCATCGTTATTATCAGAATCATCATCGCAAATTTTTACAACTGATACAATTGGTTTATGATAACTGAAGTAAGAAACAAACAGTTTTGATTCGAACCTATTTAAGTTTCTAATAAAGACCGCATCAATAGTAGTTTTGTATTTCGTTGTGCTAAAATTGCGATCGTTTGACATAGTTAAACCAAATTCATTATTTAAAAATTCAACGGTAGAAAGAGTGGAAGATACTAGTTCCTCTCCCTTCCCCTCGATCTTACGCTTTTTCGATCAGCATCACGTGACCCTGACGAGAGTTTGAAAGTTTTTACCCATACAAAAAAGTGCTCAGCGCCGCTAAAGAAGTTTTCACTTCAAAAAAAACAAGACACAGTTCGAACTCAAAATAACTCTCTATACATAAAGGTAGACAAGTACACTTATGAACGTCAGAAAAGAAGTTAAATGAATTGTAAATTTACATTTACTACCAGTTCGCAAGTCAAGGGCGTAGAGCGAAGAACTGGCAAGAAACTCTCCGTCATACAAATTCTTTGAACTGGAGAATTTCGGAGTTCTACCGTAAAACGTGAGATCTATGTAATACCAAGTCGTTTAATTTATTTAGTACTTCAGTGACTTTCTGTCTTATGTTATTACGTAATTTGCTAACGTGACAACATTGTATACTGACCATATCAGTATTACAAATCTATATGTTCTGAATACATTGTCTTGGAAACACAGTGTATATGTTATATTAAATTAGATTGTTTAGTACAATTGCCAAGTCAAGCTTAAATCTTAAACTTCTATTTTTATCCACAACGAAGTTGTAGCCGAACGTGCCGTTATAATGATTCAGGAATGATTTTTCAAATGAACAAAAATATAGATTAAAATGCCTTTACCGCCGACAATATTTTAATTTTTGACTCGTAAAGCTTAATTTCCCGTGAACGTATCTTCATTAATTCCACATTAATATTATTTCTTTGTAATAGTTTAATAACACCTTATCGTTTTCATCTAACTGTTGGCTGTTGATCATAATTTTCGTGGGCAAGCGGTGAACTAGGAAGTGTTTTGTTCGTATCGCTGTGTTCATCGCTCGTAACCGGTGAATTATACCCTAATTTATTTAGTGAAATTTAAATAAATACATACAATACTGTATGTTATAATTTTCGAATAGATGTTACCGTTTATTTAAGGTTGAACATTGTAATTCAGTGTTCTTGTAAAAAAATAGAAAACACAGTTTTAAATTCTAGTTTTTATAAGGTATACCTGGGTAACACTGAAAATGTTTAGAACTGGCCAGTTAAAAAACATTGCTAATGAAAACTTTTTGAATTTTAATTTCAGAACTCTTTGGTAACCCAATGTAGTATATTGCATTCATTTGTCAGTTGTTTTTTTGAATTAGCAGCACTCTTGTTACACGTGAAAATGAACCTAACGCGAGAAAATTTTCGGTCAATGATTTATTATGACTACCGTTGTGGGTTTACTCAACAACAAAGCTATGATAGGCTGCGATTAGCATTTTTTAAGTAGCCCCATCTCGTGCCACTATTTACAATTGGTTTAACGTATTGGCAACTTTCTACTATAAGCCGTTTTTCATTTTCTAAACATTTTCAGTGCTACCCGTGTATAATGCTCGGTTCATTAATGTAAATTTAAAAAAGCTTTCTCTGAACCTACATCCTACGTGAAAGACAGCCTAAATTCTTTTTTTAATTCCCGTTTAACTGTTATGAGCTATATTATGCATTAGGGCAAAATCAATTCACTTAAGTAAAACAGAACGATTTCCCATTTATATTATTAGAAAGATTCGCCTCATTGTATTAAATAAGGTGATTAAAAATGTTAATCTTACTTCTATGCTAAAAAAGCCCCCCGGTAGTAATAATACGTTTTCTCTATAAAGAAGTCCTGAAGAGCCATCAAACGTGGAGTGGCGCAGACTTTATTATTGGTTCACTCCTGGTTCTTGGGGGAACTCAAATGAGGTCTCCGCATATTGGCTTCGACGAATTTTCGAATTGGATTTAGTTTGTAGGATCCTTTCTCGACCAGATAATTTGAACGTAGTAAGTCGTATCCTAAGAGAAAATTACTTCGACTCGATATAGAGTAATTTGCGAATAAGAGAAATGTAGTTTAGTGACCAAATATAGTGGCGAGTATTTCTTAATTGCCCTTAGTTATACAGATGTGTATATGTATAACAGATGCGTACAAAATGTTTTTTTCAGTAAAGGGATCCTCAATTGCCTCCAAGATGGCAAAAGGATAGCAATGGTATATTATATGTTATATATACTTTGACTAATTGAATATTCAATTTAAAAAAAACTACTTTTTGTTCCCCCCACACAATTTAATATGTAAGGACCTAATATTTAATCATAACTATAAATTAATGCATATAGGTAACAGAATGAACGTCAAATATCATTAATGTTTTCAACATTTTCTATTGTTCTCAAAGAAAGAAGTAGAATGGAGGAGAGGAATTGGCAATAAACTTTTCACCACTCTTTAATCGCGCTGTGTCGAAAAATGGGGTATGGGGTTGAATAAATCATTAATTTATATTTGAAACACGTCTATTTTTAGATCTCAAGTATTTAAATATAAAAAAGGTTTCTTTGTGCAGTGACAGCTTTTTGATCCTGCGACCTCAGTTTTTAATAATACGCTTAAACACTGAATCGCGCCTAAATTTCGAAAGTTTGAAATCGTATGTTGCTTTAGACACGTATTGACTCCGCCACAATAGAAATATTAAATGTACATACAATAGTCATTTTAGATATTTATAAATTTCCTTTGTTAAACTCTTACAAAATATAAATGGAACCTACTTATTTTTAACAAAACCCTGTTATTTAGGTCATATTTTATATTCACTGGCCCCATTACGATAAGCTGAATCATTAGGGAGCGAATAAAAAAGGTAATATTTTAGAATTATTCAGAACATTACTACAAAATAAGTCACCGTAATCCGAACTCGCGTGACACGAAAGCGAATGTCACACATTTTATATCAATTATCTCGAATCATATTTACACGAAAAAATATATATATTTTTTTAGAAATTATCTCTTCACAGACATTATGATCTAGCATTTGTTAAGACTAATAAGTAATGTAAAACTAACCTAATTTATTAATTAATAAAAGATATTTAACATAAAAAAGTGTCCAATGACATAACTTACAGTCTCTATTAAGTGGGAGGACACTAATTCGCTAATTCGAATGTTTTTGTCGTTTTAACGTTGATGTTGCTGTGTGAGCATTGTGTACGTAACTGCGTATTCCAGAGGCTATGGCTTGGAGACTCTGGATTCAATTTGTTTTTACTCAAATTATTACAAAGAATTTCTAATAATACTGGCTTCTACAGTGTTTATCATTAAATTGTAAAGGAATGGACCTACCGTCCATTCGTGTCAGACACATTAATCTTCTACGAGAATGTGAAATATATAGTTTTGTATCTGCGCTCATACTTTTCCTTTGACACCGTCGCCATGGCTCAGTCCAGAAAACTTCTTGTGTTGGTGTCTCTCGATTACTGGAGGTTGGCCGGAGAGCTTATTAATACACTAATTATTAAATGAAATAAATCTGGTGGGATTGCCAAAAACGCAAATATAACAGCAGTTGAATACATCAAAGGATATATTTCCTAATTAATACCGAGAACCCAGATTTCCTGTTCATTTAATTTAAATTAAAATCACCTTATGGTTTAAATGAAGCGTTTACAAAGACTTTTTAATCGGCCATGATTTGTTTGTAATATCGATTTTTCTTTAATACGCAAACAAATGACCCATATATTTTTAATTAGGGATTATTAATGGCCTATTGTGTAATCATTATTTATGGTTTCATTGAAGCGTAATATAAGCACCAATTAGTTGAAGAATGTCTTGTAAAGTTGATTTAAAGAATGATACGAGATATGCTCGTTTTTTTAAAAATAAAACTTCTTTAATGTATTTTATTTTGTGTGAATAGGTAATAATTGTTACCTATGATTTATGTTTATGTTTGAATGTGTATTTCGTTTTGGTGTAGTCTTCTTCTTCTTGTAGTGCCTCTCCACTGTAGGTTGGCGGTCAGCTCGTCATTCTTCCTCTTATTCTTCGCCAAGCGCATCAGCTGTTCTACGCTGGGCGCTCCCGTCCATTCTCTGATATTGCGGAGCCACGACTTCCTCCTTCTGCCAGCGCGTCTTTTCCCCTCGACCTTGCCCATCATGATGCCTTGAAGTCTTGTACTTATAAGCAAATACATAAGTGTGAATTTATTAATTATTTACATAACTCGACGTGTTTTTCAACAATTGGTCAGCGACGAATACATTTCGTAAATATTTTTTGCGTATTTTTAAAGATCTGCCTTGCGATTCTGTACCTCACTTTTCTCACAGCGGTTTTCGCAGCGGCGTTCGCGCTCAAATCAGTCGTGATGCAGTCATTTTATGATTTGGCATTCTGATAAGGAGGGAGCTTGTTGTTCATTGTTTGAAGTGAGTTACAGAATCGCAATGCTGAAGTCATATCATAATACACTCTCAAATACATGTCATGTCATGAATTGTTTTTATTATTACTTTTCCAATGTTTATTATAAGTCGCAATAGTGGGAATTACTGTCAAGATGGTAATAAATAAATACATATTGTTATTATTTGTTCTAATTACGTAGTCTAAAGTAGTGAAATTAGTTTTAAAAAAATGTGTGATTTTCATGAAAACAAAAGACATTGTTCATATTCTCTTTAAAGTTCGTGACTTTCGACTTAATTTAACCATTTTCCGTGAAGATAATGAAAACAAGCAATTTGTATTAATGTTATAAATGAAACCTTTTTTAAGTCAAAAAAAGGTATTTTGATATTACGAGCAATTAAGAGTCGTGGTTTCTGTATTTACGCAAATCATAAATCAAATATATAAGCATAATTTATCACAATTCAATGTCATTTTTATTATACTAATATTAAAGCTACCTTGTTAAATTGACCGCGTTAGTTTTAGGAATATTAATTATGAAAGAAAAGTCTAGTAACATGGTAAGTCTACTCAATACTCATGGTTAATATACTTGAGTGCGTTTCATATCAGTTGTACTATCACGTCTGTCATTCGAAATTTAAACAAAATAAAATTCACACTTCCGGTACCTTTCAATTCCGATATTACTTGTCAACCTTATCGTACTTTTACCCTAATGGACATGATCACTCGAAATTCGTAAAAAAAGCTCCATACGTATGTTAAAATTGTTCACGGTGTACATTGTCGATAAATTAAGGAATACAAAGGTTCTTTTGACATTGTTAAAAATTGCAGAAATATTGTTTATTTTCCGGTGTTGTTTAATTTCTGGTTCAATTTCAAAATATTAAAATTTTTGCATCGTGGTTATTTTTGACAGTTTTCGTTATCCCTTCGCTAACTCATGCTGTTTGTAAAACCTTTATGTAAATTTATTACCATGTTTTGCAAATATTTCAAATTAATATTTAATTTCTGATATACTATTATCTATAGTTTAATATATCTTAAAGTTGAATGTAAAATAAAAGACAAAGCGATGGCGTGTTTCGCTTGATCGTGATTGGTCAATAGTATTGTCGAATCACAAACACGCGATCGGTCGTTACATTTGGACGATACCAATTTCTTTTTTTTTTCTTTTTTTATAGAACAGGGGCAAACGGGCAGGAGGCTCACCTGATGTTAAGTGATACCGCCGCCCATGGACACTCTCAATGCCAGAGGGCTCGCGACTGCGTTGCCGGCCTTTTAAGAATAGAAATTTCTTTATGCTTACCAATAATTACTAACTACCTAGATTTATAAACACACCACATCTGTGTTCAATTCAGAATGATGTGAAGTTTATATTATTTTGTATGTGAACAGAAAGCAGGGCAAGCTTTTAGTATAAAATATATAAACGTTCAGCGATACCGAACACAACAAAGTGCACTCAGCACTTAAGTGAAAGCGTGTTTCTTGATACAACGAATAAAATTATCACGAACCCTTCACACGTGATGCTAATTTATAAACGAAACATGTGACAATCATTGGCCATTTACGTATTCGAAGATTGTTGATAGGTTACCTGATAAAGCAGGTATTATAAATTTAAAAGAACAACATTTTTACTTTCCATGTATTTATAATTAAGACTTGTATGGTCTTTTGGAACTAATAAGGAATTTTAAAAATGTATTAGATATTACATATAAATCCAGATATTACATTATTCTCCGTTAGTTTTGCTTACACGGAAGACAATTAGGTACAACCTTAAATCTGGCAATATATAGATAAGGCTTAAGAGGAAGCTTCAGACTAGTTTTAGACGTTATATTTATAAAACCTTAACTCATATTACCCATTACAGATAAAAAACGAAGAACAGGACAATAATAATAATAAAAAAGGCGCTTACGTCACAATTAAAATTATTCCCTTTAACGTAAGATCATCAAAACAAGACAATTAGATCAAAAATCAAAAAAATAGATGAAAGAGGAATGGAAAAATATGGAGGAGGCTTTTACCCTAAAAGGGGCCATACAAATACTAGACCGCAAAAAAAATGAACTTAAATTTATACAACTAACACAACTATATTAAAAAAAATTAACAAACCAATTTTTGTATGGATTCATTAATAAATCTCTAATAAATAAATAAATGAAGAACTTAACAAAAATAATTTAAAAGTATGTGATAAATACATTATTATAACCGGTAAAAAGGGTTTGTACTAAAAATTTTATTCATAATCTCAATAGTTCTTTTGTCAATTACAATTATTTCTCGTTACATTAAAATCAATAAAGTAGCAGTTTCCGTTAACGCATAGAATATAAATTATCTGGCCACAAGACCTGTCGTGTCAGGCGAACGTTCCTTAAACCGCAACAATGCACATTTATTTAAATATCGACTTGCGGTTTCCTCGCACACAATTAATTAGACTGACTCACTGTTTTGTTTTAAATAGTTTCTCAATATAAAGAAGAACCATTGTACCTTTCCCTTATATATACATAGATATAATTAATATAATTTTTCATAGTCGTTCCTTTTAGATTATAGTTTCCTTAACGGTTCGCTGAGATCCTTCGGTATAGTGTATGAACAATTCCGGACCTGTTCTTGCTAATATTATTGTTGAGCCATATAATAGAGGATTTATTCTAGGAAATCAAATATGAAACTACTAATATTTATTTATTCATGTATTTATTAACACTTCGTTGCATACAGAAATATATTACAATTGACATAATTAAATAAAAATGTGGGCAACTGGCGCCCTTAATGTGAGAAAAGATAAATAATACATTAGGTAAATGGCAAGGAGTGCAAAAATACAATGGTTCAAAACTATTAAAAAAACGGGCACATGAATCACGATAATTTTAGACTAGTTTAACATCAGTTAGTACGAAAGTTAATTATACGATGGGGACACGTAATGTTTGTACAGTAGAGATTTAAAGGAAGATAAAGAAGGAGCTGAGTGAATAGAGACGTGAAGTGACTTCCATAGCCTCACTGCAGATACCATAAAGGATTCGCCAAGAAAAGAAGAGTTATGAGATGGGATTTCAAGGATATAGTTTTCGGAAGAGCGTAAGCTATAGCTATGTGCTTTCAAAAAATTTTTAAAATCGGGTTTGAGATAGGAAGGAGTTGTAGGATTAAACAGGATGGAATATAAGAGATGTATAATCAATAATATTATATACCTGTATAGAATTATGAATATCATTCATAAAGAAACCCTAGGATAGTTTAGTTAATTCGACAACCTGAAATAATTGTATTTAAACATTTAATCTAAAAACGACTTGATTATACCTGCCTAGATGTCAACAGAGAAATAACACAAATATATCGAACCCATTTTTGACGTAAGCTTACGAAATACAGACCTATAAATTTCAACAGTTAATCCCATTTTAAGGGCAGATAAGTGCGACCATCATAATCGAAATGAGCGATTAGCGTCTCGCGTGGGCGAAGAGCAACAAAATTTAAAAGGGCCTTATCACCGCTTAAATGGAAAAAGGTTTATCTATTACCGGCTTATTGTAATGCCATCGGTCAGCGAACAGGATATATCATTATACGCTCCGATGCCTTTTAAGCGTCTTTAAAGGCACATTAATTTCTATTCGGATTGATGGTGAATTTTCATGGGGTTGACTTAGATTTACGACTTTATTGTATTAATATATTAGAAGGTTTTTATATTGTTAGCGTTATAGAATCGCTAAGTTTGTAAGTAGTTAGTAAGTATATCAGAGGATATCAAAAGAATTCAAATTCGATTGTAAATATGTGAACATAGCACATAATAATTTAGTGTAGTTTTATATAACGTTATGTGCTTATTTTATTTACGTATAGTAGTTTTTTGTACTAGGTAGGTACATGGTCTTCACATATATATAATATATTGTAAAAATATTATATATTGTAAAAACTATAATAAAAGAGTTAGTATGGAGTTTCTTGCCCATTCTTTTTCATATGAAACTACATTTTGGAAGGGGCAACTTGAGTAATTTTTTAAAATATTTTTAACTTGTAACTTTAAAGTGCCTTTTTAATAGGCTTAATTGAAATAAATGATTTGACTTTGACTACATTTTTACCTAGTTGTGTAACAACACAATTGTTGAACGTTGATAGGATATAAAATCAAGACTGGTATATGTATATTATTTTACTTACTGTGAACATTATGAGGACTATGTATATGATAAATACATACATCAAATAATACTCTTTTTCCCTTAAGAGTTACATTCGAACAAACTTAAATATTCAACCACTTCTAATTTATCTTTCGAACTTCAAACGTATATTTATAATAGAATAAATATTATATTAGAATGTAATTATGTATAAACACAGTATTACCTCACAGAAATATATCTTTGAAGGCATGCAGGGAACTAATTCGTAGCGTCATTTATTCATGAACTAATCCTATAGGACTACAATAGCTAAGCTCGAATAAGACAACTTTGAATTAATGCGACGTTGGTGTTCATTATTTATTTAGTGAGTAATACTAGACAACTATTACTAATATAAATCCTTTACAATTCGAATAATCACCTTTTGTTGTTGTGTATTTGCTTCTAGAATAAACAGGTATGGATATATATATCAAAAAATGTAGGATACAATTTGTATTTATAATACGCCGCTCTCTTGCCTTCGCCAATGTTCCAACCATTTTAGAGCCAACAGGCATCGATAGAGACGATAGCAAGAGGCTGGATGGGATGTCGTTGATCCCTTGAAAGATGGGCTCTGGTATGGGATGCTTCAACAAGCAAAGAAGCTGGGGCGGCCGCAGAGCTGGCGGAAAATAATAAACGGCTCAAATATAAGTCTCACCTTCAACTTCGATTTTGTTCCCTTTGAAGTACCTAGAGACACTTGGGCCGTAGGGTTCAAGTGCACAGCTAACAAAAGATTTCAGTTGGCGCCTGGTAGATAGTACCGGTGACCCCAGAGCTGGTGCTTTACTCGCTCAACGAATAAGTGTCGCAATACAGCGAGGAAATGCTGCCAGCATCGGTTAGTAGCAGTTAAAGATGTATATCTTTATATGTGTGTTGGAAATATTTTTTTACAAATTAATATGAATTTTCACGATTTCAGTTACCCATTTAGGGAACATTACCTCTTTTTTATCTGTTAAGTTCCTAAAATGGGATTCATAATTACGAAATATAACAGCCTGGCCACGGGACATTCGCCGACGCGAATATTCGCGCGGTGCGAACCGCGATGCGTTTAGCGACTGAAATAAACTCATAGCAATGTACTAATCAAGCCACGCGCAACGGCGACCAGCGATGCGACCGGCGAAATGTACCGAGCGAATCGCGCGGGCGACTGACGTCGCGACGGGCGAGCGAAACAAATGCATGAATCAGTACGGTGCAAGCCACGGAGTCGAGCGGCAGTCGCGGCGAATAGAGAAGGGAATAAATAAGTTTAGTCGTGGTCGCGGCGAAAAATGAATACAGAGTTTTTTGTTACTGAAATACTGGCTAGACCAGCTATTTGGAAGTCTGGCCATCCACAGCATTAATTTAATATACCTTAATCTCAAAAACAATTTTTCAACGGCACTTAAAATTCTATTTGCATTAACTTTTTTCTCCAATTCTGGTTGAATATTCATAAGAATATAATTGAAGGTTTCAATACTCATTCTGGTATACTCAAAAAAATAATTCTGGATATATTCTGAATTTCTCATACTTCTTGTGGAATTCTCCACAATTTCTCCAAATATTAGGTCTTGCACCAAAAGCTATTACTTTCCAAGCAATATCGAGATGATTTCGATAAAGACATTTCGCTGTCGAACTTCCTTACTGGTCGCGGCGGCAAACGTGACTGGTCCGTGGCCTGCAAACGGCCCCGCGCGAATGGTCGCCTCGCCTCCCGCATCGCCGTTCGCACCGCCGATCCCCGTGGCCAGGCCGTAAGATCGGCGTTGGTGTAGTAGCTTCAGCGTGCGACAATCCTGAGGTCCGTAGGTTCAAACCCCGGTTGTGCATCTATGGATATTCTGTCTATGTGCCCATTTAAACCTCATTTGTACGTTAAGACAAAACTGTAGGAAATAGTCATGCCTTAGCCTCGACCCCAAAATTCGACGGCGTGTGCACAGAAGGCTGATTTTGAACTTTGTTCAGCATAACGTTCAAAAAAGCCTCCAATTCGAGACGAAACGTGAATTTTTGTACCAAAACACATTCATAAAATTTTCCTTTCCATTATTTAACACATTTCGTGAACATATCTCATTAAAGGGCGGAAACGAATGTATTGTGGTATAAATAATAATGTGGTACTCGTCATTATCCTTTATTGAATTCTTAGTTTTTACGAGTTTCATTTTAATATTCTCGCTTGTTATGTTGACGACGCGTGAAGGCGTTTATAAGACTATTTATTCGTCCTATTATTATCATGAAGATACACTTGATTTAATAATGTCTTAACCAGATTATCGCATCGGTAATGATTAACTTAGAAATGTGTATGGGGCGAGAATCTAAAACAAAAGACGATTGGGTGGCGCTTTTCGATTGATTATGATTAGTCAAACAGAACGACAGCTCGTGTCGCGTGTTTGTTATTGGTCTAGAGCAGTTGTATTACGACAAACAAAATCTTATTATAAATTCCATTTGTTGCTTACGTTTTACGTAATGGATGATACACACAAATATGTCTATTGATTTTTTTTACACTCACGATAAAGTATATAATAAATAAATACTTTTAGATTCAAACATACAATACAATTTTATTTATTAAAGAAGGTAGAAAATTGCAAATCTGGTTGCACAGCTCTTTGTAATATTGTATGCAAATCTCTGATCCTATCTCATGAAACTTGTAGTTATCCAGTTCGGCGATTGAAAAGGCAATGCATGGAAAAATTCAATATATTTTAATATTCACAACGTGCACGTAGATTTTATAGTCAAAGAAATAATAATACTGTATAGAATAATGCAATGTAATGAAATATATTATGTCAGAATTATTATTATCACTTCAGTATAGGATTCATGCAATAATCATCTGAAGTATTTTAGAAGCAATTCTACTTAGGGTCCTTCAAGAAAAGAGTGCACCGATTCGTAAAAAGCCGGCAACGCACTAGCGAGCCTTCTGGTAAAGTGGCCATGGGTATCACTTAACATCAGATAATCCTCGTTTCCGTTTCCCCCGTGTTACATACAATTTGCACATCTATACTAATATTTAAAACGGAAAGTTTGTGAGGAACGTAACATTTTAAATGTAAAATTATAACTGTTTAAAGTATTTCAAGACAAAAAAAACTATAATTGAATATTGTTACCAAGTTCCATTCGTAATCTTATTGGGAATAAGCTATAATTACTCATATCAATTTTTTTTTATTTAGTCATCCTACAGCTAACATAAATTATATATTACAAAAAAAATTATATTAAAGATATAGCCAAATATACATAATACATACAAAAGGTTCAAACAATTACAAAAGGAAAAAATCTATAAAAAATATTCAATACATTTAAATACGTAATACCTAAATTCGCTCTATATGCCGTACAAGTGAGGGTATGTACGTGAGGGTGTGCACATGATGCAGGTGATTTAGCGCTATAACTATTCTTAATACTCCTTTTAAGCATATTCCGCGATAGCTTAAACAAATCAAGGCTTAAACTGTGGTCGTTGTATGTCCGCCCTGCGAGATATAAAACGGATTTTTTCGTATAGTTAGTGATGAAGTGAGGAACGTGAAACGATTACGAGTCTGGTAGACAGGAACTTGGGAGGGCAATTCTTCTAGAAGTGAGTTGCAATTAATTTGATTTGAGCAGATTGACTTAAATATACTAGAACTAGAATGGTTAGCGGAAACCAGAGACAGTTAATTTATAAGTTGAATAAACAACAAAGCTAAATTTATTAACGATAGCATCTACGCTACCAATTGAAGGTGTCAGCCAGCATTGCTCTATTAAGAGTAATGTGACGTTTATTGTCAGTCAATACCCTTGTGTGGGTGAATTATCCAACAATTGGGCAACGTTGACCAGTGGTCACTTGTTAACTTGTAATTTATAAAAGACTAGTTTATTTAATTGGATTTTTTTTGTTTCAGTTGACACAGACCGCTCGGCTTACAATGTCGTAAGGTAATTCTTAGAATTAATATTCAATTAATATATTGTTTTACGAATCAAAGTCAAAAGTCAAGTCAAGTCGAAATCAATTATTTAAGTAACACAATGGACACGTATGTACTTCAAAAAATAAATACATATTAAATGCTTCTAATTTTACAATTGTTGCTAGTTCTCAAATCAAGGGCGTAGAACGAACGAGAAGAACTGGCAATAAACTCTCCGCCACTCTTTTGATAGATTCGAATTTCGAATTGCTCCTACATTTGGTTTTCATAGTGTTCTTTAAATAATCGTCTGTTTACAGCCAATTAATGGCCTATCTGTATTTGCTACTTATAAGAAGAATCTATTTACAAACAAAAAAACAAAAAGGATTTATGGAAACAAATGTTATTTTAGAGATGTGTAATACAAACTCAAACCAAATTCAATATTAATAGATGTCTGTATTTAAGAGAACACTTGGTAAAATGTGTTTCAAAGTAAAGCTAATAAATTCCATACATTACGAGCGTTGATTAAGTTAATGCATGTTCATACAGAATATAATCCGTTAAACTGTCGTTATATCCGCTGTAACGAACGTTGGTAATTTCCGTTACGATTCGCGACACTCGTAGTCTACGAAATTAACTGCTAACAACTCGACAAACTAATACAATGTATGCTACAAGCTTTTAAGATTATTAAACGGCATAAAAATACCGTAAACACGCTTTTTAAACGATAAAATATAACCTAGACCATTAAATCGCTATCGGCAAATCGCTGGTACTGTGAATGTCGCATTATCACCTAATAAAAATTTATAGTAAGTGCGCAATCATGTTAAAGCATTTCTAGAATCAGTAAGGAAGCGGTTAGACCAGTCTGGATCAACCTGTCTAATAGCCTTCTGTTTGGAGACCCATGAACTTAGGAGGTCTGTGAAACCGGTAAAACTTAGCGGCGATACCGATGAATTAAAACCGATTACGGTTTCACAAGTCATATTAAGAATCGCATTGTTATAATGAAAAAAAGAACTATCTGGTCGCAAAACACCAAGTACATTGTTTCTTTCCATTTTTCGTCATCGTTTCTTGAAGTAGGGCGAATGGAAAAAATATATGGTAGAGTTGAGTAGTTTATGTATCCATTTTGAAAGATCGATACACCATTTAAATAACTTCGCTTGATAAAGAAAAACTCCAAACATAGCCAATTTTTGACACTTTGAATTCATTTTATGACGAAAATGTATATAGAACATGATTTTTAAATTTACACGATATATTTTATCGCAAACCAAGTAAATTGAAAAAAAAATTGATAAAATTACATAAATTTAATGTTTTACATAACTAATTGTTATTACGGGCCGGCGCTCCAGCTCTCCACTTCTCCCCGCAGTCCACCCCGAGGCACTGACACAGCTGCTCATCGAGTGAGAAGACATATTCACAGAAGATTTACTGTACTCAGGCTTTCTTAGTTTTATAAGCGTTTATTCCGTCAACTGTTACATTGCATTCAATCGTTGCATAGCAATTAGCATTTCATTATTTCGCTTATATTCTATTGTTGTTCGCGAGTGGTTAATATAAAGTAAAAATAAAAACCTCCATTATTTAAACCGATGACCCAGGATACATTTACCGTTACCGATAAATTTCGATAAACCAAAGCAGTTCCTCGGAATCGGTTCACAACGTAGTATACGTATACAGTTGGTAAACAGGGAAGTTCGCTTGAGGCATATGTCAACCGTTCCGTTGCAGATTATGGCCTAATCCCCTTTCTCTAGTAAGCCGCTTTCATAGCTTTGTGCTGAGACTAGCCGATGCCTGTCAAGTGTGCTCTAAATCTCATTCCCTAAACGTTTTCTAGTTAATTATTTTAAGTAGGACACGATTATTAGCCTGGCGCAACTTAAAAGAAGTCTTAGTCTCCAGATTAATGTTTCAAGTTTCGTCATCGAAGGGACTACTCATATTTGGTCGTAAAAACCGATAGTCGTAAAACCCGATGACGTTGTTATTAAGTACCTAATACAATATTCAGCCGGGATTGATTTTGGTCAATATAACCGGTATGTTGTTCTAAACGATGTCGTCGTAAACGGTTTTGACTGTATTTACTAAAACTTCTACTAAATATTGTGTTAAAAAATAAAATATATCAGTGGCACTAAAACATTTTTAAGCCTGGGCCTCAGATTTCTGTATCTGTTTCATGATCATTTGTCAATGTAATAGGGAAGTAGGTGATCAGCTGTCTGTGCCTGACACACGCCGTCGACTTTTTGGGTCTAAGGCAAACCAGTTTCCTCACGAAGTTTTCCTTCAGCGAATGCGCACATACATAGAAAGGTCGAAGCCGGGGATTGAACCTACAACCTCAGTGATGAGTCGCATGCTGAAGCCAGTAGACCAACACTGCTCTAAATATTATGTTACATATAATAATAATCCAGTTAGACTGGTCGAGGATCGTTCCTTTAGGTTGAAGGAACTCGTCACCATAATTCCTTCATAAATTAAATATTTAAGTCACTAAACGCGATAAAAACTGTACTAACTTCTGTCCGTGATGTCGTCTGCACAAGGTTAGTAGGTACTTCGAGTAGCCAAATTTTTTCCTAGGTCTTAGAAAAAATAGTGCTTAAAAATAACTAACACATAAAAGATATGTATGTCGCAGACATAAATATATTTTATGTTAGCTATTTTAAAGATACATTATATAAGTGTATCTCTAGCAGTATTCACAGCTCACGCCAGAATGGCTCCCAGAAGGAAGAATCTCTCCGAATTACTTGACACTTATTATTAAATTTTGTCCAATTTCCAATCCAATCCAAAAACCATAACTGTTAAATATTTAATTTTATTTAAAATATTAAAGATGATATAAGATTCAGTAAGATCTGTCAGAGGGCAGCACTTACAAAAATGTAATTTTGTGTTATCTGTATTCATTTATTGTGAAAAAGTTTAACGTTGTGCATCAGAAAGTCTCAATTTCATTTAATATACCTACTTCGAATCCCAAATAAATCTCTATAATTATTAATAACGATTGTTCGAAATACATAATTTTAGTTTAATAAATTTGATGAGGGTGATCTAAAATATTATTACTCGGTCGATCGTCAATTTTTTTTTAAGTCACTGCTTAGTTTTACTCGGGTTATGTTAGACGCATTTTTATTTTCATTTATACATTTTTGTTAATATATTTGTTAATAGTTACGTCCTCAATTTATAACTTTATACTGAGTGTTTTGTGAACTATTGTGAGGCAAGGTATCAGTACCAGTCTTTTTGTTTCCAACAATTGTTGACAATTGTGTGCCTTTCTTTTTGGTGAGGATACATCGTAAAGAGGTATGTACTCAGGACTTATTTAGTATAAAGTTGTGTATCGACGGCCACCGAACCGTTCTTTGTGGTACAACCATAAATAACAAAACTACCTGAAACTTTAAGTTGCTTTCCTATTTCTAAATCGTGACCTAATTGATTGTATAACATTGTGAAGCAATACTATAGGTATAAAATAATCGATTCCCACTAATGTGCCTTTAATGTAGCCTTCGAGTCAGACGTGCTTGGGCATCGGCATTCGAGATTACGGAATAATCCACCTTCTTCATATCTAAATCGGTCTGAGCCGACGATTTTCCTTCCTTTTGTAGTTGCAATGATGTACGTTATAAAGCATTAAACTGACTTTGTTTATTAGATTTAAAAATGATCACGAAACAGGTTCAGAAATCTAAGACCAAAAGAGGTTGTAGCGCCACTAATTTATTTATTTTATATTTTTGTGTAACCTACACGTGAACAGCAAAATGGTGTCATTCCCCGAAATTAGAGCGAAACTTAAAAGATTATTCGACTTAATATAAAAGGCATTACCGCGGTTTAGTGTTGCGGGAAGTCGCGAAGACCGCCAACTGCGCCCTAAATCTGTTTTGACAAACCGACCGTTAACTCGACTTAACTAACGAAAGCGTACACTCGGTAGCGTAAGGTTTCTTGGTGTTTCGTGATTAAAAACTGCGGGCGGAATGTTTTGATAAACTTGAAAATGGCCGGCAACTTGTGAGTCTTGTAATATCAAGCCTTGTACCTGTAGATGTAGATATAGAGTCGAGGGGTAACTATCACTCCCCTATGTTAAAAACATACTAGATTTGACATAATAGTCTAAATATATAAAACAAAGTCGTGTTAGTATAACTCAACTCACCACTATAACTCTAGATCGGCTGGACCGATGTTAGTAATCTCTTTTTTGGCGGATTCTTCTCCGCTCCGAATAGTAAAATAAGCAATAGATAAAGTATCGGATAAGTTATCGTAACAATAAATTTATTAATTAATTTTACTAATGCAAACAGCATGTGGTGTCTGTTGACAAAATTACGCACAATTTTACATCGAATTCGTGTCAGTTCAAGAAATTCCGATCTGGTAGTGAATGAGGAGATACGTAACCAGGCTTTGATCTTGATCGAAGTCGTGTTACCTCATCAAAAAAGGTATATATTAGAAAGTGCTTTAACATGCAGTATCCGCAATATAGGCTAGAGAGAAGAGGCCTAATGTGTAAAACTGTCATTCTTCTTTGGCAATGGCAAGCAATAGCACATTTCTGTATTTGAAAAAAAAGTTGTATTAATGAAATCCTAAATTAAGTTTTACTAAAGTTAACACGATATTATTAGACTGTTAGGTGGAACGAAGTTAGCCAAGTCAGCTAGTAATTTAATATAGCTCGTTTATTTACAATCTTTACAAATGTTGAATATACAGTTTAGATTTGTTATATCCTCCTTCCTCCTCACTTCCGTCTGTACCATTGATGGGAACCCCTTCACGGGTAAAGGCCTCCTCCGGCTTTTCCAAATATCTCTATTCACGGCTTTCTTTCTCCATTCGCTTCCTGCTAACTCTTCTATATCTTCTATTCAAGGGCGCCCTCATCTCCTTCCCCTTGGTCGTTTGTATATAGTTGTCTTTAAAATTAAAATTTTCTGTGTATATTGCTATATGCACCGTGCTTTTTCGCTTGTTACTTTATGTACTTTTCAGGATTCGATATACGAGAGCCATATTTAGGTAATGTTTGTCCATGGGCAATATAATTTAAGATTGGGTAAACCTTTCCTGTGTTCTATAAAAAAATAACAGACCTGAAATTACTTTACGGCGGTTTAACGGATTTCTAAGTAAAACCTAGAGCTTGTGCATCTAGTGAGATAGTAGGTCGTATTTAAAATTCAGACAGTTTTCCACGAGCGCTAACCAGCTGAGCTGAGAACAGTATAATACATAATTCTAATATGTATTTCTTGTAAATGTATGTATTTTTGGAAATATGTGAGCACCATGTATTTACATAAAATTATAGATATAGCTGCATTGTTTTTTTTATAACACCATGCGCCCATTTTATTTAAGTAGTTTTTTGATAACTATATAACTACATATAACCAGATTAATCTGAATATAATCTATTAATATCTTTTAAAAATGCTTTCCACAACAACGCGTTGTTATACTCGTATTGCAACGACATAAAGAAAGATAAAAATCCTAATTCCTAAATATATTTGTACTAGCTGTTACCCGCGACTTCGTCTGCGTAGAACTACTACTTCGTGTAAATTTGTTTGGACTGATTAGGCTCTGAAACTATAATGAAACGATTCTAATGAAGCCGGCACATTGAATTATTGAGATTAACATAGGTAGACTTTTCCTGACCCTGATCCCTGACTTAACTTAGTTTAATACGTTTTTGTATACGACATTTTTTGTTTTTCCTTCTTTGGTCAAAACATGTAGGTTTTGTGGACTCGATACTCGTGAGCACGCCACATACAGTTGCCCATGGGAGAAACAGTTTTTTTCTAAATGAACACCAGCTACTTTGAGTGTCTGTCCTTGAGCTTTGTTTATCGTCATAGCGAATGCTGCTTTCAGGGGAAATTGTACTCTTTTGAATTGGAATGGCAAATCGGTAGGGATTATTCTAGTTCTTGCAAACTCATCTCTTATGCAAAGTTCAAAAAAAGCTGTAAGGGTGGTTTTTGGTCGAGTAGATAGTCGCTCGTGGAAATTATCTTCTGTAAAATAAACTCGTTCACCGTTCTCTAAGTGTACACTTAGATGTGTAACGGTGGGGTGCCTTTCGTGCAACGGGAACCCTAATAACCGCCACACGGCTTCGTTGCTGCTAACATAACGACCAGATTGATATGTATGTACTTCATTTACGCGATTTGCAAGCTCTGTGCTCCTAAAATTGAAAATAGCTTGGTCACTGCCTTTGTTAATATATTTGCAGATATATTTGATAGCGCGCACTGAACTGCAAGCCTCAACATTTATATGGGCGTTAAATATTTTTAATAGAATAGCGGAATAAGGGACCACCCAACTATTATCAATAGTGACGTAACTCCCATTTCGTAGTTTCACAGATGCCGTTCGACCTCCGTCTGCTGGTGCTCTTCTACGATAGAGTGGGTATCCGTTTTCACTGTGGACAGTGTCTTTGTGTAATTTGCGAGGAAATTTCTTTGTGCATTTTCCATCTTTCATGCAAGGGCACTGAGGATTTTCAGGTCCACATGGACCATGAATCATGTTTTTAACTATAATATCATGAAGTGTCTTGTCAGTGCTTGGATCGGGTATTTCTGCGCTGATAATATTATCAATTTGATCGGGTCTCAACTTGTCTTTTAACCACAATAATATGTGGACATGTGGTAGGCCACGCTTCTGCCACTCTATGGAATACATAAAGCAGATCACTTCTCCAAATATTCTGCCTTTGGAAATAACAGACATAAGTTTTTTAACTTTCAACCTAAAAACTCTTGCGACTACATCATGCCTATCAATCGCGCTTTGACCCGGCATTAATTCATTTACTATTTCCGGCCATGCTGGGTTGCAAGTAAACGTAACGAATAAGTCAGGGCGACCATATGTACGTACATAAGCAAACGCATCCTGAGTATATTCGTGTAAGTACCTCGGACTATTTACAAATGAAGACGGTAAAATTATCATTCTACCAATATCATTTGGATTTAGATTAGCGTCATTCGCTACTGCGTCTTGAAGGTGGATATAATTTTCTGCTCTTAATTTAGTTTGATTTAATGTTATGTATCGTAATCGTTCACTTTCTACCTTAACCTACATATCAACATAAAACTGATTGGCCAGTTGCCTGCATCGTGATATAATATTAAAATCATTTTCTCTAATCATGATATGAAAGGCATAAAAGTCCATACATGATACCTTTTTGTTAGGCAAGGGCAGGCCAGTTACAGGATCGACTTGTGGAATTTGAAAGTGATACCCTTCTTGCCCTTTGCTAAATATTAGCGGATATTGTAACGCATCGTAAAATTTATGTGTATCCGGCACCCTAGTTAGTGTGTTATCACGGGCATGTAAAACTATATCACGGGAAGAAAACTGTTCACCACAAACCATGGCTGCGACTTCATTTATTAAAGGTGCATTATATCGTCTTTCGTGTTCCCCACTTGGTGTACGATCTGGGTGAATCACCAACTTATAATCATCTCCCGGCATTCTTTCTAAGGCTGTTGTGAAAGTGTTTATTAGGCGGTTATGTTCATGCAACATTCTCTGAATCTTTAAGACAATATCCTTTTCTACTAATTGAATGTTTTGACACCTGCGGTCAACCTCGTCGTTTTCATTTCCCATAAAATAAATCTGTAAAAATTTTGGTTGCTCATTATTTGTAGGAAGCAAAGAACCAATCCTATGATAGATTTGACCTTGGATTGTAAAAGTAGATGAAAACCCAGGCATAACCACCTCATTTTCTACACCAAATGACGTCATTTGAAAGCATGAATTATATTTCCTTATTTTGATTAAAAAACGCCGCGATTCGTTGTTATCACCTAAAAGTAAAGACTTCAATGATTCCTCTGGTTCTCCAAGTATTGGAATTGAAACCTTGCCACCAGAACAACACATACCCGGAGTTTCTTCTTTCCACTTGAGTGCTTCACAATGTATACATTTTTTATCCATTCCACCTATGAGAAGTAATCGATGGTTATTATACTCAATCGATGGGTCATAATCAAAAGCAGCATTGTGGAATGCTCCCCATGTATACATTGTAAACGCATTTCTCCTTTCTGACTGCCGTTCAGCATTTAACACACGTCGTCTTTGGGATTCTTCTGGCATCTCTGCAGCTATCAATGATGCGTGTCGCTCAGCATCTCAAATCTGCCGGGCCTGAGTCTGTTCATAGGTCTCGGCAGCTCTTTGCGTTGCGTGTCGCTCAGCATCTAAAATCTGCCGGGCCTGAGTTTGTTCATAGGTCTCGGCAGCTCTTTGCGTTGCGTGTCGCTCAGCATCTAAAATCTGCCGGGCCTGAGTCTGTTCATAGGTTTCGGCAGCTCTTTGCGTTGCGTGTCGCTCAGCATCTATAATCTGCCGGGCCTGAGTCTGTTCATAGGTTTCGGCAGCTCTTTGCGTTGCGTGTCGCTCAGCATCTAAAATCTGCCGGGCCTGAGTCTGTTCATAGGTTCGGCAGCTCTTTGCGTTGCGTGTCGCTCAGCATCTAAAATCTGCCGGGCCTGAGTCTGTTCATAGGTCTCGGCAGCTCTTTGCGTTGCGTGTCGCTCAGCATCTAAAATCTGCCGGGCCTGAGTTTGTTCATAGGTCTCGGCAGCTCTTTGCGTTGCGTGTCGCTCAGCATCTAAAATCTGCCGGGCCTGAGTCTGTTCATAGGTCTCGGCAGCTCTTTGCGTTGCGTGTCGCTCAGCATCTAAAATCTGCCGGGCCTGAGTCTGTTCATAGGTCTCGGCAGCTCTTTGCGTTGCGTGTCGCTCAGTATCTAAAATCTGCCGGGCCTGAGTTTGTTCATAGGTCTCGGCAGCTCTTTGCGTTGCGTGTCGCTCAGCATCTAAAATCTGCCGAGCCTGAGTTTGTTCATAGGTCTCGGCAGCTCTTTGCGTTGCGTGTCGCTCAGCATCTAAAATCTGCCGGGCCTGAGTCTGTTCATAGGTTTCGGCAGCTCTTTGCGTTGCGTGTCGCTCAGCATCTATAATCTGCCGGGCCTGAGTCTGTTCATAGGTTTCCGCAGCTCTTTGCGTTGCGTGTCGCTCAGCATCTAAAATCTGCCGGGCCTGAGTCTGTTCATAGGTTTCGGCAGCTCTTTGCGTTGCGTGTCGCTCAGCATCTATAATCTGCCGGGCCTGAGTCTGTTCATAGGTTTCGGCAGCTCTTTGCGTTGCGTGTCGCTCAGCATCTAAAATCTGCCGGGCCTGAGTCTGTTCATAGGTCTCGGCAGCTCTTTGCGTTGCGTGTCGCTCAGCATCTAAAATCTGCCGGGCATGAGTCTGCTCCTCAGATTCTTGGGATCTAGCTACTTGCGCAGTTCGAGCTCTTTTAGAGCTACGCGCTAAATTAGATTTACGCTTGCGAGGCATATTACTTAACCAGTTACCTACCTAAAGTAATAAAACAGGTAAGTACTTATGCAAAAAAAAATTCTTTAGCTGACAAATAATTTAGTTTAAGGTACTGAGTACGAAACTATACTTAAGGTAGGTACTTATACACATGAAATAAAACAAAAACAAAACTAAAACTAAATGTTAAAAAAAATATACTATCTACATGGAATAAAACAAAATGAATCGATAAAATTATATGCGAAACTACTGGAACTATTTTATTCACAAAACAACATTACTTACCTATTAATACTCAATAAAAACTATGCTGACCTTCTTAGGTACCGTAACTACTTACTAAATGTGGAAAAACTTAAAAAAACCTGCCTACTAATCTACTACAATTTTATACCTATCCTAAAAATGAATTAAAGTATTTATTTTACCTATTAACTATAATTTTACCTACTACTAACTTATGCTAAACTAATAATAACAACCAAAACAACTAAGTAAATAACACAAAATGCTTATCCAAGAAACCTTTAGGGTTGAAAACGTAAAGAAAGCGAATACGTTGCAGCTCAAAATTGTAGATATCGCATGCGTCCGCCAACGACGTCTGCCCTCACGTGCCTGCCCGTTCGGGTAAGCATACTTTGTGATCTACACTCCTCCCACCGAGCCATCCGCGTCCCCCGCACGTCTTTGCCGCCGCACCGCGCAGCGCGCCCGCGCCCGCCAGCCCCGCCACACCACACCATGCATCGTCACACTCACACATTCATAGTGTATAGGCCGATGGGCCTGATGGACATGTCAGGCAGAAAGTATTCTAAAAGCTGGCTAGGAATATTTGAATTATGCGATACATAACTGCACCCCGCGTTTTCACCCGTATAATTCCGGGATCGGGATCGGGATCTGGATAAAAAGTACCCTATGTCCTTTCCCAAGGTTCCATCTATCTCTATACCAAAATTCATCAAAATCGGTTCAGCGGTTTAGGCGTGAAAAGGTAACAGACAGACAGAGTTACTTTCGCATTTATAATATTAGTAGGGATAGTAGGGATAAACAGTGCAATTAATACTATAAACAAAACTTAATTTAAAAAATTATTTAACGATTTAATGTCAATAATGCTCTATAAAATAATCGGATATATTTTTAATACTAAAAATTTGTATCTGAATCAAAACAAATAATTCTAGGTAACTTCTAACTAATTAAAGTACTGGTACATCTTTGTCATCATGTATTTGCAATGTTATGATATGAGGCAGATCAGTGATTTCTATTAAATTTTTATACTTTAAAATTTATGAATAACGGTGACAATGCTATCTTGATTAGACATAATGTTATTTGAGAGCATGAATAATAAAACAACGAGAAAAAGATATAAAATTGACAAGAGACCTTGCAGCTTTAAGTTCCAAGAATAGGTAAAAAACCCAAATTAGTTTATCCATAACGAATTTTTCGTCACGGCTTTAATCTATTTAGTAACAGAGTGAAACTGATCTGATTATATAATATTTTTTACATAATTCTATACCTTTTCAAACTTTGTAAAAACTTCAATATCTATTACTCTTTTAGACTGAAAGCGCTGTGTTGCTAAAAGGGCGACTCTCAACCCTAAGGACGTGGGTTTGAAACACAGGTATGCCTACCTATGAACCTATGAACTTTCTTGCTCGTAACTCATGCTTCATGGAAAACATCAGTATGAATCTGTTACTTGATTCAACAGGTGTCAGAAAGCTGATCACTTATATATATAATAAATATAATGTTTCCTTTTTTCTATATAATAAATATAATGTTCTCTTCTTCCTTCGTACTTCGTACAAGCAAGTGTACGCACCACTAATAAATCTAGCCTCACACACTCGTGCGTCCAAAACCGTTAAAAATCGCACGCCTAGCCACTAAGGCTTCAATGCACAGTAAAGCTTTATATCGGACTTCAAACAAACAACAGCAGTTCAAGCATAACTCTTCCGTCCAAGAATCGATCTCAGAATTTCGATGTGTCATATAGGATCTTTATACACCGAATAAAAATATTAATCGTTTAATAATTTTCATTCTCTTGGCAACACAAGACCAATAACTATACATAGGAAACTAAAACATATACCTTCTTAAGCTGACCGTATTCAACAAAGAGCGATTCGAATTCGAGCGAGTCGACGACCAGTCACTTCACGAGCGGCTTGATCTACCGCATTTACCATGGAGAGTGTTAAGAGGAGTTGTTCGGACTAATACCTGCAGCTGAGTTTCATCATCAGATGTCAAAGCAGAATATCCTCGTATCCTCGACGTCCGTCGTTCCACAGTTGACCGTATCTTAAGGCAGTTTTTGCCGCGCACCACCACTATGTGGAACCAGCTGCCCACAGAAGTATTTCCGAACCAATTCGACTTAGGGTCCTTCAAAAAAAGGCGTACCAATTTTTAAAATTCCGGCAGCGCTTGCGCGCAATCTGGCAGTGCGAGTGTCCATGGGCGGCGGTTTAACTTAACATTAGATGAGCCTCTTGCCCGTTTACCTCCTGTAATATAAAAAAATAATAATATAAATTTCTCGATAAACTAAACTTGTCTAAAGAAATGTCAAACTGGCTGCCGACTTTAAACTATATACAAACAATTTCAATTTGAACATCACACATGGTAAAACAAGTTTCGGTTGTTTATAACAAATACCACATGCACACAATTTATTTATCTTAGCCCGTAAAATAGTAAAATTTAAATGTGGGAAAATATTTTTATTGTAAATTTCAGTAGCTGGTTTGTAAATAAAAGCTTGGTACGGTTGATTTAAATACCTAGAAATTAGCTTTGTTAACGGGTCTACGAATCCTTTTGAGTTCTTATTCTTAATTGGCAATATAATATGTCAAGGGAGGAAGAATGTTCGTTATGTCTCTTGTAATTTTCAACGGTAACATTTAATTTTTCTTTATATGTGGGCATTTGTCACATGCTCGTACAAAAAGAAGTGGTGCTGTAAATATAGGTTTCGCCTCAAATCGAAGCTTTGTCTTGAAATTTAAGCCATTTGCCGTGGTTAAGAATAAACGATATTATAAAATTACAATAAATCAACAGGTCCATCCAAGGAATTTCTTAAGAAGTGTATTCTTATTACAGATATAATTATACTAATATTATAATACGGAAAGATTTGTACGTTTGTAATAAATAAACTCAATAACTAGTGGACGGATTTCAATAGTTCTTCTAGAGGTACTACTTACTCCTCTGGCCCAAAGTGCCCTCCGGAGGTAGAGAACGCCAGACCGATTGCAAATCGGGAACTTGGCGCTCACGTCAAGTCCTACTCCACGGCAATATCTGGGAGGGTGGCGGCTGGTATACCGAGATCCGTTTCTTTAACACTTCTCTCTTCTCCTACTCTCCCAAGATAACCACTCCAACGAGGTCTGTGTGCTTTAGATTCTAAGGTAACATTGGCTATATTTAATTTCAAGATATTCAAAAATATCGAATCATGTGAAGCTGGTACTTGCTTCATAGAAAATATTATATTCAAAAGCTTTTTAACCCTTATAAAAAGTGACGGACATTGCAAATTGCCTTTTAATTTAAATATCATAATGTAAGGTAATTGCTGTAATTGCATACACTGTTAGGAGTGAGGTTAATGGCGGTGGTTCCGGTCTGCGCCCGCGCGCTCCGGGCCACGGAACTTCAATTTCCGCCCAAAGCTGATTTTCCTTTATGACAGTAACACGGTATTTACTCTTTCACTCAGGCTGCGGTTATGGAAAATGTTTAATGGAATATCGGAAAATTTAATTAAGATCGATGGATTTCTGCAAAGGTTTACATTTATGTAGTGGTAACATACATAATATATTATATAGTATGTGAATGTATAAAGCATAAGGCATGCAAACTATTTTCTATTTCAAGTCTCAAAAATTCAGAATAGGAGATTGATGAGCTTAGTGCTTAAAATAACTTATCTCTCTCAGAGATTAAGTTTGTGGTCTTCGGTCCATTTCCGAAGTGGAAAAGCTGGGTTGGTTTTTCTAAATACACGTTAAAAATTCCTGGAATTTAAAAGTTTTTTAGTTAATACAGTATTAAGATTTTGGTTTTGAGGTGGACGGAATATCACGAGAAAATTCAACTGAGATATACTTAACAAAGAAAAATAAATTACATTTATGAAACAAATAAGTTTTTAGTAGCACAATATATATTTATCTCTATATTGAGTGCGCTCGAATCAAGTAGACACGATTTTATATCCCTTTTACTCCATTTATTTATAGCCACTCTATCAGCACCTTTAAAGGTTATATTGGGTTTTTATTATTTCAGTTTAAATGTACCTATTTCTGAACTCAATTCCATTATGCTGAATATTATATTTTCCGGTATGACATGTTGTAGCATTGTTTGAATCACCATCAGCCCTCATTGGGTCGAATTATACGAATATTTCTTAGTGTCATGTTTGATCAGTAAAACACAAAATAGTTATTTTATTTGCAAATAATGTAGAACATGAAACAACAAATTTTGAACAAAAACGAACAATCTAAACTTATTGACGTGTCTTTGAAGTTACAATACAAATACAGCTTTGATCTAACTGCCAGAGGATATTGTTAAAAATAATAAAAGGTACATCTTCAATTTTAATTTTAACGTAACGTCAAAATTAATTCCCACATAAACAAAGAATACCGTGGATAAATAGCCGTAGGGAGGAACCGGTTTGGATACCGATACCGAGAGACAAGTGGAAGAAGAGAAGAAGACTGGAAGAGACTCCGTCGAGGTCGGGTACTGATGTTAAAAGTGACATCCATGGGTTTAATCTAATGCAGTACTCAAATAAAGGCTATTTTTATTTTATACTGCATTCACTGTACTTCCTGAATAACAGATTTTATCTCGAAATTCGACTTCCGTATGTCTTAAACATAATCTTAGTTCAATTAAACAAATGAAAGCGATATATGACATAGGAAAAAAGCGTAAAGGATTGTTTTAAGTTCACTTAAGAGGGTTTTATCAATAAAATCATAGACCTTTAGATGTTTGAACATTACTTTCGTTTCAGTAAAAGTATTATACTAAAGCGGTACCAACACTGTATACCGGTTTGCTGGTGATCCTGTAGAAATATAAATCTGTCCGAGATCGTGTATTAATCGTCGTATTTGGTGAATAAATTTACTTTTGTTTGAGTTTGCTTTCGCTATAACGTTATTTATTCAGTAGAACGACCCGAGGCCAGGGAGTGGAGATACTGTGATGTTTACATAACATTTTCGTCTGCGTTCACGTTGACTTACCGATATTTCTGCGAACCTCGAATTTATTTACCGTTTCTATTGAATTTTGCGTTAACCTGATGCCTAAAAGCAAAATGTACAATGCTCTAACCGCTAAGTGGTCGCATTTTTAAAGCTTACGGTTACAGATATTTCTTATTATATATAAAATTACTGGTTTTCCTTAGAAGCTCTATTTTAGAAATGTGGTAAATTGAACTAATTGAAGGTACACTGCCACAGACACCAAACTTTTAAATTTGATTTAATTTTCTTTTTATTAATTTATAATAATTTGTAGGTTATGAAAATCGTAATTGTTAAGGTTTTATTTAAATAAATATAATTCCTATGATTAAATGTTAGTTCTAGGATTTTTATGATTTAGTTTAGAAAACCTTAGTCGTCAGTTATATTGTTGGTAGGACCAGAAAACAGCGACGTGGAAGGCAACGGAAAACCTACAAATTTTCCCCAGGATATCATTATAGCTAAGAAAGTAGTCATGATGATCGTCAACCTTCGAAGGGAGATGGAACTATAATAAGTCATTTTGGCTAATTAAAATTGTTTCGTATCATTAAAGAATTCAAAAATATATATTTTAGACTAAATTAATAATTACTCTATTCAGACCAAGGTAAATAAACAAACAGATACACTAATGACCTTTCTAATAATGATTACATAAGAGCTTTTCAAAGCCCGCAACATAATGTCCTTCAAATTGTACTTATATATATACAATATGTAATGTCCACGCAAAATATATTTCTCTCATATATTACTTGTCAGATCTACATTACCGTCACATCGACGCCCGCGCCACTGAGTTTCTTTATAGTTCTTGACAAGACGCTGCACATCCTTGTGTAGGCGATTGATTTACATCGATAGTGCTTACGCCTTCATGTCTCTACCTACTACCACCAGCAAAATAAATTTTATACGTGATATGAATCTTAGAAAATATTTCATGTGAGAATTTTTTGTGATTTTGATTGTACAACCTAAGTCTAGTATCGGTATGTTATACGTGATTAAACAGCAGATTTTTTCTTATAATTTTCATAAATTGTTGGGCAAGAGCAGAGGAGAACAGGAGCAGTGTTGGCCTAGTGGTTTCAACATGCGACTCTCATCCCTGATGTCGTAGGTTCAATCACTGGCTGTGCACCAATGGACTTTCTTTCTATGTGCGCATTTAACATTCCCTAGTACGGTAAATCAGATAGCATGAGTCAGGCACAGAAGGCTGATCACCTACTTGCCTTTTAGATTGACAAATGATCATGAAAATATGCAGAAATCTGAGGCCCAGACCTAAGAAGGTTGTAGCGCTTCTGATTTATTTTATTTATTAGTTTTGATAAGTAAAATTATCAACTAAATTGCTAAATAATTTACCAATTAAGAATTAACGGTTATAAAGAAATGTAAGTGTATTGATGATGCTTTGGTAATTAATTAGATCGTACTGTAAAGAGAAAAATTCTTAAAATCACTGCTCAATAGGGCTATTATCGTGTGTAATGTCGTGGCGTCATGCAGCGTCTAATTTTTAGTTGGCGACATGATTCTCACTTGGTATAAGCAAGAAAAAATAAACTTTGTGATTAGGTTTCAAATGTCTTTCTACTAAATTATTAGGTAAATTTGTCGCGACTTAGAATCAAAAAGAAACTTAACCTAACCTAATGTAATTCACTGGGACCCACTGCAAACCGAAACAATATCATTTACATCAAGCATGCATTAGGTTCATTTTCACTTGTAACAAGAGTTGTAGATTTGCCGCCAATTAACAAAAACAAATGATAAATGAATGCAATATACATTAGGTTACCAAAGAGTTCTAAAATTGAAACTCAAAAAAGTTTTCATTATCAATGTTTCTAACTGGCCAACATTTTCAGTGTTATCAGTTTTATCAGTTTTTTCAAAGCCATGCACCTCCTTAATATTACTTGGGGTACTACATACAAGTGGTTACGAACGATAGAATTTTTTTTGGATCTGTTTTAAGGTGGAGCCGTAATTTGACAAATTGACTAATATTTCTTATATTATAGCTGTTTTATTTATAGCAACAACTGCTGGAATATTGAATTAAAAATATGGACTTAAATGGTAACGATACTATCGTAACACTGAGATGATTTTATATGAATTAACATTCATTACTAACAGAAACACACACAAAATAACAATAATCGAAGAAAAAACAAAATAAAAAATATAATGAGAGATATAAATTTTTTTTTTTCCTTTTCCCATTCGGTTTGTTTGAAGTGTGTAATGCGTGTGTACTGTGGTTGTAATTGGCCCTGGCTCAGCATTATGCTGAGGAGCAAAAAGTTCCACAGCGCAGGTCATTCTGCCAGAGACCACAGCAGCTAGTTTGCGCCTCAGTCACAAAAAAAGTCATTATACTTTTTTAGGCAAAGGTCTTGGGGCATGTGTACACCAAGATAATAGTTTTTTTTTTAAATAAACCAAACCTCTAGAAGTTTCCATCTAAAACTTTGTTGTATGACGTATAAATTTAACGAATCAAACCAATGGCAGCCATTACTGTTCATTAAAATTCCAGTAGCGGATGATAAATAAAAATACTACTCAAAAACAAATTTTAATTGTAAAACAGTCAAGTCGTTTGCATATAAAATTAACAAACACTATTGTAATGAACAGCGACGCTATTAAAATAGTGCCACATAAATAATTCAGACGTAGGTTTGGCTTCGTTTCAAGACATTTCCACATTAAATTTCATGAGAAGTTCATTTTTCCGGAAAGGCGTGACTATTCGAGCGACTTTGTCCACTGTCTGAAAATGACCATTTTATACCTGCATTGGCCTTTGGTTACTGATTTAGTAAATTATATTTCGCTAGCAATATTTTTACAAGTATTCCACATTTTTATTGAATTTAATTAAAACTTGGATATTACATTCATAATAAGAATCAATTTGTGTAAACACAAATCATAGTATTTTTGTGTATGAACCACCATAATCTACTTTAAATTAAGAAGAAACATTTAACAATAGTAGTGTATACTCTGGCAACATTCGTTGCGCAGCCTTGTTGGAAAGTGCGCTTGTTACAATGAATTTTATATAATTTATTTTTCTTTACGACTACTTTTATTGTATACTAGAGACCTGGTGAACTTCGTATCACCTACGTATATTTGTGTCAAAAATGATACATACATTTTAAAAACATCCAAAATTTCACAGCTAGGAACAGTTTAATATTCAAATGTCGTTTTTAGTATTTTTCTTTACTTATTAATCGTTTGATTTTGAACTTTCACAAATATTTCGAGACCGCCAAATCCAAATCAGTCCAGCCAATCTCGAGTAAAACTCGAGACATAAGAACATTTTTAAATATATAAATTTTAAATATTATTCCAACAGTTAATGCTGGCCTAGTGGCTTAAGGATGCGGCTCCCAACCCTGAGACTGATCGTTCCAATTAATATTAATAATTATATTATTGCATCCATGGAGTAATCTATAAGTGATCTATCTTGCTTAGGAACCAGCATGTCTTCCAAAAATCGATGACAACGTCTATAAAGATGATGAAAGAAACTCAAAAACCTCACCACAGCTTTGCTCACACTGAATTATTATTTACCCAATAGTTATCTGATTATTTAAATCTATAGTAAACACAAGTGAACTTTCCGAACGATTGAGCTAATTCTATTTAAATTTCGTTAGGAGTTAATACAACGGAATAAATTATACATTTATCATTTGACAGACTGGGAGTTTATCTTCTAAGTACTAAGTTTATAAAAATGTTAAGATATGTACAAATATTTAGTGGTTTTATCTTTACAGTAAAAATAGAGTGCGCGTAATTTGCACATTCATTTATTTACTAAACGAAATTTAGCACATCTAATCTTTACATATCATTGTCTATGTAATTCCCAATATTCCAACGAGAACAATTACAGTATTTTATTTTTAGCCCCATATGACACCGCCTGATCTGCTGTTAAACGAGCTATGGGTCAGTGATTGTAGCAGGTAATATACCAATACAATCCAACAATCTATATGATTGTAGATTATTTCGTATGTTTTATTTAGGTGCTATGCTAGAAAGAATAGTGGATTCTTTCTAGCATAGCACTCATGATTTACAATTGTTTCGTCGTAAATCAGATAATTAAAATCGACTTTTAATACAATTTAGTTTCAAACAGGCCAATGAACCGTACTTTATATAGTGAAATATCAAACTGACTCCATATTGCACATGTTAAAAACGTTAACAGACTTAGAAATTAATTGTTTGAGGGCCTCATAGCCTAGCGGTCTTATTAAGTGGCAGCTAGGTGAGGGGTACCGGGTTCGATTCCCGGTTCGAGGGCAAGTTTTAATTTAATTTAAATTTGTTCTCGGCCTTTGGGAGGGTTGTGCGGTACCGGGCGAGTGCTTAGACCGTATATGGAGGACACGGTCGAATTTCTAAGGCAAGCACGAATTATAAAAATCTTACACTTACACTAATGCACAAACCGTGCCAGAGCCATAAAAAAAATGAACGGTTTTTTGGCTTCTAGACTTAAATCCGTTGTTTTGTCTATAAATATAGATATTTCTAAGCATTGTTATTTATATTATATGACTCGCAGACTCACTGTACGTACATATATCACTCTAAAAGTTGAGTAACGTTAAATGGCGCTATAACCTTTTAATTCTGGGCCTCAGATTTCTGTATCTGTATTTCTAATGGGCAACCATTTTTAAATCTAATAGGCAAGTAGGTGATCAGCCTCCAGTGACTGACACACACCGTCGACTTTTTGGGTCCAAGATATGTCGGTGTTGTCTCATGATGTTATCCTTCCAGTACGAGTGTTAAATGCACACATCGACACTAAGTCGAGTCGGGATCGAACCTAGGATCCCAGGGATGAGAGTCGTTGAAACCACTGCTCATTGTTCAAGACGAGATTATTATTAGCTGTGTAAGTTATTCAATTAACATGATATTCCTAGAAAATTACGTTTCTGCGATGCATCAATCATTTTCTCGTCCATTTTATGTCAACATCAAATTCTGATGGGACATGATTGATTGCCCACTTCGCATACTAACCCTTGGCTTCATGAATTTTATCAGTTCGAAGTGTCTCACAAGAAATCGCAAACTCAAACGCAATTTTGAATTAAATATATTGTAAACAGCGAATCTTGCCGATATTACTTAAAGGACCTTTTTTTATTTGTGTAAGAGTTAATTTTTTACTTTTATTATATATATGTGTCATGAACAGGCGTGCAATTTTTACCCAGAGATCGTGGGTTTGGACCTGGATTGAGCACTTATAGATTTTTATTGGGCAATTAACGCTTGCATGTACATTGAAAAGTTTCCTTTTAAAGATGTTTTTTTTTTTATAGAACAGGGGGCAAACGGGCATGAGGCTCACCTGATGTTAAGTGATACCGCCGCCCATGGACACTCTCAATGCCAGAGGGCTCGCGAGTGCGTTGTCGGCCTTTCAGGAAGTGGTATGCTCTTTTCTTGAAGGACCCTAAGTCCGAATTGGTTCGGAAATACTTCAGTGGGCAGCTGGTTCCACATAGTGGTGGTGCGCGACAAAACGTGCCTTAAGAATGTTGTGGAACGACGGACGTCGAGGTGACACGGATGGTATTTTGTATTCCGCCTTGGCATCCGGTGATGAAACTCAGCTGCAGGTATTAATCCGAACAACTCCTCTGAACACTCTCCATGGTAAATGCGGTAGAAGATGTATATTGGAATAAGTATTTAAGATGCATGTCTACTACGGGTGTTAGGCACAAAATTAAAATTCTGAAGACGTTGACCCCTCCTGTCTCGTTTCATCTCCTAGATGGCTGTCTTCCACGGTCCACTTCACTAGACACTTTCTTTTGCAAACTAGCAAACTGTTGATAGACTCCCGGCGGTCTCTATCTATATCTTCTTCCAATTGTTTAAAGTAAGAGTATACTCCTCAAAGGCCGGCAACGCACCCACTAAAATGGGGGCTAACGATACCGGCCCTTTTTGGGCGACCTGTACATTGCCCCCTAATCGATAAAAAAAACGAAATGTAATATGTATGTGAAAATACGGATTTTAGAAATACATATATCGTTACCATTCAAAAACTAAACAAACTTAATAGATTGTACGAGTATAACACTCAAAAAAGAGTGGGTCATTAGCACAGTGACTTGTATGTCACTGTCCGCACCCTAAACAGGAACACCACCCTTCTTTACATAATGCATTAGTTGATTACGGTAGTAAATGTTTGTGTAACAATATTAATCGATTTTGGAAAAATGTGTTCAGATTTACACAGCTTAACGTAACGAATTACGATTTTTTTTTTTTCTCTGCGTTTATTTGCAATCAGCCCCAAGGCTATGAGCAAATTTTTTCTGTGGTGCTGTCATGTGGAGTGACTTCCCATTGGAAGCATCTACTCATCTTCTGTCTAGAGCTACTGCCGGTCTTCTAGCTCTAGAACATGGTGACGTTTTAGTCGACTCACATACTGTCTAATGGTGAGTTGGCGAGCAAGTTTATTCGGGTGACAGCTTAACCGCTCTTTGTATTTAGCTGCCAGTCTCCGGATTTCCTCTTTGATTGTTCTCATGTTAAGGTGCTCGTGAACTTCATTGTTTGTAATGTACCAGGGTACTTCTGCAACTGCTCTTAGGATCTTGTTCTGTTGTCGCTGGAGTATGTTTATGTTGGTATCACTTGCGCTGCCCCATAGTTGGAGGCCATATGTCCAAATGGGCTTAAGGATGACTTTATATATAAGAAGTTTGTTATCTAGAGAAAGTCTTGAGTTTCTTCCTAGCATCCAGTAAAGACTGTTGTACTTTAGCTGTAGCTGCTGCTTTTTACATTTGATGTGGTGCCTCCACGTTAATCCACGATCAATGTGTAAGCCAAGATATCTTACATGGTCGCTGTGGGGCAGAATACATTGGTCCAACTTTACAGGTGGGCAGTCTCCTCTTCTAAGGGTGAAGGTCACGTGTACTGACTTCGCGACACTAGCTTTTATTTTCCATTTTTGCAGCCATTCGTTAACTTTGTCAAGGCCCTTCTGCAAGTCCTCAGATGCAAGTCCTGGGTCTTTATTGCTTGCGAATTACGATTTAGACAACATTTATTAAATCGAGCTCGTGTTAAATCGGTGTTAAAAGGCCGGAAACACATCAACTAAAATGGGTGTCTATGCCTGCCCTTTTTAGCCCGTAGGCTCGTTTACCCCCTAGAGTTCTTTCCTCTAGAGTTTTTTAAAATTAAAATATAGTTTAATATTAATCTGATAACGTAATGATTTTACGGCAGTACGGCACTTGAAACTTAAAAACATCTTTTACCCATAAAAATATGAGGAAGATGATGATGATGGAACATGGTGTAACAGGTTACAGGTTAGTACAAGCTTATAAAACCAAATATTTGTCGATAAGACTTGTAAGACTGTTATAGATAGAAAGAGATATACCGTAGACTTGATATAATACAGGTTTACTCGTTTCTCGTTCTTGCTTGTGGTGCTTCTCCAATCACTAAAGAAATTCTCCGAAATTATATGGTCATTCTCCATATATATAGTCTGTGGCTAAGATGTAAGACTTTTCTCAGCTACATGGACAAATTTTAATTTCAAAAAAATACTTTGGCCAAAGCTACTGCGAGATTACCAATGATATCAGAATCAAGTAAACGTCAAGATTTACAACTCAAACGAATAAGATCAAAGATTAATCCATGTCATTCAGACGCGGTTATTACTGTCTTGACCCATCTTAACCTGCCCTTTTTAGTCATTCATTGGTTTCTATTGAATATAACCTCAATAGCGATTGGGAGAATGAGTTTTCGTACCACGTCATACAAAGTTGCGATACAAGTTATTCTTGTAAAATAAAACAAAATTACCACAGGATATTTATGAAAGCAACCGCAATTAATATCTACCGCATTACAATATCTGATATATGAACTAAAACTTATAATTAACTTAAATACATAAAGGCGGGCGCCATTTTTTGTATATTTATTGGTCAGGATTGGTAAAAATTGACAAAAAATATGGTAAAATTTACCACATAATCAAAACTATTATTTTATTACCGTATATTTGGGCAACAACTAATTTGAAGGCATTTTCCAAAGCTAAAACAAGAAAAACATATTTTCAGTTTTTGATACAACAGCAATAATTGTGAACTCGACTTTGATGTTATATTTTTGCACCGCGCGATCCCAAGGTTGCCAGAGTAAAGCTACGAATGTTGGGAAAACTAAATCGAAATTGCATTGATACATCGATATTGGTATCCCTATTAGAAGTTACAGTGTACAGGCAATGGATATTCTTTATTTTATTGATAAAAGCTTCCCAACGCTCGGCATTATTATTATACATTGGTAAAAGAACCACAATATACAACTTTTAATGTCACAAGCGCTTACAGGCAAACGTGATATACACGAAGAGATAATACAAAATATTAAAAAAAAACAATCAAAATTACAAAAGCTAAGCAAAAATCGATTTTAAAGTGTGATAGGAGCAACTATGTATAGCTCGTTTATCAGAATGCTAAATCTGGACATCGGTGAGCTTTGAACAAAACGCGTTCTTCCGAAAGGAGGGACAAATGGAATTATATTGAAATAATTAGATAGTCTTGCCTTTACACGCTATCAGAGATTTTCTTAGAAAGTCCTAATGCGACTAGAATTAATAAGTCTAACTAATTTTATTATTCTGACTATTGGGTATAATTACATTAACATTAAAATCTTGTGTCATTTAGTGTTACATTTGGAAAATTTTCTATCAGAAAGCACAATCAATTATGTATGCATGCAAAAGATATTTTTTTTTAATCCGTCTAGTAGTTTTTGTGTATATTTTTTACCAACACAAATATTTCCTCTTTATATATATATATCGATCTAGATGATTTTCTCATTCTTATTAAATATAACAGCAAGAACGTAATGTATTTTACAACTGAATGTACGAAGGTAATTGGCCTATTATTTATTATCGTAGACTGATTGGTGCCGAAGGGCAGACTGACAGTGGCTTATCACAAAGTTCAAAGAACAGTGTGATAATTTTAAAATTATCACACTGTTCTTGATTTTATGCTTGCAAGTTGTCTAAATCCTCTTTGTCTTAAAAGTTTAATATTGTATTTATTGACTTACTGAAATAATGTTCAAAATCACGTTATGCCCCAATCGACATGAAATAAGGCTCACTTGCTTCAAAAAGTTATTATTATTATTATTAAGCCTTTATTGCTATAATATATTAATACTTATTTAAGTAACATAAATAAAACTTAATCTAATACATCTTATGACCCGTTTTAGGTTATCAGCGTGTCCTATCATATATAGCCCTCTTCCAGCTGCTTCCATTATTTTCTGATGTTAGCTCTTCTTGTCTTAGTTGTACCTCCTATTCTCTTTATATCGTCTGCCCAGCGACTGCGTCAAAAAGTAATAGAAATTTGCAAATAACAATCAGAAATAACAACTGTTTATCGCGAAACGAATTTGTTTTCGCTACTTAGAATTTCGCCACAGAATTAGTAGCCATTGAGTTTTGGTGCAATGATAGTACTGGATAGTGATGTATATAAATATGAGGACACAGTACCAACGCCTTCATTTCGCAAACAGTCGGCGAAGTGTCAGGCACAGAAGGCTAATCACCTACTTATAAGAAAATTCATCACGAAACATATACAGTTGTCTGAGGCTGATGATTTGCCGTGAAACTGTTTTTTCTGGTTACATATACATATAGAAGTTTAAGTAGTCGTGGAGTTTTATGAAATTTAAAAAAATTTCTCTCCCCAAATTTTTTTTTAATTTTGTCACTAGCTGACCTGGCAAACGTTGTTTTACCATGTATATTGTTTATATTACACAACTAGGAAACAGTTTTTAGTTCGATAATAATAAAAAATATAGAGGTTGATCGTAGAGGGGTGAGAATTAAGGGTTGTATGAATTTTTATATGCTGTATCATAAAAAAATAAAAACGAAAAAATAAACATGTCTAAAAAAAAAAATGTTTGGAGGACCCCTATCACTAAGGGGTTTGAAAGATAGATAGTAGCCGATTCTCAGACTTACTGAATATGCATAAAAAAATATCTTAAAAATCGGTCGAGCCGTTTCGGAAGAGTATGAGAACGAACATTGTGACACGATAATTTTATATATATAATATATAAATCCCGTTTATTTCCAATCTTTACAAATGTTGCATTTGCTTTACATTTGTTATATTAATTTTTATTATTACCTAGTGTCCTTTTGTACAATTGATGCGAACCCCTTCACGGGTAAAGGCCTCTCTCAGCTTTTCCCCAAATATCTCTATCCATGGCTTTCTTTCTCCATTAGTCCTTTTCATATAGTTGTCTTTAAAGTCCACCACATATATCATGTATCTTTTGTGAAAATGTAAGCTTTTTGTCGACATAGGCTCGGTCTAAATCTTGTTATTCCTGTTTAATTTAAATATGTAAATTTTATTAGGCATAACACAAAGTGATGAACGTTGAATTGCAAATGACTGTACATTTTATAGCTTGGCCAATTCGTCGGGTCATTTCGTACAAACGACATCCGCAAATTTTTCATTAATTATCTCATGAAAGAAAATATACTCAAGTTTATTTTTCGTTATATTCTTTTGTAGAAGAAAAAAAAGGAAAATGAAAATCTTTCTATATAATATTAGTGTCAAAGTCTCCTTCCACCTTCCTTTTGTATGTGTGATAGTCTGAAAATAGGGCGTAATTTATTACAGTGATATTCTCACTCTTCTGTCGGTAGCTCATGTCTCAGAGCCGTGGTCAGCAAGTAAACGTCTGGAGCGGATAATCTGCTTCCATCGGTTTCTGTCCAGTGTCTCTCTTATAACAGTGTATAGTTTTGAGAACGATGAGTCTTTCACTTGATCGGTCCATCTGGTTGGTGAACAGCTGGACCGCTGTTACCAACCACGATCTGTTTCTCCAAGTTCTTATCGCCTCTGCGCTATTCCCGAGTTTGTTTATTTGGATAAATCACAGGAAAATTGGTTTGAACTTTTGTTTTTGTGCTAGATAGTCCATTCATCTTCACGCACTCGACTGAATCAATGCTGGTGAAAGGTATATTTCATAATTTTACAGTTTCTAAAAAATTGTGCTCTATTTCATAGAGAACAAACACCACTAATCTGGTAACAAATGTTTGCCACCGAGAACCGAAGTATTTAGAAAATATGTAGAATTTCTATCAAATTAAATCTGTAATCGACCAATACGTATACAGTTGTTTTGTTTTTTTTTAAATATAATACCAATTATAATCCTAATAAAATGTATTGGATATGCAAGCTTTTTAAGACCTTATCATGATAGTACTATTATTATCCATTAAGCCTTTATTGCTGACACCCAGTAGAATATATTATATCCTGTAACTCTTAGGCCTCTTCTAGCTGCTTTCATTCTTTTCTAATGCCTCTTCTAGCTCTTCTTGTGCCTCCGGTTATCTATATATATACAACACATAATGCTAAGCCAGGGCCAATTACAACCACAACACACAAACATTACGCACTTAAAATGTACCTTATTCCTTTTTTTCCATAATTTAATTAAAGTTTTGATTGTTATTATTATTATTTTGTGATTCGTTATCAATAAATTTTATGTGTGTCTGTCTTTGCCAGGGAAAGAAATCGAGTGTCGAGAGCTAGAAGTGGCCTACATGTCCCAGGTCACACTGTAGAAAAAATATTTTGTATTGTTGTATATTTAAAATATTGTATGGTCACAAAAAAAACTTTAATATAAATTGAACGTCGACTTCGCCAATAAATATAAACCGTTTTGTGCCCTAAGCCCAGCTTTCCTAGACGAGTCCCGAGACAGAAGCTGTAAAACCGGTGATTGATTTTATAATACTCCAATAGACGCTCTTTTGGTCTGACGTTGCCGCGATAGATATTTAAATATGCTACATTGTTGATTACACCAAATCAAATTGTTTATATATATAAAGATATACTTTTTTATTTCCACATCCATGTTACCTGTTCCACAACCAACGCTATGCGGTGTCAAGATTTATCATAACATCAGTGGGCTTTCTGAATCGCTCCTCTGCTAGGCTCTCCTTATCGCCACATGCACTATTACTTAATTCTCATAGTTAAATATATTTTCAGTTGTGTCTTCTCTTCTATCAAGAGAAGAAGCTACTGTCGATTAGGAAGAAACCTATCAAAAGACAAATGCTGGTAGAATCGATATTTTCGGACTTAATTTAACAGTTATGAATATTAATTTGGATTATACCACGGAGATTTGCTTATAGCTTAGGAGGAATATTTAATGACAGGCAATTGAGTAACGTAGCTTTTAAATACTAAATTATTTTCTGAATGGAATAACTCATTCATGTTTATAAATATAACCAGGCCAACGGGTAGGAAGCCCATTTGATGTAAAGTAATACCGCCGCCCATACGCTCTTTTCTTGAAGGACAGTAGAAGTCGGGTTGGTTCGGAAATACATCAAAGGGCAATGGTTCCACTCGGTTGTGGAATGACGGACGTTAAGGTGATACGGATGAAATTTCGAATTCGGCCTCGACGTCGAATGATGAACCTCAGCTGATAAATTAATTATGGATATTATTATTAATATTTATTATACTTTAAACGATTTATAAATTATACAAGTTTAAAATTGTTTTGATAAATTTCATTAAATACTATTCAATACTGTGGCAACACTGAAATAGCTAAAACCAGTCAATGCGCCCCCAGTGTGTTCTTTGAATAGACTTTTTAGTACTAAATTAACTGGTTCGCCGTAGCGTTTGTTTATGAGGCTTTTAACTAACCGCCCTGTTATTGTTTTTTATCTTGCAACATTTATTCCTTTTAAACCATTTATCTACATTTAAATAAAACATAAACTGCCTTTATAAAACATATACTTACGTTTCTTTTTAAACCATTCGTTCATTCATTAATTCCTATTGATTTAAATAATGTAAATAAAACTTAAACTTTATAAAACACTAGCAGATCCGACAGACGTTGTACACGTCTTACATACAAATGAATAATAATGTAATTAATTCTCGACTCCATTTTAAAACCCAAAATTTTAATAGAAATTTGTCCAGACGTTTAGTAGTAATACTAGCTGTTTATTTGCTGTATAAAGAGATACTAGATACCGATACAGCGCCATCTGTCGTCTGATTTGTGAACCTGAACCTGATAAAATTATATATATAGAAAGATAGATATACGTTACCATGGTTACGATGTTACCATATAGAATCGTAACTATGGTGACATCAACGGTACAAACGTTACCATGTAATAAAAGTCGATAAAATTAATTTATGTACGCCATAGATGCCATACATTTAACTTACTTCTAAAAACCTAGGTTTTTGCGTCTGGAAATGGTGGTGTATTTGGAGTCTGTTACTAAAAAAAGATATACCTACTTGATTTTGCGTATTCCAAGTACTAAATACGAAAATAAATCATTGGCTACAACCTTGTAGGTCTGGGCCTCAGATTTCTGTATCTGATTCATGATCATGTGTTAATCTGATAGGCTAGTAAGTGATCAGCCTACTGTGCTTGACGCACGTCGTCGACTTTTTGGGTCTAAGACACCGTTCGAGCGAATGTTAATTACGCACATATAAAGAAATTTTTGGTTCACAGCCGAGGACCGAACCTACGACCTCAGGGATGAGAGTCGCACGCTATAGCCACTAGCCTAACACTCTTTTTTATTTTTTTAAGTACGAAATAAAAATGAAATATTTTTCCAGCCTCCGACACCAGGTGGTTCGGCATCCCATGGAATATAGTCTTAGCAAATCCAAGTTCATACAAATCTATAATAAAGTATCTTCCGTATTAGGGAAGAGGTGTATATATATAAGGGTGAGCCATATTTATTATATTAAAGCCTATTTTACGAAATAAAAATCTCTATAATTGATGATATTTATAAACAATTGTAGGGACACAATTGTGTGTGTATATATTGCATATTAGTTTGAGATGTATTAGTATTATAGTTTAACAACTGATATTGTGGTTCATAATGCGTTCGAATTTAATATATCCTGAAGTTTTATCCTTTTAGTTTCTTCGATCTCAAATAATACGATAAAAGTATCGCCGAGGTTTTTGTCTCTAATATATAATACTAGTAACATTTTATAATGATGGTTTCGGCACAAAAGCCAACACAAAAGAGCCGAAATCAATCAGTGAGTCAGCAAGATGACATTCGACACGCACGCTCTCATTACGTCCATTGTAAAAAATACAATTCTCGACCGTATCATATTATTTACCGGCTCATTATAAGTTTTTATTGATATTTACTGGAAAATGTTTCAGACAATATCTATTTTATATTAAAAGGCACACTTACAAAGAACTCATGACAAAGAAAACAAGATACATGCATGTGCATCAATAACAAGTGTGTACAACAGGGAAACATTACAATGATAAAGAGAAAATAATTTTAAGTAAAAAACAAAATAGATAAAAAAATACAAACGTGCAATTTATAAATATAAAAAAAAATCAAATAATTTTCTACTTTGTAATTTCTATTGGTCACGGATCAACAGTGGCTGCAGCATCATACACCTGAATACATGGAGACTGTCAGCTTAATGCCGATAGAGATCTGTGTAGAGGAGCATTACAACCGACGTTGGTCCTCAGTGCTCAATATAGTGGTATTATGTAATAAATATGTGAATAGTTAACAATTTATCAGACACTTCCTCTTTCGATTCTCAGCGAAACAATAGCATTATAAAATACTGATAATCTACTTAACATTTTAATTATAAATTCACAACCATGGTTAATTCAAAACTATAAAAGGCTTTTAAATTTGCACCGTATAATAAAATATACATTAAAGGCCGCGTATGATGATTTTTTTTAGTGATAACTTCTTACGGGAGACTAAAGCGCTGCGTTACGTAACGCGTTACGGCGCCGTCTCTTCACTCCAACACGCAGCTCTAACCGTATTTCGGATAGACGCTTTCCCCTCCCTCTACTCAGTGTTAAGTGTGCGTTGACATTTTATGTTGACAGAGAGCCTATTTATTTATTTTATTTCCTTCAACGTACAAGCGAGTATTAAACGCGCACATAGACAGACCATTCGTCCATCATTGATGACATTCGCACGCTGAAACCAATAGGCCAACACTAGTTTAAATAAACAGTAATAGTCTAACATAAAATATAATCTTTGATATATGTTTAAACGTATTTAATTCGACCAACTGAGCTACTGTAGCGGAAACATATTATTAATATTCTAAATATGTATTTTATAGACCATTGCGTGCCCCAAATTCCCATTTCATTAAATAAACGGAGGGTGCATAAAAATATAAACGCGCCTCATTATCTTATCAAGCTATGATTGATTGTTTTTTTATTATAGCGGTAAAATCCCGAAGGAATAAGCTTAAGTAAAATATTTAAGCCTTGCGATTTTCAAAAATCGTGAGTGAAATTCGACTGTGATAAAAATGTTCTGTATATAATAACAGGTTTCGATTTTCGAACCTATTGGAGTTAGAGTTCTTCAAGAAAAGAGTGTTCCAATTCTTAAAATGACGGCAACGCACTCCCGAGTCCCATTGAGAGTATCCAAGGGCGTCGGTATCACTTAACATCAGGTGAACCTCCTGCCCGTTTGCCTGCTGTTCTATATATAAAAAATTACCTTGCCTATACAGTTGACTATTTCTTAGTTTAGTAAAACATTTTGTAGTGCAGTGTTGGCCTAGTGGCTTCAGCATGCGACTCTCATCTCTGAGCTCGAAAGTTCGATCCCTGTGCACCAATGGACTTTCTTTCTATATGCGCATTTAACATTCGCTCGCACGGTGAAAGAAACCGGCTTGCCTTAGACTATGACCGAGAAAATCGACGGTATGCGTCAGGCACATAAGGCTGATCACCTACTTGCCTTTTAGATTGCCAATTGATCGTGGAACAGATACAGAAATCTGAGGCCAAAACCTAGTAACCACTCGTAAATTTTACGAGGCGTTTTTTAAGGGCTCTCCAAAGCAATATTTTTTTATATCCGTAGAATTGAATAAGAGAAAGTTCAAGCGATGTTTAAAATATATTCGATCGTGAATGTGACTTGAAAAGCAATATTGCATATTTTTACCCCAAACCAGTCTCATAACTTGTCTATATGGCGAGGGTGGATGGGGAGACGAAATGTGCTGATATCGCATTCTAATAATATTCTGTGTTTACAAATACATACTTTTATTACAACGCTATGATTCATAAGTGATCTTGTCAGTTAAATAAGTATTCTTTTTGGAGCGAAACTTCTTTAGGCGCATGAGGTTACAATTTTTACGGAACGTCACGAAAATGTGCAACGTTTTTGTCGAAGAAAAGGGAGAGAGCGATTGAGAAATTCTATTTAAAAAAAATTAAATTTCGAAAATAGAAATGATGAAATATTAGTATTTTATATTTTATTCAAAATTTATTAAAATCTCAAATTATGAATTGTAAATTAAAATGCCGCGTGTTTTTATTATCGAAGAAAAAAGAAAGAATTTAATTTATTATTTGTATTAATTTTCGACACTTTTAATATTCTAATGACAATTACATTCATTAAATTTCTAACATATCTTCCTTTTTCCCTCCCTCTATGTCTCGGAAATCTAAAGTTTTAGATTTGTACAAATATGAACAAGGCTTAAAAATTAGTTTACCAAAGATGTTTCACTTCTAACATGTATCTACTATGTACGCACGCACTTTTTGTTAATACACATGAACAATGTCGCTGTGGAAAAATAGGATTTTTAAATTTTAATAGACTCAAAGGCCTAATTTTCGTATTTTCTTACTAGATATATACCTAGTTTTAACCGTTTACGCCGACATAGTTTAGAACAACATACCGGTTATATTGGCCAAAATCAAAGGTCCCGACTGAATTCTATTGTATTAGGTACTTAATAACAACGACATCGGATTACGAATATCGGTTTTTACGACCAAATATAAGTAGTCCCTTCGACGTCGTTAAAACATATTTTGACTACACGTCGTTGTTTTGGACACGTTAATTTTAAGTTAGTTTTATTTGAAAGTCAAAAATCATTTATTCATATAGGTAAGACAATGTACACTTATGAACGTCAAAAAGAAATATACATGAAATGCTGCCACTTCTTAAATCAAGGGCGTAGAACGGAAGAGAAGAACTGGCAATAAACTCTCCGCCACTCTTTTTAATCGCCAAGTCTTTTGTTAAACACAACGTTTGTTAAGAGCTGCAACCAATACACCATGTTCCACATGAAATCTTAAGTAATAAATAATAAAAAATAAATTAAAAACAAAGATTTGTCCTCTATCAGCAGGAGGCATAGTGAAATAAGAGCACGCACTTACATTCTCGTTCGAATCCTTAATAAGTCCACGTCCCCAATGTTGTATCTAATAATAGTAAAATTTAATTATAGATCATGCTTAATTCAATAAAAACATTTACCAAAGTAGCTGGTTTTGGAAGCCAACCAATAAATTAATATTATAAAATTAACCAAGGTGGTCTTCCGCGGCACGGCACATAAAGTCCGCAATAATTACCACGAAAATGTAAAACAAATTAAGATTATGAAACGACTGTTTTAAGTAACGTTTTCAATTTAGTTATTTTAATAATATCTTGAATCTTTCCTATAATTTTTAAAGTTCTAAGTAAAGGTGTTGTTGAGAAATAAATATAAAGCTCTCTCTTATAAAGCTACAATTTATAATAAGACAAGATGTTTATAAAAAGTTCTAGAAAGTGTACCATATCCCTGATAGGATGTCTTTATTGGGCCGAGAAATCTCAGTGTATTACAACAAATTGTCGTTGCGAGCGGTCAACGGGCCCTTATTCCCAACGTTGATGATGATTTAGATGCAAGAAATATTGGGCGGAAGCGCCACAATACCACGGGAACAGATCTGTTGTCATGACAACGGGCGACACTCGAGGGTAAACCCCGCTCCCTCGGCGTCTAGTTCACGGACACTTATTATCGTTATCGTAATAAATTGGTCTGGAATGCGTACAATAAATTTCGAGAGATCGCAATAAAATTGCAATGCGGTATTATTCTATGATAAGATTTGTTATCATTATACTTTGCATAATTTTCATAAAGCCCTCTTATTTATTTTTACTGACTTACGTGTATTTCAATTGCCTATTCACCATTCTTGTCTGTTTTATATCGAACAAAAATTGCAAATAGAGGCATACGAACATAGTAACATCTCATATGTTCTATTCAATATTTTTATTTATACAATATGCAACAATAAACACGGAGCAAAGCCCCAATTTATTACGCGGCGACTGATGATGATATATCGACGTCGGCTGCCGTGTTGATCGTCACTTACCCTACCCTTATCAGGGGCTTGTAATTTCGGATTCAATGCCCCCGGGCTTTTACTTACAGTATTGCAAAATTTTATTTACATTTTCTTTTTTGTTTATTTTTACTGATTAGCTGTTTGTTTTTACAGGTATACATGTTGACATGAGAGGATGAGCCATGGAATCACGCAGTGCGCCGCCGAGCCCCGACGAGTCTGGGGAGGCGGTGTTCAACTCTCGTTGTCTACAATATTCTCATCAAACGCCTCTGCAGAGGACATTTGCGAGCTGCAGAGAAAACACAAGGCCCCGACCTCATCATCGACATGCAGTGTCAGAACCGGCTCGCCCGGATGAAAGAGTTTTCACTACGGCCGAAGTACACGACTATCCCTCATCGGAATCGGGCATCGCGGCAGACTGTCCACATGCCCATAGTAGCAATGCTGATGATAGCCCTTGTTATGATCGCTCAGATTATGAAGGTAATTCAAGCTACAGTCTGAGACATAACTTTAATCACACAAGTGACTGTAATAAGCATCGTTCTGAATTTCATCGGAGTCATACACCAGACTATCATGAGCATGGCTCAGATAGTGATAGAGGACATCCCTGTAGTCAAACAACTCGCAGACCGCATAGAAAACACAGGCGAGAAGAAGACGATGGTGCGCAATCTCTCGATGAGCGATGTGCACGTGATCTTGATGAAATTTTACCCGCCCGACTCGCCGGTATAAATTTATTACGCGATCAACCATCGCAATCATGGAACCGTAGCAATATTGCTGCTACTATGGAGCGATTTGAGCCCGTCGATTATTCATACGCCTATTATGACCATCATTTATCAATGCCATCGTCGTCGAGAAAAGCGAATCGACAACGTGGACGCGGCTTACCGAGAGAGCGATCCGCTCGCCATAATTACGTAACACGATATGGTACAGAGGAAAATATTTACGAAGAAATTACAGACGGTTCAAGAACATGTCCAAAACATAGACACGCTCCAAGACAATCTCTTATTTCTCTTGACAGAAGTGTTGTCGAAGAAGAAGTACGTCGAGTAGAATCAAGACATAAAAGAATATTAGGGGAGTTAAACTTAAGTGTAGAAGCTATGCTTATGCCTGAATGCGAGTCACCTGACTCAGAAAGGGCTGAAGATAGAGACAATATAGAGGAACTATTGAGAGTGGGGCCTACGGATGAACTACTATCACCAGCAAGTTGTAATCCTCCAGATTTAGACAGCGGTTTTAGTGGAAGTAGTAGTGGTGCTAGTTATGTAGGTAGCTTGCGAAGGAAACCTACTGGCTCTGTGCCCCATTTACCTGCTGTGGCCTATGGAACCCGCGGAGCAGGAGTTCGAATTTTAGGCGTTGACGATTGTCAATTACGATGCCCTAGAGAAATTCCTTCACCTCGCAGCTCAAGTTGTGGTGACGCAAAGTCAACGGGCTTTTGGAATAAGAAAGCATGGAAAAAGATATCTGGTTTTTCAAGTTCTAACAGCATTAACAAAGCCGGCCTTACTGGTGAGTTGAAACGATTTCATCCAATTTCTTTATTTTGCTCTCATTTTAATTTCTCTTAATCATACTTACAAGCGTAAATCATAATTATTTTGTTTTGTTCGTAAACATTTCATTCATTCTGTATTTAGCTCAAGTACATACTTAGTAACACTCCAATTACTCGAAAAATCCCACATACATTACATTCCTACAAACGCAAATGAATCCTAGTGGTATCGAGTCATGAAATCTTTTTCGTCCGCTTTCGTCTGCCCAGGGGCGTATTTCGTTTGGACGCGCTCGCTGTATTTTGTTTGTTTTGTTAACGGTACGCCGTTTTATTGCAGGTCTGCTCGTTAGGTACACTTTCCGGCGTAAATCCGGATCGCAGGGCTCTCAAGGCAAGCGAAGACCTGAGCCCGTCAAATGCGATGCGTGCCTCTCCCAACGATGTTAGCCGGTCAATGGTAAGGCAACACTTCACTTCCACTCTAAAAGATATCCCATATCTGTAGGCGCCGAAGCTGATTCATATAAAATCAAAGCATCAAAAACAATTTAAAACAGAGCGCGTCCACGTTGGTCATTCTTTCCATAAATGGAACAAAGCCCTAAATTTTAGACAAAATTATGGATTGTTTTATTATCTATCCATTATATCAACTCATAAACTGGCTGATTCTCTCGAGAACCAAAGCGAATCCTAACAAAGATGCGGTGGGAGGAACCGCTACAAAGTCCATACAAACTTCTCTCATTAAGGTATCGCAGATATTACTTCTGCAAACTTTGTCTTAAGTATTGTTACGTTACTCTACAATGAAGCATGCACTTCTAGTTAATTAATCCCTGTCGATAAACAGTAAATGTTCTCCAACTTTTCATACACATACTTTTCATTTGATTTTTCATTGCTTTAGTTGTCGATCTTTTGTTAAACTGAAGTAGAATTCTCTTGGTTGCAGATGAAGCCTGTAGGCCAAGCAGAGCTAAATCCAGAACAGCTACTATACCTTACAGGTATTTTCCTAAATTTTTGCACAAGTACCCTTGCACATTGTTAGGTAATTTAATTTCGTTATTCGTTCTTTGTTTTACAATCGTCTAGGTTACTAAAGGTATGACTTTTATCTTCAATCAATTAATATTATTCTTTGTTTCAGCTACTCAAACGGAAAACTGGTGGTGCCGTTGGATTCCCTAGCACAGAGTTGAATAATATTTGGATTCAAAAACGAAAAAAACGGTTACGGTCTGTGAGTCGCTAAATCGATTTCGGAATGAGATAAGTGCGAATTGTAAAACATATACGCGGGCAACAAATTGATATTATCATTGGTATATAATATTACAAAATTGTAAGCTGTTTAAAAGTTAAATTATTAGTTAATTTTCTTTTAATATTCCTTAGAGTATGGGATATTTCTGCATCGTTGATAATTTTTGATAACCATTAGAAAGTTTGTATCTAACGTCGTGAAACTATCTTATCTGGCGGTTAAATTTGTTTTAAATATATTTGGACATTAGTATATATTTATAGACATTCCAAACAAGTAGCGAAAGTATGTCTAATATTGTCTTAAAGACCGTGTAAATATTGTAAATAAAAGGCAAGTATACGTTAACCATTGCAAGTTTCATAGAAACAGTGATTGTTGATAAACCAGAAAGGCTGAACCTTTAATTTGTTCAGTTCATTTGACGTTGGTTTAAAAGCTCTATAGTTCTACAAATATAATCACGCTACTATTTTCGGCTTCTTTACATATGTTTGGTGCTTTGCTGACAAATATAAGCTGCATTCAGGTAACAAATACAGTTTTAGTAATACAATTTTTTGAATAAAAAAATATTAAAGTGGCATTTAAAGATTAGGTAATTGACTGTAAGATCGGTATAGTTTTTATGTATCAGCGTGGAGTTAATTTAAATAAACTGTCAAACTAAATGTCAGATACTAGATTACTTCGTAGACAATGCCCATTAACAGTTTCTTTTAAAAACATCAAAAAAGAAAGACTATTCGGGAGTATTGTTTTCTAACTTTACGACTTAAAAATGTCAATTTGTATATTATTTAAACATTTACTTTCAAACAAGAAATATTAAGAATGTAAACATAAGAGATTTTGAATGCTATAATATATGTGACAAAAAAGAAGCGTAATTTTTACCTGGGTAAGGCTTGCACTTTTAATAAACCTTATGGTCCAACATAAACTTAAACATAAGTAGTTTGTATCAGAAATTGTTTATAGTTGTTGGAACTTGTATATTATGTAAATAGATATATGGTTATGTAAATACAATTGCTGCCATTTTGAATACTCTTGGTGTGAAGTAGTTCTGAATAAAGTTATTTATTATTTTATAAACCTACTCAATACGAAAAAAACTTCGTGTTTTATATTAAGTTATTCGTGTAAAATACTCCTTATTGCAAAGAAATAAAGACGATAGTTCAAGAGAATTTAATCTTGTATTGAATGAAGCAGATTAAAATATATGCAATACAAAAGTGAACGTAAATAATAAAATTTGGATCATCATACTACTATTGTCACCATGGTAACCATTTTACACGGAAATTTGATTAAATATGAAAGTATTGCTGGATTTCCTGTTAATTTATGAAAATAATAAAAATCATGGTAACAATCGCGGGTCTACGTTAAATAATTCGCCCAAAGCGGTATAAATTGAGTTGATATATTTTGATTTAACATTAGATATAAATACTATGTAAATTAATACACACGACATTATGATGTAAAAAATATTACGCTTTCATATAATGCCGAACCAATATAGCATTAAGAAGGCGTGGCACTATGAAATTATCAATGTGATCAAACACTGTAAATATTTTATTTATCACGCTTTATATAATAAAATGTATGATAGTATTTATAATTGTTCTAATCAGCGAGTTTTTATTTTGTACGTACTGTAAGCTCGACTGATGTTAAAACGAATAATCAATGTTACACATTTGTCTGTAATTTAGTGATTGTGTTCAAGTCAAAAGAGATTTTTATTAAATATTAAAAATCAATTTGGTTTCATTTAAGTCCCCGATACTGGTCATAGCATATCCCTACGCAGACTCGTAAGTTAAGGATGAGAGAGTGAAATTTTAGGTTAATCTATATTAGGATAGCTAAAAAAACTATTTGAATTTATGTTTACAAGGTCTCAACGACCGTGGCAGTATCCTCAGTATCTTTGCCAAGTGCTACAAATCTGTTCTTCGGTCTACGGTCTAAAATGGACATATTGGTTCATTTTAAGTTTAACGATAAGACACGAAAGTGTGATTGCCGACATATACACAGGATCAATTAGCGTTTTCTCTCTGAATCATATCAACGTATTAACTGTATTTAAGGTCGTCGACGCATTTGCGAGCCCTCTTGCAATGTGAGTGCCAGTTTGCCCTGTTACATAAATAACAATTAAGAATATCGTTAATATCGATAACAGTGTTAAGTAACCAGCATCATGAGCTCACCCCACATACAAACCATTACGTAAATACCCTCACTTTTACACCATCACACAACACAGCCAAATCAGGTATTACTTACTTAAATGTATTTAATAGTTTTTAATTGATTTTCCTTTCTAAGTCTCATAAATGTTTGCACCTTTTTGGTAAATATTATCCATTTTTGGCCATATCTTTAGTATGGTTGCTTTTTGAAGTTAATTTTGTTATTTAAGTTAGCTGTAGGAGTACGATTTAAATATATACTCTAGTATGCCAACTTGTTGTCCTTTGTAGTGACCACGTACAGCCTGTTCTTCGCTGTCAATACGCTTGAACTTCTATGTTCCATTCACAGAGGTGAAGACATAGGTAAGAACTCTTCTGATGTGAGAAGGTATGCTGAAATGTTGTGTGTTTAACCTTCTGGATGACTTACGAACGCAAAGAATCAAATAAAAAAGACAAGAATGCTTTTACTTATGTTTTAAATCAGTCTTTGTAGCTCCTTTTTGTAAAATAGTTCCACTGTTAGAGATTTCTAAATGCTTTCAGTACAGCTTTTTGATTTTTGGTGGCACACCAGACGAGTTACGAGTCCAAATTGCTGATGGTTTTCTTCAAATACTTCAAAACTGAACATCATCCTTCATTAAATCCCAACATTTCTTGCGTAATAACGAATGTTTAATATTTGTAACTATGTATTCACAATTACATAGGCTTAATTTTGTATGCATTTTCTAATTATACGTACAATACAATTTCTATTGCAATTAAGATGCGAAATTGCGTCATGCACGTCATCATCGATTAAGCAGTAATTATTGCTGAGTATGTTATTAGCTTGTATTATTATAATAATGCTTTATTAAATTTGTCTATGCTTATCTAGATTAAGCAGTGCTGGTCTAGTGGCTTCAGCGTGCGACTCTCAACCCTGAGGTCGTAGGTTCGATCCCCGGCTGTGCACTAATGGACTTTCTTTGTATGTGCGCATTTAACATTAGCTCGAACGGTGACGGAAAATATCGAGAGGAAACCGACATGTCTTAGACCCAAAAAGTCGACGGCGTGTGTCAGGCACTATTAGACTGAATGAAAATTGATTGAAAAATAATCATTAAACAGATTCAGATATCTGAGGCCCAGACCTAAAGAGGTTGTAGGGTGGTGGTATCAAGAAGTTGAATAGCCTCGACATTCACGTGATGGTGAAGTCTTTGTTAGACGGTTCCAGCAGTCTTTAAAATATTAAATACGAATATTTTATTTGTATTGGTTGGTTTTTTATTGCTAAGATTTATGTGTAAAAATTTAATTAGTTTGTTTATATAAAAGAACTATGGAGATACTATTGGCTATTTTGTGGAAATCAATCCCACCTAGACTATCCAGGTCCCACCTATATATGATCATATACAAACAAAAATTAAACGATTTTTTAAAAGTAGGTTATAAATTAAAAAAGAAATGTCTCTGCCATACTTTTTTCTTACGCAATGCATACGTCTACTCTTAGATATAAAAATTCCTAATATTTTCTTATTATGTACATTAATATTATAAAGAATTATTTATATTTACGTAACTTTCGATTTCAAAAAAGATTTCATTGCATACAATAATATACTACAAACTATACGCCCAATGGACTAATGTATATGTGCGAAAACTGAGTCTACATACCATACTACAGGCTAGGAATATTCCTAGTGTACAGTGTGAAAACACATTCCAATACCCGAACAGTTTTATTTTCCAAATAAGGTACGAAGCGTTCCAACACTGAATGGACGACCTAAAATCCAACAATGCCTTCAATGGGGATAAAATTTCTCCCTATCAAAGGGGTACAGGGCCTTTGTAGGTACCTACCACTTTAATTGTTTAATTACCAATAAAAATAAAAATCAAAGCTATTCAGCCGAGAATTCGATGAATGTACAGCTGCTGTTACGTACAAAGGAATATTTGCAAGCTTAAAAAGTAGCCTATCAAGGTTAAATTGGCTGTGTTTTAGATTATAGCCTGAATACGGGTACTTTGAACTGAAAAACGCCGCTTAATTACGGGGGATTTAGACTAGATTCTATCAGACTGCAATTAAAGGGGTCACTTGTGATTTTTGCTTTAACCACTGAACTTTAATTAGGTTTGGGAGTTACTATTAAAATTGTATCTACACCGATTATGTTACTAATAAAATTGATACAGAGATGATTAAATGAAAATGCTTTTTGTATTCTATTGAGATACAAAGATCTTCTTTTCGAGTATTTCTCTTCTGCCTCGTAATTAGTTACTTATATATATATATATTAATTATGACTCATTAACCCTGAGATTACCTTTTTTTTAATTTAATTTAGTTTTAGTGAGCGTTACATGTTATTTTATGTTATTTTTGTAATACACTTCTTGTACTTAGCCCTCTATAGGTGTTTTTTTTTAAATATTTTATTATTTTTTCATACTAGGAATGCCTGGGAGAAATCGATAGCGATAAGGCCGCCCGTTGCCTAATAACCTATGTAACTGGTTTTATATGTATGCTTAAAGTAATTAAGTGTAAATAAATAAAGATATACTGGCTTGATCTTGAACGCACCTCCCTGTGAACAGTAATAGTTTCGGATTAGTCGGCATCTAACTTCTTTAAAAAAACAATAGAGTAATTCTATGATGTATTTATACACCAGTCCATCAAAAGAAGGAAGGAAAATAAAATCCTACGAGATTATAATATAACATATCTTGTTATAAATTATCAAAAAGTTTTGTAAAACCTCATTAACAATAATATTCCTCAATAAAGGCTTGGAATAAAAAGCGTAATATAAAAGGGCAAATAAAAATCACCCCAATTATTCATCACAAGTCCTCGCGACACAAACAATCCATATTATTTTTCATCTGCCGCTCATCGCCGGGATTTGTTAGACATACCTTGGCACAAAGGAAATTCCTACAATTGTCAGCTTTAATCTGCTATTCGTTCCCATACTGTCGTCCAATTAATACGAATATAGCGCCTGGACCCATGACAATACCATAGAGAATTGAATCAAGCTTGCTCTATAACGTAAATGACCTTTTGACTTTTTTAAATATTTATTTTTGCCTCAGAGGTTTTATATTTACCGAATATTCCAAATATTAAAAACAATAAATCTGGGTCTCAGATTTTTGTAACTGTTTCATGATCAATCTAATAGGCAAGTAGGTGACCAGTCTCCTGTGTACACACGCTGTTGACTTTTTGGGTTTTTTCCTTCACCGTTTGAGCGAATGTTAAATTCGCACATAGGAAGTGAACACCGAGGAGCGAACGATGAGATTCGCATGTTGAAGCAACTAAACCAACACTGCTATTATATTATTGTCAAAATATTAGGTTACAAGTCTAGTATTCGTTTTCCATTCATGCGTCGATAATGACAAAGACTTCACTAGTTTCATTCATCTGTCATTATTACCTTTATTTCGTCTATCTGTCTGCTCCATACTGCTCCAGTTTGATTTTTTATTGAACAGGGGGCGAACGGGCAGGAGGCTCACCTGATGTTAAGCCGCCCATGGACACTCTAAATTCCAGAAGACTCGTGAGGGCGTTGCCGACCTTTTAAGAATTGGAACACTCTTTTCTTTAAGGACCCTAAGCCGAATTGGTATAATACTTCAGTGGGCAGCTGGTTCCTCATAGTGGTGGTGCACGGCAAAAACTTAAAAACGCTCGGCTGTGAAACGCCGTCGAGATAATGAGAGTGCGTGATGATATTGCCAATTTTCGATATTTAGCCATATATGTGCGGGCAGTATAGTTAACGCGCCACTCCAACCTTCAAGTGCGTTCCAACAACGGCTATGCCTATTAGATTTTTTATACCTTCACATAGGTATGTGTAAAATCAAAGATTGACGGCGTGTGCACAGAGGGCTGATTCACCATATTTTGCCTATAAAAATGATTTAGGAAAGATAACATTAATTCAGTCTGTAAAACCTTGTCAGTAGTTGGTAGAGTAGGCGATATTCAAATCCATATAATTCATATCAATCAAATTAAAAAATGCGAGGAAGATCTACCAAAAGGATGGAGGAGGTCTGTCAAGGATAGAGAGACAGACATCCTGACCAAAGTGGTTGCTAATATATTATTATTTTCGCTATGTAAATTAGATTTAAGAATACTACTGTTAAGTAAGAATAGCATTTAAGTTAAAAAGGTCAGCGAATAAAGGGCTTTTATTATTATTATTTAATTAATATTAATGGTCATAATAGATCGTAATATGCTAATAAATTTAACATTTAAAACTGATTCGCAGTGGACTACTGACAGAGTCGCCAAACCTTCTACGATATAAAGGGTATTTCAACAAGAAGTTTGTTTTTCAATTGTGGCAACACCGAGAACGTGATAGTTTTGACATTTAGTTTTTGGTGGTATTCGTAGCAGGTGCTTTGGCAATTATTAAAATGAATTCAATTTCGCTCGAAAATCGCATTAAAATAATTCAAATCCACTATAAAAATGGTGGTTCTGTTAAAGTTACATTTCGTAAAATTCGTGATATTTTCGGCCAGCATAATCGTCCTTCTGAGACCGCTGTTAAGAATTTGGTCGCGAAATTTGAGTCGACAGGCTCGGTACAAAATGTGCCAACACCAACACGTGTTCGACCGGGTCGTTCAACAGAAAACATCGCCGCCGTGAGCCACAGTGTTGAAGAAGATCAAAATTTGTCAATTTCACGACGTTCTCAACAATTGGGGTTATCCAAAAGCACAACATGGCGAATTTTGCGAAAGGATTTGGCTTTGAAGCCTTACAAGATTCAACTGGTGCAGGAATTAAAGCTGATCGACCATTGAAACACACACAGCCAATGAAACGATCAATTTATTGCAAACCAAATTTCCCGAGCGCATAATTTCGCGAAATTCAGCTGTTAAGTGGCCAGCCAGATCGTGTGATTTAACACCACTGGATTATTTTTTGTGGGGCTATGTTAAAGACAGAGTCTATACGGAGCCAATCGAATCGATTGCAGCCTTAAAACTCAAAATCCGTGATGTCATTAACGAAATAGACCCTCCATTTTGCCAAAAAGTGATTAAAAATTTTGATGAAAGAATCAACATCTGTCAGCGTGGTCGTGGTGGACATTTGCCAGATATCATTTTTCATTCATAATTGCCAAACTTTTCTCTTTGTAATACAATAAAAATTTTATTCATTTTCCTCTAAATTCTTTGTTTTATTTTGTTTTAGAAAACAAAGTTCTTGTTGAAAAACCCTTTATATGAGATCGAGAAATGTCTAAAAAAACTTATTTTTAATACAGAACTGGATAGACGTATGGTCATAATCCCACCTGATGTTAAGTGAGATGTGGCCTATTGGGTATGCCTGTCCAGAAGATGCTGTCTATAGAAGATGGAAGGGGGAAAAGAGTTCTAGTCCTCTGCTGTGTTTACAAGAAACGACGATCCAAATCGTGGATTGCGTCACCAGGGGATGGTCAACAACAAAGTGGAATTTACCATCCGTATAATGAATGTATTTTATTCACCAACATTCAAGACATTTTTCTATTCAATGTAGTACATACTTAAAATTATTTATTCAGTAAGATATCCGAGTAGGTCTTAACAAAAATAAATTAAATATGTATTCGAATAACACTGGGAAATATTCATACTAGTACACTTTATAAAGTAAAATACATTTAAAATTCAATGTGAACCTATCCTTAGAAATGAAATACCGTGTTTGAACAAGTCAAACGAATAGCGAATGTTCAATAAATTAGAGTCAAATATGCGGTCTCTATGGACAGACGTACAAATTGAAGCTTTTATTAACGAATTAATTGGCTATATCAGACTCAATTTATTGAAAATAAGCTTTGGGGTGTTTATTTATATATCTTTCTCTCCCTACATATATATTTTACTAATAGTGAATATATTTATAATGTATGAAGTGTCGTACGTCATGCAATTTTTTTTATAGAACAGGGGGCAGGAGGCTCATCTGATATTAAGTGATACCGCCGCCCATGGACATTTTTAATACCAGAAGGGTCGCGAATGCGTTCCCGGCCTTTTAAGAATTTGTACGCTCTTTTCTTGCAGTCGATATCTGTGTATATTGTAGTTTTTTTGGTCAAGTTTAAATCATTAGTGCAAGTACATAGGTATAAAATTAAAAATAAAATATTAAATACATATTACACATTCAACCAATGAGTAGATTTTAAATTATGAAAACGAATATTATATTACTTTCGAATAGCTTTTAGCTTCTGAAGGCAATATTAAAGAATTACCCTCTAAAGCAGTGTTTCATTTTTGTCACACGCAACATTCATAATTTTTAATATTAAAAATTGAATTGTTCACATAAGAAGCCTAAATGATAGAATTTAGGAAAGAAATTACAAGGAAATTAAAGTAAGTAAATTTTTAAAACATATAATGAAAAACGTCGAGTCCATTTTCGAAATGCCCCCCTGCGGGGCGTGGGCCACACATGTGTTATGTAGGTATGTTGTGTATGTTTTTCCTTCAGTTTTTGTGTTTGTGGAGGCTGCTTTGATTGCTTCTCCTAAGTGAGATAAAATTGAGATGATAAAATTGCCTGGCTATTGAAAGATTTTCCTTACAATAGGACGAATTTAGTAGGATTTATTCACGTTTGATATTAATAGTATATGTATCATTCATTTGACTTAAACGCCTTCGCAACCCACGAATATTACTTTCAATCCGAAAGTCAACGTAATATAAGTTACGTTTTCGTACTGTAAAGGCGTTCCCGTGGGCGTAAGGAAAGGAATTCAAAGAATCCTTGGAATTTTATATACTTATATTATATATATATATAAATAAAACAAATGTTTTCTAATTAATGACGACTAAAGGAAACTAAACCTTTTGAGGTAAAAAACTTAGTGTAGTAAATATAAGTGCAAGTGCGGTATGTCGGACACACGAACATAGTGTCAAAACATTATAGAACACTAAGACTGTTAGACATAAGACATAGACATAACATTTATTACAAACGAAAACACACACACATAAACACACAAAATAACATACTTAAAGAAAAAAATAAAATAAGACATCAAAAACAATAAAAAAAATTAAATTCCCTTTTGCCATTCGGTTCGCTTCCAGTGTGCAATGTGTGTGTACTGTGGTTGTAATTGGCCCTGGCTCAGCATTATGCTGAGGAGCAAAAAGTTCCACAGCGCTGGTCATTCTGCCCGAAACCACAGCACAGCACAGAGACCGAGTTTGCACCTCTAATAAAATAAAATAATAATAATACCAAGTAGAAAATAATAATAATAATATTAAAGTTACAAGTGTTAGTAATGAAAATCGTGTGTAACGGTGTATAATAAATAAAATAAAATTAAAACTTAAAAATAAGAATAATTGTAAATAAGTAGAAATTTTTAGTTTTGGTTTTTTGGGTGTTAATGAACATTACCTTAGTTTAAACTATTCACTACTCAATTCATTTAATTCACTATTGTAAATTAAGTCAACATCATATTATTAGCCATATTATTCTATAGGCTAGATAGTAATTCATGCAAAGTAGCACTCTCTCTCAAAAAAAATGTCAAAACCCTCATACTGTCAAAAGTTAATCATACGAATTTTATACCAACCCATCAAAACGTTCGTGCTAATGGGTGCCAGTACTGCTCAGTAATTTTCTATAGCAATACTGTTGTCGCCGTTTCTGTATGCAATTTCAATGCAGTGCTCTTTATATCGCTGATGTGATAGGGATGGCTTTAAAACATCAAAATCGAGAACACAATAGCTGGTAGGTTAACCATTGGCGAATGCTACACGCTCGATATTTATCGTGATATTTGGATCGAAATCCAGAATCACGATGTGTAGTACAGGCGTATCACGTATACGGATACGGATCGCTGGATTTCTAGAAATCTAATAATCCACGATCTGTATCAATTATCGTCGATAAATATCGAGCGTCTAGTGTCTGGTCGATATTTATCGCGTCACTATTAATGCTGCCTGCGATGGAAGAGGATGCGCATTTATGGAGGCGGAATAATATAGAGAATTCATACTTGTATTAGAAACATTACCTATAAGTATGGGACACCTCAAATGCAAACTAGGCAAACTACAGATAATAATTAAAAAAATAACAGATTTGAAAGGATCTGGTGCTGCAGCGGAAAATGTTTACAATCCAAAGTCTTGGATATTGATATATATCAGCATATACTGATAATAATAATAATAATGGCAACGCAAGCTTTCTTAATATTGTTACTCATTATTGTAACACGAAACGTACGAGTGTACTCAATGAAATTTACCGTCGTACTGACGCGATTTGTATAATCGTATTGAGTGTGTAGTATACTAAAAAAATACCAGATAAATATCTCGATAAATATCACGATAAATATCGAGCGTGTAGGATTCGCCATTGAAATTAACGATTTAACACGAACAGTGCTGATCTCTTTCAAGTGTAAGTATATCCTAAAACGCCTATTGACTTCATTGACTTTCTTTATTTGTATAGAATATTTAACTTTATTACTGACCTAGATACATTTTCCTTTCTTTGTAATCCTAGAGTTACTAGAATTAAAAGTCTTGTATACGAACTTACGGCTCGTTTATCTGCTACTTTTAATGGTCCAGGGAATTGGCTATCTCACTTATACAACTTAATTACTAACATTTATGAAAATATTGATATATTTTACAACAATCTTCCAACTTACCGTAACTTTGTTTAGTATGCTCTTATGAGGCTTAAGTTTCTACATTTTTTCTGTATTTAGTTTTAGTATTTTTTGTTGTTGCTTGTGTATTTTTTTCCCTTCATAGCTGTGTAAAATTTGTGTAATATTTTCTCGTATAATTTTGAGCATAAATGTTGTTTTAGGAATAAATGAATAATAATATTTATTGTGTACTTATTAATAATGCAATATATTTAGGAAAATTATTGAAGTACAAACGCGGTCATTTGAATAAAAAATTTAACCTGCCGTAAACATAATATGCATTTCGATTAGGTGATTCCGTGATAAAAAACAATTTAATCAAAAGACGGAGAAATTGCAGCATATTCCTCACATTACGCGCTTCCTTTAACAATATGCAAATGAAGACAAACATGATTATTCGAGCATAATTCGTTTAAAACTCGGTAAAATTAAGACTTGCTGTAGGAAAACAGAAGAGATTAATAAACAGACAACAGCTCCTGGGCATTAGCATAAGCCGACGAAGGTTTGTCCTAAACCACGAAACAAAATTAATATAGCCACGAGATTGTAATAATAAACGCTCCCGGCGGTTGGTCGCTGCCTATTGGTGTATTTTAATATTATTTCTATTTTCCTTATTGAGATAAAAATATAATAAAATACGAGAGCATAAAGAAATCAAAGCTTACGTCTTGAGTCTGATATACTGATTTTAGTCAAGCATTTTCAACTAAAATATTGATAAATTATGTTTAATACAACCAAGGACTAATTACTGAAAACTTAATACACAAGGCGCACAAATATTTAATACATTGCCACCCAGTTTAAACAAAATAAAACCTTTTTAAAAATTTAAAAAACTTTTTAAAGTGCATATAATTAACAACATACATTATGTATATATATTATAAATTAATGGATAAATACCTATGTGTTTACAAAACATCTAAAAGGCCCTTCTAGCATTTATTTATGTCTGTGAAAGAGCGTCTAAGAAATTATTACTATTCATTATGTGATGCCTGTTGTAACATCGATGCGACCTACCTGCAGTTTTGTAAAAAATATTGTACTTATTGTTAGCAACAAATCTTTTTATTGTATATAGTTTATTTTCATATAATTTCATAACACTATGTACATAACTAACTAAGTGAATGTAATTCTGAGAAATAAAGTATCTTTGAACCGAAACTGGTTAGTTACTGGTTTACAACACCGGTAGGCCTACAGAATAGCCATTACATTAGAATAATTTAAAAACACGTATTACAAATCTCAGGATCTTAGTAGATCCTGGAGGAGGCCTTTGAGATGTATCCTAGTGGATACATCTCAAAGGCCTCCTCCAAATTCCGCCTGTCTCTGCAAATTGCCACTCTCTGCCATGTACCACCTGGTGTTTCTTTACTTTGGTCTCTCTTTGTCGTTTGCTGTACCTTAGGCACCATTTTAGCTGCACTTTTCTGTTCCTGTTGCCATATTTCCCGCCCATTTCCACTTTAGTTTATTTATTTTCATTGTAACATCTGTTACGTCAGTTATTTTTCTTAAAGCTGTATTCATTTTTTTCTATTCTTTTGTTCACATCGTTCCATCGAAATTTGACTTGTCACTTAAAGTTAAGTGTTAGGAAGTGCGTTACCAGCTTTTAAGGTACGCCTCTTCTCTTGAAGACATAAGCCGTATCGGTTCGGAAATACCTGAACCATAAAATGGTGGTGAAAGAAGTGTCTTAAAAAGCGCTGTCGTAGAACGTCAAGGTGGAACGCTCTGTTTTCCCCTATACACGCAAAAACACTTATCGTGACGCAAAAATAAGCACCTTATTTACTCCTGCAATCCACTGTAAAACGCTTAAACTTTTTAATTCAAAGTCCCGAGTTAAATGAAGAACGAAACACAAAACGAAAGTCGTGTTTACAAACTAAGTATGAATGCACAAGTATGTAATTTGTGAAATAATAGCAAAGTTGTTCACAGCGGTCATGTTGTTCTCTTAATATTACAGTCACATAATATTCTCTAATGAAAATTGTTTCGCAACAACCGAATTTCGACCGTAATTGCAAACTCAGATCACACCTAGGTCCCCCTAAAACTTTTCAGAATATTAAGTCGTTATGGGAGAGTTGCAAGATTTGAATAACGAATTAGTGATTATAAAACTCACGGTAAATTGGTACTTCGTAGAAAAATGTTTTCCAGCATGTTTGGTTTTCTATTGATTGAAACTGTTTACTTTTTGTGATTCAAAACATACGCAATATATTTTTTTATGTAACAGGAAGAAAACGAGCAGGAGCCTCATCTGATGTTAAGTGATGAGATACCCATGTACACTCACATTGCCAGAAGCGTTGCCAGCCTTTTAAGAATTGGTATGCTCTTTACTTTAAGGACCCTAAGTCGAATTGGTTCGGAAATACTTCAGCGGTTAGCTGGTTCCACATAGTGGTGGCGCGCCTTAAAGTGATACGGATGGTATTTTGTACTCAGCCTTGACGATGATATTATAAGACAGATGGTATTTAGTTTGTTTTTTAAAGTGCATCTGTTTCTTGATCATTTGTTTTTTCTAAAAGAAAAGAAGGTATAAATAAGGAAGTAGGTAATTTGTGCCTGACACTCACCGCTGACTTTTTTGGTCTACTCTCTGGACATGCCAGTTTCCTCATGATCATTTGTAAATCTAATAGGCAAGTTGGTGATCAGCCTACGCACGTCATCGACTATTTGGGTCGAAGGCGAGCCGGTTTTCTGGCGATGTTTTTCTTCACCGTTCGAGCGAACGTTAAATGCGCACATAGAAAGAAAATCCATTGGTGTACAGCTCGAGATCGAACCTCGACCTCAGGAATGAGAGTCGCTCGCTGAAGCCACTAGTGCTTCGTGCTGAAGTACTAAAGTTAAAGTTATTATATAAAAACCCACTCTTAAAATAAATGATGTGCAAATTAAAGGACCATGAAGAACACGTATAACGCTTAATAAAAATGTTTCGTTTTCACTCCTGTACGGGATTTAATTGCATTAACCTTCCATTAATATGCATGACCTTTGACATGAGTACTCGAATTAGCATTCTGAAGGGCTCCGTGACGTCTAACCAGCCGGGACCAATTACTGCACTGAACATTCGCATATTTGCACATAAAAGAACTTTTAAATTTCAATTGTTTACAAGCAATTAATATGTAATTACTGGTTTTTCTTTACTTGCATTATATTACACATATCATATTCATGGGCATAATATATAGTGTATTGGAACAAGATACCTATATTACACGATGATTATAGATTAATTAAATTGTTATAAATGGATTAATAAAAAACAAAGTGTACTTGTAAAGAAGGTTTTTATTTTGATGTAAATCCTATTATAATGAGATGTTGTATATATTATAAACGATTTACAAACTTTGCTAACTTTTTAGAGACAAAACAGGAACATTGTTTTGAGGGTAATTTTTTTTAGAATTCGTTATGAATTTTCTTTCTGGTACATTTTTTGGTATCTGGATAATTCCGTCACATGATGGTTCAGCTATTCTAATTGTAAGAGTCTAAAACTTAGCATCTTCGTGTATTTTTGAATACTTCTTAATCAACAGTGCTTTATTAAAATACGAGCAATTGAAATAAAAACATTATATGTACAAAATAGCGACTTGTCCCGGCTTCGCATTTTCTTAAATATTTTGGAAATAAATATAGTCTATTAATGATAATGTAGCATAATGGCACTTGAACGCCCATTTGGGCCTTTATGCGTTATGTCCTGACAAATTTAGCTCCTTCCACAACCTTAAAAGTTTTCTAGGCACTTTGCAGTCTTCGAACGTTCGTTGGGGAGCCATTTCCACGTATTCCAGGAGAACGTGGGTGACTGATTCCTTTACGCTGAAAATTACAAGTTTTTTATTCCATTATTTGGCTTTTATAATCTTATCTTGGCTACAGTTTTGGAAGTGAAACTTCTTAATGAAGGTAAAGTTTTTACGGATGAAACGCAATAATAATGTTAGCGTCACGAAGATGTGCAGCGTTTTTGTCGAAGAAAAGGGAGAGAGCGATTGAGACCGATTGAGAGAGAGTGAGAAATGGCGAACGTAGCATGAAGCAAAGAGCCATGGTGCGAGAGGTGAGACAGAGCTATAGGGAGGAAGATTGAGAGAGAGAGTAAGGGAGATCGAGAAAAAATACACGCTATTGGTTGATGTATTCGTTTAGTAGTGACATATTAGAAATTTAGATGGCAATTCTGTCGCATCACGTCTTGTGCAGTAAACGTAGATTTTTTATTGATTTATGTTATCATTAGCACGTATACAGTGTCCAAACAGTGTGAATATAGATACAAAATACATGGAGCGATCATCTAACATGTTTACCCTGTACGCACGCGCTTTTTTTTAAATAATGTAACTACTTATAAGATTAAAAATGTATAAGAATAAAATTAACAATAACAAAGCATGCCCTCTCACAACATTGTTGGGCCTAACCAAGTTCCTTATTGTAACAAAATCGTAACATGTCACCTGTAAAGTAGAAACATAAGGAATGCAATAAAAACTTGACTTTGCTATTTTTTTGCACAGAAACATTTACACATTACTTAATTGTTTATATATTATATATTTGTTACTTATGTACAAATCCTTCCACGTTATTATAATGATAAAATTACTGTTTTTAAAGACTATAAACCGTCACTGTTTACTGTATATTAAAAAGCGCATTTGTTTTAGTTGAAGAAATCCGCATTTATTTATAGCTACGTTTTACCTTCATCATGACGCCATTTAGTTGTCAATCTGAATTATTCATGGTTCCTCCTTATACGTACATAAATGTTAGCTTTTACGAATGTGATTTACCAAGAATAACTTACTTTTTAACTTAGTAATAATATGTTTTTAAAGGTTTAGAGAATGAACTCAGTCAGTTGCAATTATAAGAATATGGGGGGGGGATTAGTGAGAGTATATTTAGAGGGGATAAGAGGATAGCATTTACTGTCAATTTTGTAATTAACTAAATTGTATATTATTGTGGTTTTATGTTGTTTTTAGTCTGAGTTTGGCCATGCATGGGCTGTAAGTAAATAAATAAATAAGGATAAAAATCATGAATTTTGTATTTTTAACAAATTAATCTACTATTACAGATGACCAAATGCGGACAACAATACAACATTAAACAGTAATAGATTAAAATATATAAAACGACTATTTATTATTGTATATAACCCGACTTGAAGCAGGTATTTTGTCAGTTCACTCAACGGACAATTAAAACGTCTATTAATCTATACACTTATTTATTACGCGTTGTGCCCTTTTCGAGAGGGCTAAATTAAGGTAAGGATACGAATATCGCCTCCTAACGTAACTATCGGGCACCCTGTGGCCTAGGCACTGGAGCACTGACGGATTGTTTTCCTTCCCACGTAACAACTTTATAAGATACATGGTAAGCGCAAATTCTCGGCGCACTCTAACTGCGTTGAAAGTGAGTTGAGTGGGTAAAATGGACACACACCGTTCATTTGCACTACCCGATGAATTGTATTCAATCTTAACAAAATAATTATATATACACAAGTAGATGAGGGGCCTTTCAAGTATGACGTAAGCAGATTTACTGCAATTATTGCTCTCCTATATAATAGTACGTACAATAAGTTTGTATTAATTTTTTGTAGGAATCCTCGAAAATGCATTTCGTTTCCAAGCATAGACAATGTGTGGGTAATATGTGTAAAAAGTTAATAATTACTGTCGACGTAATCACCAAATAAGAAAATCAAAGACCCTATAGTGCTTATGTAATACTTGAACGACCGCTGATCGGCCTGTAACATATGATAACAGTCTGCAACATATTTTGACGATCTTTTGAAGTTCCTAACGATACAAACCTAAGTAACTGTTAATTGCACACATAGAAAGACATTCCAGTTCACATTCACATTTCACGTTCCCAATACAATCATAACAAATTTGTATAGGAAAACTTCCATTCATACCAGAATCTTATTTTATTTTCGTAACACCATGCGCATGTTGCCTTCACAATATTGTAGGAGAGACCTAGTTTACCATGTAAAGAGGTCAAGTTGGGATATTGAAGATTAAAATGCATATTCAATGCAGTCATATTACAGTGGTTTCTTATAACGCTAACATAACATAACTTTTCAATATCTTATTGAAGAGATTAGATAACATTATTTATGAATCTCTTATTCTCTTGTTATTGTTTTGGAACTTTTAATACAGTAGATCTTATATATAGAACGTAGTTGTAATCTCATTCATAAAAACTTATTATAATATAAAGGCAAACTTATTACTTGACGATTTATAGCCATAGAATATATGTTATTTCAAGGTTATTTAGTTAACATAAAATGACATTACAGATTACTCCAATACACACACAACATTAAACAGTAACATATCTATTTTACAAAAATATTATTTATTTAATTACAGCATGCGAACTAAGATGAAGCAAATTTTGTCAGTTCACTCAACGGACAATTAAACGTCCTAACTATGCAGTTAGTTAATTATTTTCATACATTGTGTCATGTGTGCCATTTTGAAGAGGTTGATTTTCGCTGAGGATACGAATAGTAACGGAGTTGTCACTCACTCTTGTGTCAAATATATCGCTGTAAATGTCCAGCCAAGACGTCCTGTATAACATATACAACTTGGTCACGGAGACCGCGTTTTGATCCCTTGTAATATACGGTTTTGTTTTAACAGGGGGAAACGGGCAGAAGGCTCACCAGATGTTAAGTGATATCGCCGCCCATAGACACTCACTTTGCCAGAGGGCTCGCAAGTGCGTTGCCGGCCATTTAAGAATTGGTACGCTTCTTTGTGGACACTAAGTCGAATTGGTTCAGAAATACATCGGTGGGCAGCTGGTTCCATATAGTGGTGGTGTGAGACAAAAACTGCATAAAAATGACTCGTTGTGGTACGACGGACGTCGAGGTGATACGGGTGGAACGGGTTTCGTGTAAATATTTCGATTCAACAGAATTGCCATATAACACTGCAATGTACACTGTTCCTTACAGCAATGTACAATATTGAAGAGCTTTTTCACACGATATTGAATCGTTTGGTACATAGGCCAGAGGCACATCAATAAAACCGAAGGGTTAAACTTTAGGTAAAAACATATAAGTAGTATGCAGTGGTAGATGTAAAGTGTTAAAGTGATCACCAATTATTAACCTGTTCTCTAGATTTTTAACCGAAAGCTTTTATAGACAGTCTGTCTTTTAGGTTTTATTTAAAACTTAAAATTAATCAAATTTTTAAACTAAGGAATCAATCCTTACATAAATAATGTAACTAAGTAAGAATTTCCACTATAAAAAGTTTGAAAAGGCTTTTGTATGCCGGACATATGTTTCCTAGTCAGCCTTCAGAACATTCTCTTCTATAACTTAAACTTTAACGGAAAATTCAAATTCATAAGCAAATTTCATAAATTAGCAGTACGTAAAAGAAATAGTGCTCATACAAGTTAGTTAGTACTGCCGCTTAAATTTGTGACAAATTTAATTATTATTAGGAAATACTGTAAGCAAATTCAAAGTTAGCATATGTTTGTGCTCGTGTTCGCTCACACACACATACGCAAACATTACATACATACACAACGAAAGAGCAAACAAATTTGTTTTGATCATCTTCGTAGATTTAAGCACCATATTTCTAGTTTTATCGGTAGAGTTTTTAAAAAAGCATCACGGGGAAAATCCAGCAAATACCTATTTTGATGTGCAAGTTATCTAGGTTGTAAAAATTCGATGCCTAGTTTGTCCGCGCACGTTGAAGATATTGCTGGCGCGGTGCCAGAGCAAATAGCGACTTTGGTAAGGTAGGACGAAATGGGAGACATAAATTTAAGGCTTTTCAGCGAATATGTGACGAGTGAGTTTACTCAAGGTGAACTGAAGATTGATTTTGAAATCGCGATCTGTGATATTTGTCTCTTACGTGGGTTTATTTCAATAGCCGGGTTTGTTCGTATGTATGTGTAATAAAAATTTTAATGAAAGAGGAATGACTTGGCGCTGAGTTGTTTTAACAACCTTGCATTGTTTTATACATTGTACTATAATTATTGTTTTATTTTGCCTTGTTTCCTGTCTATTATTATTTATGTTTTTACATAGTATATTTGCAGATGCGACTTCTTCGATACAAAAATTTCTCGGGAATTGTGTGCTAAGATATAGCAGCCTACTCGATTCTGAGGAAGATGCAGGAATCTGGTTAGCATTGCGCCTTCTTAAGTTTTCATATAGTCACACATATATCCTTTCTATAACATATATTCATAAGTATTTGATTGTCATTATTTAAGCATGTGTGATGTTTTAAAGTTTTATATAAATAAATTAGATACATCATGTACCTATTTATATTTTTCATGAAATAAACAACATATTTATTTATTTGCTCAACAGTATTCGTACAGCTTCTCACTAAACAATATCCAAACAATAACATTATACACAAAAGCCAAAAACGGAAACATTCAAACATTAACATAAAGCACAGTTTTACCTATTTATAAAAAAAATATAACAAAGTATTTATTTATAATAAATTCTAAATTCTAAGTTCTAAGATTCATTGATCATTATAATATATATTTAATATAAAGGAAGAATAGCAAAGCCATTATTAATAAATGATACCAGAGTTTTTTTTAGTTACATTAAATATATCTTTTTTGTTATATGGTACCCAAGTTTAGACGTCTAGGACTATCCCGTAGTCCCTATTATGTGTATAAAGGGATTGTTTGGAAGAGACCGGTACTTAGTGATATGTTATGTATGTAAAAAAACGATCTAACGTCTTTCATAAAATTATTATACAAATTTCAAAGTACCCAATTATTCATATATGACCTACTTGTATAAATCCTTCACGAAACCGTTATCTGGGAAAATAATATCAAAGTTTGTAACGGTTCTAATAATTCATTCGAAATCGTGATAATTGGGAGCAGTTACAAGAATTGAACAAGGGTCTTGAACATCTCAGAGTAATAATTAAAGGAAGTCCCAAATTTGGTATAAATGATAATCGTATTATCTATAGGCTTAGTGGATTAAAAGTGTTTGGGGCGTAGTCAATAAATTCGCAATTATTTATTTTAATAATAAATTAAGTTAATTAATTTCACAAAATTCATTGAGAAACCCCAGACTACAATTAAAAATTCAAATATTTATTAAACTCGGTTTAATTTAGTGTACCTATGTTTAATGAGTGAAAAATACAACATCTTTTTAATAAATAACGTTTATTAGTAATCATTTTAATTAAATATACAGTATTTACAATTTAATTAATTAATTTAATAAAAATAATAAAAAATTAATAATTAATAAAAAAATAAAATTAAAACAAATTTAAAAAGTTTGGTCCCTGTGGCAGTGTACCTTTAATGTTGGCATTTCCTCGCTGTATTACTAATATGCTTAATAATATACTTATTCGTTGAGCGAAGAAAGCACCAGCTTTGGGGTCACCAGTAATATCTACCAGGACCCAAATTAAATCTTTAATTAGCTCCTGTGCACTTATCTAATCGTTTCAATTAATTTTTCTATAAAACTTCCATTGTGAATAAATTCTATATAATATAATAAACAAAGGCGGATGTATAAGCTATTTAATTAACTTGCCAATAATACAGTAATAAATATTTACGGGTCAGTAAAAGCAATGAAAACGAGGCAATTATTGTATACAAAAAATATTCCTAAATTAAATAATTCATCAAGTAGCGGACTTTCATTACGAAGGCATTTCCTTTGTACTTTTACGAAATCCACTTCTTCAACATAAAAGTCGACGGCAAAATTTAGGTCAAGCTGTGGTCTGTATCGTCACTCCTCGTTCCCAAACGTCGCACCTCATTTTCCGACACTTAGCTATATTGCTTTTTACCCTTAGCAATCATAACAAGTGAAACATTCAAGCGATTTACCATCTTAACACCGTGGAATAAGACAGCTTTTGCCACACGTTGGATAAGTGCCCAATGCCAGTCAAAAAGGCGAAATATTCTACTGATAGCTACACTGTATAATTATATTTTACCACATGAAACAAGTCACGCTTTTTAATATTCAGGGCATGGAACATACTTTTACATTTGAGTGTCGTTCTCAAAGTCGAAAAGAAAGGTCTGAAAAGGATTCCGCTCAAGAAGCTCTTTTATCCAATTGTTAAAGGACGCAGGGTCATAATAATGAAAACGGTCGAGTGCGTATCGAAGTATGAAAAAGTTCTACCCTCTTACCAGAATAAGTTTTAATGATTTCAAGTAATTTAAATGTATATAGGCCGTTTTACGACTGGGTGTTTACGTATTTCATAGTGTAAAGTCCTAGATTCTCGTCAAAACAATAGTTGGTTTTGTAACCTTAAATGATTTATGCAACTAAGGCAAATATATTGAAGTGTTTCAGAACTTAAAAATATATGGTAGACTAAACCACCAAAACCAGTCCAGTTACCAGTCCAAATTCTTGTCATGGAATAAGTTACTAAACGTTCGAAACCATCGTGTAGCAAGCAGTTCAGTAATTAATATAGAATATTGAAATATTATACGAGTATAATTAGATTCAAAAAAGGTTCAACTGTTTATATACTATAAAGCTTTTAGTATTATGTAATGAAATAACCAATTAGAGCAGTGATGGTCTGGCTTTAGCGTGCGATGCTCTCTTCCCTGAGGTCGTAGGTTCGATCTCCGGCTGTGCACCAATGGACTTTCTTTCTATGTGGGCATATAACATTCGCTCGAACGGTGAAGGAAAACGTCAAAAACTGGCTTGCCTTAGACCCAAAAAGTCGACGGCGTGTGTCAGGCACAGGAAGCCGATCACGCATGTGCCTATTAGATTTAAAAATGATCATAAAACTTAAATCTGAGGCCCCGCCCTAAAAAGCTTGTAGCGCCACTGATTTATTTTTTAATAAACAATTAGTATGGCTCTCCAATATATGTACTTTTATAGAATGTGAGAAAAATAACACATGCGTTCGGCAATTCCACTAAAATACGTCAACGGATATTTATTAATGGAGAATAAAATTTTATATATCTCTGCTATTGAAAGATAGTCTTTAAATTGTCTAGACTGTCTGGATGCTCTAAGGATTTTCATAATGGACTATACAGATAAAAGCTTCTTTGTAAACAAAATATTTATCTTTTTTATTGATTGATCGTGTCTGACAAAAACTGTATTTCAAAGACCGACCGAGGAATCCGATTTCGAAGGTTTGTATGATACTAATTTATTTGCAAGAATATGGTAAAAATGTTATGGTGGTACAATCTAAAATTCGCATATTCTGCCACACATAATGGCGTGCAAATTTGTCTTAAAAGGTAGAATAGAAGTTACAACAACATTATGATTAATATCATTATAGTCTATTCTTATATTATTTTGTGTCATCACATTATTATAATATACTAATACGTTATCAAATTAATATTAATTAAGTATCAAGTAAAGTACGGCAGCATATAATCTCTGTTTTTTGGTCCATTTCTGGGCGTAGGTCGCCATTTTCCTTCAGTACGCACTCCTCTCCGCATTCACTGGGAGCCAACCTCCTTGACTATGTCATCAGTCCACCTAGTCGGTGGGCGGCCACCATGCGAGGTATGTGGCCTGTCCACCGCCACTTAGATATTGCGCCGATACACGACGGCGATACATATTTTTAATATGATTAAAAGGAGACTTTACAAACGTGAAGTCTCAGTCTCAAAAATGTATATGACCGCTGGTTTCGTTAACGCGTTGGCCTTGACCAGTGTTTTTTTTTGGGGCCAACGCCCTACAAGGGGCAATTTGATTGTTAAGGCGGGCCATCGAAATCAGCTAGATGTAACAGAACATCGAGACTTGAGACTTAACCTAACCAAATTGGAACCCAATATAAAATCTCTGTGCAGCAAGCATCAAGCGGAAGAACCTCACTAAATTAATTTATAAAAATGTTTAATAAAATTATTTGGAATTTGATTTCAAGTACCAGTTTTTCATTATGTTTTGAAAATTTACTTATTGTTTCGTTATGTCCTAGTGATTTCTTCCTAAAACCGATCATTTAAATTTCTTAAGTGAACACTTCATTATTTTAATATATAAATTATGTATGTTACATAGGGGGGGCTTAAGAATTTTAGGTTGGCTAAGGTTGGTCATGGCACAAAAAGCTTACGAAACACTGTTCTAGATGCTTTTTCTCCAATGCAAAACGTCGTATTATTTCAACTTAATCCTCGATTTTACTTCCTTCAAATATGTATGTCAGAGATTCACCGCGATTAATAATTACAAAGTTGGTATCACTACCGTCGCCCGACATTATTACTTAATTACTTAATATTTAAACACAGTCAGTGCGCACATCCGGCGCAGGCGCCGATCGGAAAGCAACTGAAGCTCTTCACGACCGATTCTACGCACTATTGACAGCTTGACTTTGACAATCGACACATTGACACTTTACAACCTGTAAGATGTCTATGATATTGCGTGGTGTTGCCATTGCGTGGTGTTGCCATTGTAATCAAACAAATTACACCGTGTTCTATTATAACCTAATCTCTGACATGTATATTACACGTAACCTTCAAATAGGATAGATCTCATGCAATTAAATTTCATAAACTTTCTTTCGTGAGGACCAAGTAAATATTGTTTTAGCGGGATCCAACTAGGATATATTCCGCCATGTGCAACTACTAAACCGGTGCAGTATGTCGATAAGAAAAAGTTCGGTTATTTATATAGTATATTTATTTAGTATTGTGTTTTACGTATATTGAAGGTATTATATGTTTGTTTCATTTAAATACTCACGCAAATGTTTCCTGGAATTTTGTTTTAAAATACTAGGGGATTTAATATAGATTGAAATATTTTTTTTACCATTCAATCATGTGGATTGACTTAAAGCTTTAAAACATCGTTAAATGATGAACATGTTTGTATAAATATAAATCTGGCAAAGTTATTAAACCACAATTGTGTAGCATTGTGCAAGTCGTCATAAATTATCAATAATAATAATTAATATGGTACAAAAATAACATGGTGGTACAATCGAAACTTCGCATATTCGAAATAAAGGTAGAAATCATATCATCATAGTTAATTCTTAAGTTTATATTATTTTATCACTACATTATCACTTTATTAATACATATATATTTTTACATTATCATATTAATATTAATAATTATAATGTTTCCCTAAAATAATAATTAATAGAATAATATATTTTTCATCATTTTCATTCATTTAAATATCGAAAACTTCAATGAAATTAACGTCTCATTTTCACAAGAAGTCTAATGACAAAGATATTTATACCCTTGCCTTGCTAGACACGTCGGCGTGTGGCCGCCCGCCCATGCCGCCCGCCCTGTCGTGTTACGCATCACATAATTAGAGGTTGGCGTATACTTCCTTTAAAAATTAAGACATTACACGAGTTTATTTAGTTTTGTGTTTGTAGAGGCATTTATTTAAATGTTCATCTACGTAAACAAAACATTTTGAATTAATTATTTTGTTGTAATGTGTAATTTACCCAAACATAATTAGTAATTTTGAAACCAAAACTCCTAGGCATTATATATATATGAATCATTTTATTCCCGTAGTGTTTCAAAGTGTTCCCATTCTCAGTCAATACTGTTCTTGTATATTATGTGATAACCTAGTAGTCGATGTAAATTTTTCGTTTTTAAACTTTAGAATTTTAATTGAAAATTCCTTGGCGTATCTTGTATATCATATGAATCAAAAAGTTAGATGCATTAATAATTAATAATATAATAAAACTTGATATTATAAAACATACATCTAGATCAATAAAAAACATAATTCATTAATAACGCGTCATACATCATTATTATTCTTATTATAATAAATAAATAAAAAATATTAAAGCTTTATTAATAACATATGGCAGTGTACCTTTGACGCTGGCAGAATTTCCTCGCTGTATTGCGTTACTTATTCATTGAGCGAGGAAAGCACCAGCTCTGGGGTCACCGGTACTATCTACCAGGCGCCAACTTAATTTTTTTCTTAATTAGCGCTTGTGCATTTGAACCCCACGGCCCAAAGTCTACTCTCCAAACAAAATCGTAGTTGGAGGAAAGACTTCTATATTTTAAACCGTTTATTATTTTCCGCCTGCTCTGCGACCAAAATTATTATTATCATTATTTTTCCAATTCCGACATAGTGAGCTCTAAACCTAATTCCATAATAAAAAAACATCAATTCTAAAATGACAGTTAAATATATGCTCTCATAACGCATCCGTATGTTGCGCATGCGACGTCTTCTTCACGCGTAATTAGCGCGGTAAATTAGTAGACATTTAGAGTAACGAGTTATTAGAATTGACTACTAGCTAGTTTTAGCGCGAATTAATTTTAAATATCCGGTGCGAACGGACAAATTATAAATGTCATTTAGTCCTGTTATTCCATTATAAACGAGTGCTAAACTACTTTAGACATATCGCACCCCCAGATCAACACTGCACTAAGTCAAAACAGGACTTATTTGAGTATCGACTAAAAACTGTTCTCTCATGTTAGATGAAAAGTTATTCCTAGGTGTTTTAGATATTGTGTGATGAATCAAATGCTTATCAGTATGGCATTAGTTAATTACTGTAAAAAGTTCACATAAAGTGTTAAATCCTTACTTTTCAAGTTAATTCACTGTTGTAAAACTATTGAACCAATAAAATAAAAAATATTTCTATTTACTCCGTTCTTACTGATTGGTTCTGAAATAATGCAGTGTAATCCTATCATATATTGGTTGTAAATATTCAGCAAAGAATTATCTGTTTCAATTTCAAGAATGTATCCTATGTATAGAATGTATAAAACGGTAAATAAAATAACGATGTGTATGATAATCAGCATGCACTTTTATTATACACTGTTACAGTGTCATCAGCTATGTTATGAAAAAAAACAGTCTTACATGTTTGTGGTCGTAAGAGACCTATAGATCAAAGCAAAAAAAACACAATCTTAAACCAAAGAATATACAAAGATTCAAATAAGAAAAAAAACAAAGATAAAGATAAAGATTCAAAAGGTAGTAATAAAACGAGGCACAAACTTTAACTTCCTACTTACTTATTACTTATTTTAAGTGGTAGGTACTTTGCTAACACTCGTGAACATGGCTGCGATAATGGCTTAGCTACCCACATAAAATAATCCAAAAACTGGACTAGATGTTATTTAAATAAAAAGTTAGCCTAATAGGAACATAGAATATATATTTATTTGTACCTATGTACAAAGAACTCTAAGAGCATACCTACTACTTACTTTAACCAGTATTTTTAGTTTAACAAGTCTTATTTAAATCACAACAGTGTAACATCACAGGTTTACTTACATAATAATTATCTATGGACTGCCTTAAAATTACTATAAAAAATAAAATTATACTTAGATATCGAAATTAGGTTTCCTGTAAGTTCTGTGCTACTCTAAATTTAATGCTGTCTTGTAATAAGAGTTCACATAATTAGTGGGAATAATATTTTTTTCAATTAATTCCATTATATCTTTTTTTTTGTTTTCAGCCAGAGGTTGTTTTTCTGTATATGCTTTAAGCAATTGTGGAGAAAAGTTTTGATCTTTGTAGCGCCTTGATCGATTTCGAACACAAACTTTCTTAAAATCAGTCTCACTGTACGATGTTTTATAGAAGAAAATCAAAGGATGTTGCTTTTCAACGCGAAGTTGCTTAATGTCAATCCACTTGACTTGGTTATTGTCCTCATCCACATTAAAATTATTGCCCCAAGATTCCTGAAGGACTTTAAGGTCATAAAAGTCATTGTGTAAAAGTTCTTTTACATGATACGGCTGTCCTGTTTTTTTCGCAGTACGAATTAAAGTAGCATATTGCTGTGGGCAATAAATAGGACCAGATTTTAAGTGTCTTTTAATCTGTTTTTCTATTACACTGTGGACGTTGTCCCCTTCATTTTGAGAATGTCCGCGGATCAAAAATTTATGTGTTATGGAATTAACTCTTAGCATATTGTTAACTGCGTAAGCATAGACAGATAGTAAGTATTTGTTTTTTTGTTGCCCACAGCAATTGTCGCTATAGAATATGATATCCACGTCATTATTAGGATCACTTTTTGCAAGAATCAACTCAATGTATGCAAGGACACAACTACCGATCTCATTTGCACCACGCTTCGCTTCGGTTTCATCCCAGAAAAAACAAACAACATCCTTTGCATTTAAGTCGCTTAAAGTCAAGTTAAGACAGTTAATACGTGATTTATAGAAAAACAGGGAAACTTGTCCTTTAGGAACCTGCATAACTGCTTGGAGGTCGTACACTGCTACAACGACATTTTTATTGTTTTTATCAGCCTCCTTTTCCAATCTGGCCAGTCCTTTTTCTTTCAGGTGGTTTTCATAATTTTCACTTAACCTAGCCTTGTCTTCACCATCGGCATTTTTATAACTTTCGCAAAGGTCACATTGATCCTTCTTTGGAACATAAAATGAAATGTTGAACTCCTCATTGAATATCCTACTAAAAGTTGAAGCTGATGCAGGGGGTAAGTTATTTTGCTCTCTGAGGTTTTTATAATCTCGATACAAGTCTGCTAGGCATTTCTCGCATGAGATATATTCTCGTGTGGTTTGAGCTCTTAGGTAATGAGACTCTATTCTTGGGATAGAGTTTATAAAATTGAACACACTATCTTTTACTTCAGAGTCTATTTTGCGCTGATTTCCATGCTTCCCACGAGCATCAGCGTCTATAAAACCGTCATCTCGTTTCTTTGAAAGGGCTGTCTTAATGTATCTGTCACATACGCTCAGTGTAGCCTTAAAAAAATCTTTGCAGACCCTAATCTTCACACCATCTATTTCAAAATAATACGCCGAATTCAAAGCTCTTAATTTTTGAGAAGTAATGTACCTATATTTTGGTTTTATTTCTTGCGTGTGCCTGACAATGTATTCTCTTTGCCTCTCTAGATCTCCCAGAATCCAATATTTTTCGAAAATATCTTGCCTTGCCTCTTCGTTTATTTTAATTTTGCAGATTAATTTACATTTATCGCCACAAGGTGGACGGATTCGACGTTCTGCGATCTTTTTTGTGGGGTTTGATAGAGAAACATAAGATTTACCTGTATTGCGCAATGTTTTAGCAATCTTTGATTTCCAGGCAGCAGGGTTTCGTACTCGTTTTCTTCTTGGCTTGGGGTCTGTTGGAGCAGGTTCAATGGAAACAACTTGGGTATCTGCTGCAGATGGGCCTGGTCTATTGGATTCATTATCAGATGAACTGTTCGAGCTGCTAGAGCTTGATGACGATGAGCTGGAGTCTGAAGAGGTACTTGAGCAGGAAGACGAAGATACTCGTCTAGGTATTACAGGTGGCCGGGATTTTTGTCTTTTTTGGATAGAAAAAGTAGGATCCGTATCCGAATCATCTATAAAATCACTTTCATTACTCTTATCAGGTGTTAAAGACTTTTTTGAAGCTACAATAGGTGATACCTCGAGAGCTGATGCTGCAATAGGTGATACCGTGATAGCTGATGATGTGACTGGTGATACCACGAGTGATGATGGTGATGCATTTGCTTCATTTTCAGCACAATTTTTTATTTTTCTTTGTTGAGCAGTTGACCCAGCTTCTTTTGAGGTTGCTTCCATAGCTTTTTCAAGCAACAATAGACCCCGACCCTTCATCATCTGCCAAATAACATAAAATATTAAATTTAATTCATTAATACTGCATTATCTCAAAAAACATGTTAGATCTTCTTTTAAATAAATTAAAAAACAAATTTTCAAAAGTATTCTTTTAGTTTAGATAATAAGTAGTAATTCTTAGTATTAAAAAATAAAATATTGCTCTTTTTACAGAAATTATAACATTATTCAGATTTACCAACAATAGTGCATCATTGAACTAATTTTCACCTTTATCAAACAACACTGTACTATTTTGGAATAATTAAAAAAATATAACATACCTTCGTCACCAATACAGTATTATTTAGAAATACTATCAAATCAGCAGAAACAGGAAATTCACCAACACTGTATTAAAACTAAATAATTCGGAGTAATTTTCTATTTGCATTTAACAATACTTAATTATTACGAAATAATTCACTGTTTCGTAACGTCACTACATGCTGCTTCCATAGACGAACATGTCCCAACTGGAATTAGATTCATATTCGCGGTACGACTCGGTAGTTATTAATTCACTAATAGAGACTTAGCGCGACATCTGTTGGCTGTTTTTGCAAATATAGATATGGCTGTCTTAGTGGTATGCGCGGACAAAAATTGCCTATTGTTCTAAATAAATAAGTCGATTTTGGGATTTTTAGACTTAATTCAGTATTGTTCTGGGTGTGCGATATTGCCAGAGAAATTCTCGGGAAACTGGTAATGGTAGGGAAGAGTGATGGCTGGAGAAGTCTTTGTCGATAACCCATTGGTCTGACCAAATTATGACACGTATGGGTCTCATTCCTACTGCTCTATCCTCCCCTAGAGCAGTGTGGAGGCAGCAAGTTGTCCTGTCGGTTAGGGCCGATCTGCGAAGAAATAAAGACTCGGAAGAAAACGTAGATTCTACAATTTAATCCCTAATAAGATTTCTCACCTTTTGTTCTAATATTTATGACTATTCTATTAAATAAATAAATCAGTGGTACTACAACTTTATTAGGTCTGGGCCTCAGATTTCTGTATCTATTTCATAATCATTTGTCAATCTAATAAGTAAGAAGGTGATCAGCCTCATGCGCCTGACACAAGCCGTCGACTTTTTGGGTCTAAGGCAAGCCGGTTTCCTCACGATGTTCTCTACACCGTTCGATCAAATGTCAAATACATACATAGGAATTCCATTGGTGCTCAGCCGGGGTTCGAACCTACGACCTCAGGGATAATAGTCACATGAAGCCACTAGGCCAACACTACTCTATAAGATATATATAATTTTTATTCGTTTTTATATGGATAAGATATGTCATATCACCTGAACGGGAATGGAAACGTATATATTATTTAATAGTTTTTTTATGTATATTGTGACAAGATAACGCATTTGGAAACCAATCTGTATCATACCTTTGTAATAACATACATCGTGCAATTTGTCCTTTGACTGTAAGAAAGTTCGAGAATTTTTGGACTTCGTCGAAAATGTATTTTTTAATCCTGTAAATTAGGTTCTATCTATTAATAATAAACCGATAAGTCAATACCATCAATAGCTCTAACTGAACGATACCGGAAGCGCCGAGTCGGTGCCAATAGGAAGCGATGCCTAAATAAAATGAAATTTATTTTACGACGACCGTGTGCCTCAGCAAATTGCCGTTATGAGACCCTTTCTACATTAAATGAATATTAGATCGTTGCCATTTCAACGTGTTTACCTGATAGCAAAATATTATAGATTTGGACCGTGACCTCACACTGTTAATAGAAAAAAATATTTTTTACATTATCCACAGCTATATTTTTTCATATTATGAAATGAAGGTCTGGCTGGATCTTTCTGTATGAACGATAAACAGAAAACAACCAAATTGTTTTTTTAAAGGTTTTTAGAAATAAATTGCTGGGAAATGTTAAAATTCATTTTAATGTAAAATTACTGAAAAATTTTATTTTTAGGTTTTAAAAAATCTTGCCAAAATACATAAAAATCCACGCGGGTGAACCTGTGGATGGAAGCAATTACGCTAATGATATTTTATTGAAAGATAAATGATATGGTTATACATGATGGCATAAGGCAGAATACATTGCACCATCGTACCTCGTCCGTCGTTCCACAACTAAGCGTTTCCTAAGGCAGGTTTTGCCGCGCCCCGCGTACAATGTGGAACCAGCTGCCCACTGAAGTATTTTCCAACCAATTCAACTTAGCGCCCTTTAAGCTTTGCTTGCCAGTTCTTATAAGGCCGGCAACGCGCTTGCGAGCGCTCTGGTAATGTAAGTGTCTATGGGCGGCGGTATCACATAACATCAGATAAGCCACCTGCCCGTTTGCCCCTGTTACACAAAAGAAGATGCATTACACACAATTATAATTTCCTTTCTAGTACTATCAAAATATAGATCAATTCCAATTTGTATAAAAAGCCATTTTATACGCCCTTGACTTGGTGATCTGGTAGTAAATGTAAATTTAAACTTAATTTAACTTCTTAAGTGTACCTACCTATATGAATAAAGTTATTTTGACTTTGATATTACAGTTTCACATAATTTTTAATTCATGCTAAATTGTGCTTTACACCAAACAAAATTTCTACTACACAGAAAGTCGCAAGCCACACTCTACGCCCTGCATATTCTAACCATGATTAAAATTGGACATGCAACAAGATTAATACTACACGACGCCGAGGTGCGGATGCGAGTTTGAAATGAGTTTAAATTACTTTTTCCTTTTAAACGTAATTGTAAAATTCAATAAACACTACCACAACTAAGTTTCTAACTAATACCACGAGCTCAAAGTTTGAGCTTTTACTTCGAGTACGAGAGAGCGGGATTAATACTGAACATTTTCAAGTAGAAATCGTCAAATACTTAGACGACTCTTTTGCACTTATTTAGTATTTTATGTATTACTAGCGACCTCTCCTTAAGCTAGCCTAAGCTAGGAAAAAATTAAACAAGCAACCACAACATACCAAAAAAACTAAAACTTTAACCTCATTAAGAGCATGATAAGGTAGGGTAAGTTCGAAGTTAAAATATATCAATATTTTCATCAATGTTAGCAATTAAGTTGTAAGAGCGAGATAGCCTATCCACTGGATTAAAAATAGCAGATAAGCGAGCCCTAGGTACGTATAGAAGACTTTTAGTTCTAGTAACTCTAGGATTACAAAGAAAGAAAAATTCATATTACAGGATTTCCGAGTTCGCTGTTAAGCGAACATCAGCATGAAAAGAACTCACAAACTTAAAATGTAATAGATCTGGGGCAATGAACCTATGGTATGCTTTTTATCCTTAACACTGGGCTTCTTAGCTAGAAACGATTTATAGCTAATTAAATTATTTCTCTTGTTATAATAATTCAATGAATAACCCCTGCATTCATATGGGTTCACACTTGACTAACTAGTGACTTAACCCCTCATAACTGGCTTCATTGAATGGGCTTTGAAAAATTACCCTACGTGGCTTACTGACTTGAACTAGTGAAGTGTATGAGGTTAATTTTAAGATATTCCTATTTATTTAGATGCTTTAATACAGTACTAAAGCCTCAGTAAAGCGCAGTATACAAAGCTACTGGAATGTCAAAAATCGATGGAACGATGTATGGATAGGGAAGAAAAGAACAGGTAAAAAAAAATTACAGCTTTAAGAAGAACAAATATCAAATGTTACAATAAAATAAAGAAAATCAAGTGGGCGGGACAAGAGACACAAATTTGGAGGGAAAGGCTAAATTATCCTCCAAAAAGCTTGCTGTGCTCAGCAAAGCAAGACGGTACTTCACTCCGGGCCACTGCTTGCAACTGTATAAAGCGCAAATCCCCACATCGAGTACTTTTCGCACCTCTGGATGGGGGATCCCTAGTACCAGCTCCTTCCACTTGACTGTGCGTGACTTGAGCGTGCCGATTTCCTAAATCGTCGGAATTACGCCCCGATAGTAGGTATAGCCAGACGTAGGCACTGTCTTCTACAGTTACATTGCATTCATTCGTTACATAGCAATTGACATTTCATTACTTCGCTTATACTCTGTTTTTGTACGCGAGTGGTTAATATAGAGCACAGCCCTGCGATTGCCTGCCTGCCGATGCGAAAACCGCTGTGTGAGTTCGAAAAGTGAGTTACAGAATCGCAGGGCTGATAACCCAGAAACCATACAGCATCTTTGAACATATTTTAATACTTTACAAAATTTGGACTCACGGATATAAAATCAAACGATGACGAACGAAAGACGACGGTAATATCGATTTTATAGTAACAAAGACCAGCCAAGTGTAACTAGTTTATTTTAGATTTTTTATATAGAGGAAATCTAAATATCGGCTGACATTCGATATTAGTTCAACACGGTTTATGCTTCAGTTGTCCGATGGCCTAGTGCAAGCTGAGATAGCAAACGATTCATCGTATGAACGGAATATAATTATCGAAAATGATATAGTTTTATACAGATTTAAAACTTAAATTCTTTCTTACTTTTTGTACGTAATGGGGCAAACATGCAGGAGGTTCTCCTGAAGTCCTAATGCCGCCCATGGACACTCACATTGTCAGAAGTTTCGCGTTGCCCACCTTTAATAATTATGTTCTTCAGTGGCTAGTTCCCCACAGTAGTGGTGTGCGGCAAAAACTGCGTTAAGATACGCTCAGTTGTAGAACGACGGACGTCGATGTGATTCGGATCGTATTTTGTGTTCTGCCTTGACGTCCGATAATGAAACTCAGCTGCAACTATTAATCGGAACAATTCGTCTGATCATCTACATAGTAATACGGTTGAAGATGCAGAGAGATATCTCTCTACGCAATACCATGGGATCAAGCCGCTCGGAAAGTGACTGGTCGTCGTCGTCTCTTAAGAAGGAATGCGATACGTAACTCATGAATGGCTGTACTATTTTTTGCATATGATACGTCAAGTAAGTCACAGCTCGGACACATCGATCGTCCCAACAATTTGTTGTGTTAACAAACATTTCTATACGAAAGATGTATCTAAGTATTTACAGCTGTATAGCGCATAATATTTTGTTCGCGATATGTATATGATGACGTTTTATTTGACGGGAACTCGTACTAGGCGAGGTCTATGTTCCTATATGGATGCATGTGATAGAAAATAAACTTCCGTTGGCGGAGTGTAACATAAAAACTGCTGGGAAAATTGATTGTCGTATTTTTACGAGATACGAGAGAATAACGTCTCATCCATAGACATTGTAGGTCGTCTACCTACTAAAGCTTGAGAAAAAAAATTAAAACTGGTTGAAAAATTGTATTAAATTATTAGTGTGTGAAAATAATGCAATTATTTATACTTTATTGCACATACGAGGTTTAAAAATAATAAGTGCACTGGGCAACGGACTGGCCTTACTAAACGATTTATTCCAGAAAACCTCAGTTTGAAAGTAAAGTTAGAAAATCAAATCAATTACGATATTTATGCCACGGCCCAAGTATATGTATATTTTGATTATTGTTAACAATAATAATATAAGAAAAGGTTTATTATGCGTAACTGTATGGAGTCAATGCGAGTAGTCTCATGATGAGTTTGACTCAACTTTGTAGCCTAGACGTTTAAATCCTGACGTTTCATCAAGGGATTTTATTATTTGGACACCTTTTACCAAAAAAATATCGACATGTCACCCACTTGCCATCATATTAAAATAAAACTTATCAAAGAACTCCCAAGGGCTCGCAAACGCGTTGCCGGGCTTTAAAGAATTAAATTAAGAACCCAAAAGACTACAAAGCGATGCTTAATTATATATTTATGTAAATTGTTGGAAAATTTACATGATACAAAAAGAACATTCGTTTGAAACTACAAATAATTTGTCTTTTGACACTAAATTCATTACAAATTCAACTAGGTAAAGACGCTACGAACTAAAAATACACAAGCAATTTTCCAATTTCAGTTCTATTCCAGCGAATTGGACGCATCCGTGTGATCGAAAAGGCTTGTTGGAAATTTACATAGCCATTATGTTGTGAAAAGAGTAGATGCAATCAATCTAGGACAAACATAAGCTCTGGTGTTTGTATATTCAATTGTAACTAGCCGCTTAACGAATTCCTATAGTAATATTGGTATTCTTACTTCGCAAATCTTACACATTTTAATGTAGTTTTAATAATGAATAAACATTATTATATTGTCTTTGTCTTTGGTGGATATTTGAATTTGTTACGAACGCTCACTTGCTAATCTATATATATAAAAATGAAACCCGTTTTCCGTTGTCACGACATAACATGAAAACGGCTTGACCGATTTGTCTGATTTTTTTTTTGTTGTGTTTGTAATTGTCAGGAGAAGGTTCTTATAAAAGAAAAAAAGAAAAAAATTGCGCGGAAAATTAGAAAATTTAAGAATACTTAACCACCATACAGTTCGAACTTTTTGATGTAACCTTATGGCGTTTGACATATCATTGACAGGATGCGTGCTGCAAATATCATCAAAGAGGATGTAAGAAAAATGAATATCGTTTAAAATAAATGCTTCGATCGGAGTTATTATATTGTTAATATAATAATATGCAAGCCAGAAAAACAAACAAAGAATGTTGTATAACATAAAGCATTAGAATAATAAACATTTTGTTTCTGAAATATTTTTTAATTAATTATAGCAATTTGAAATCAATATTCATAGTTAAGACAGGACAACGTCTGTCGGGTCCGCTAGTTAATAATAATAAAAGTAACTACGCCTTATTTATTCCTTGACACACTCAAATTTATAAAATATACGCACATTTAAAATGTTATACAGAAATAATTATTAATAAACTACCGTTTAGGTAAGATATCTTGCAAGAAGTTATTTGAATATCTCTTGGGTAACTTCTAAATATTGAACTCAAGGTCACAGTGGCCAGTATGACAAAACGCCAATTTCATATGTAAGGACCTAATATATATTTTTAAGGACCTCTTATAGAGTATAGGCATTCTCCAATTGGCTCCATCTCTTTCTTCTCTTCCACTTCTTAAAGCCCTAGATTATTACAAAATTTATTTCCATGTTTCTAGAAATATATATCATATAATGGGGCTATTATCTCCTATAAGGCTTCTTGACTATAGATGACTATTTTATTTTGTTGATACCCATTGTAGGCAACAGTACCCGAACCGTGGACTAACGTGTAATAAAAAGTTGAAGTTTTTGTCTTACAAACTTCAAGATATCCAAAGACTACAGCGGCAAGCACCAGTTGATTAAATCCATGTAAAATTAAACGCATGAAACACTAAAACAATGGCACTACAACCTTTATCGGTCTGGGTCTCAGTTTTCTGTACATGTATTATATCAAATTTAAAGTCAAAATAGGTAAAGAAGTACACTTATGAATGTCAGAAAAGAAGTTGAATTAATTCTAAATTTAAATTTACTACCAGTTCGCTAGTCAAGAGCGTAGAGCGGGCAAGTAGAACTGGCAAGAAATTCTCCACCACTCTTTTTAATCGCTAAGTTTAGCGTCATACAAATTGTTTGAACTGGATCAATCCCAAGGATTAGGATCACTTAAATATTTGTCAAATTTATTAAAAGGTTTTTTTACGTTACTTTATTAATTTACGTTTAACGAGAGCTTTGAATTTATCCCTACTAATATTATAAATGCGAAAGTAACTCTGTCTGTCTGTTACCTTTTCACGCCTAAACCGCTGAACCGATTTTGATGAATTTTGGTATAGAGATAGATGGAACCTTGGGAAAGGACATAGGATACTTTTTATCCAGATCCCGATCCCGATCCCGATCCCGGAATTATACGGGTGAAAACGCGGGGTGCAGTTATGTATCGCATAATTCAAATACTCCTAGCCAGCTTTTAGAATACTTTCTGCCTGACATGTCCATCAGGCCCATCGGCCTATACACTATGAATGTGTGAGTGTGACGATGCATGGTGTGGTGTGGCGGGGCTGGCGGGCGCGGGCGCGCTGCGCGGCGCGGCGGCAAAGACGTGCGGGGGACGCGGATGGCTCGGTGGGAGGAGTGTAGATCACAAAGTATGCTTACCCGAACGGGCAGACACGTGAGGGCAGACGTCGTTGGCGGACGCATGCGATATCTACAATTTAGAGCTGCAACGTATTCGCTTTCTTTACGTTTTCATTGGTGTTTAGGGTTTCTTGGATAAGCATTTTGTGTTATTTACTTAGTTGTTTTGGTTGTTATTATTAGTTTAGCATAAGTTAGTAGTAGGTAAAATTATAGTTAATAGGTAAAATAAATACTTTAATTCATTTTTTAGGATAGGTATAAAATTGTAGTAGATTAGTAGGCAGGTTTTTTTAAGTTTTTTCACATTTAGTAAGTAGTTACGGTACCTAAGAAGGTCAGCATAGTTTTTATTGAGTATTAATAGGTAAGTAATGTTGTTTTGTGAATAAAATAGTTCCAGTAGTTTCGCATATAATTTTATCGATTCATTTTGTTTTTATTCCATGTAGATAGTATATTTTTTTTAACATTTAGTTTTAGTTTTGTTTTTGTTTTATTTCATGTGTATAAGTACCTACCTTAAGTATAGTTTCGTACTCAGTACCTTTAACTAAATTATTTGTCAGCTAAAGAATTTTTTTTTGCATAAGTACTTACCTGTTTTTATTACTTTAGGTAGGTAACTGGTTAAGTAATATGCCTCGCAAGCGTAAATCTAATTTAGCGCGTAGCTCTAAAAGAGCTCGAACTGCGCAAGTAGCTAGATCCCAAGAATCTGAGGAGCAGACTCAGGCCCGGCAGATTTTAGATGCTGAGCGACACGCAACGCAAAGAGCTGCCGAGACCTATGAACAAACTCAGGCCCGGCAGATTTTAGATGCTGAGCGACACGCAACGCAAAGAGCTGCCGAGACCTATGAACAAACTCAGGCCCGGCAGATTTTAGATGCTGAGCGACACGCAACGCAAAGAGCTGCCGAGACCTATGAACAGACTCAGGCCCGGCAGATTTTAGATGCTGAGCGACACGCAACGCAAAGAGCTGCCGAAACCTATGAACAGACTCAGGCCCGGCAGATTATAGATGCTGAGCGACACGCAACGCAAAGAGCTGCCGAAACCTATGAACAGACTCAGGCCCGGCAGATTTTAGATGCTGAGCGACACGCAACGCAAAGAGCTGCCGAAACCTATGAACAGACTCAGGCCCGGCAGATTTTAGATGCTGAGCGACACGCAACGCAAAGAGCTGCCGAGACCTATGAACAGACTCAGGCCCGGCAGATTTTAGATGCTGAGCGACACGCATCATTGATAGCTGCAGAGATGCCAGAAGAATCCCAAAGACGACGTGTGTTAAATGCTGAACGGCAGTCAGAAAGGAGAAATGCGTTTACAATGTATACATGGGGAGCATTCCACAATGCTGCTTTTGATTATGACCCATCGATTGAGTATAATAACCATCGATTACTTCTCATAGGTGGAATGGATAAAAAATGTATACATTGTGAAGCACTCAAGTGGAAAGAAGAAACTCCGGGTATGTGTTGTTCTGGTGGCAAGGTTTCAATTCCAATACTTGGAGAACCAGAGGAATCATTGAAGTCTTTACTTTTAGGTGATAACAACGAATCGCGGCGTTTTTTAATCAAAATAAGGAAATATAATTCATGCTTTCAAATGACGTCATTTGGTGTAGAAAATGAGGTGGTTATGCCTGGGTTTTCATCTACTTTTACAATCCAAGGTCAAATCTATCATAGGATTGGTTCTTTGCTTCCTACAAATAATGAGCAACCAAAATTTTTACAGATTTATTTTATGGGAAATGAAAACGACGAGGTTGACCGCAGGTGTCAAAACATTCAATTAGTAGAAAAGGATATTGTCTTAAAGATTCAGAGAATGTTGCATGAACATAACCGCCTAATAAACACTTTCACAACAGCCTTAGAAAGAATGCCGGGAGATGATTATAAGTTGGTGATTCACTCAGATCGTACACCAAGTGGGGAACACGAAAGACGATATAATGCACCTTTAATAAATGAAGTCGCAGCCATGGTTTGTGGTGAACAGTTTTCTTCCCGTGATATAGTTTTACATGCCCGTGATAACACACTAACTAGGGTGCCGGATACATATAAATTTTACGATGCGTTACAATATCCGCTAATATTTAGCAAAGGGCAAGAAGGGTATCACTTTCAAATTCCACAAGTCGATCCTGTAACTGGCCTGCCCTTGCCTAACAAAAAGGTATCATGTATGGACTTTTATGCCTTTCATATCATGATTAGAGAAAATGATTTTAATATTATATCACGATGCAGGCAACTGGCCAATCAGTTTTATGTTGATATGTAGGTTAAGGTAGAAAGTGAACGATTACGATACATAACATTAAATCAAACTAAATTAAGAGCAGAAAATTATATCCACCTTCAAGACGCAGTAGCGAATGACGCTAATCTAAATCCAAATGATATTGGTAGAATGATAATTTTACCGTCTTCATTTGTAAATAGTCCGAGGTACTTACACGAATATACTCAGGATGCGTTTGCTTATGTACGTACATATGGTCGCCCTGACTTATTCGTTACGTTTACTTGCAACCCAGCATGGCCGGAAATAGTAAATGAATTAATGCCGGGTCAAAGCGCGATTGATAGGCATGATGTAGTCGCAAGAGTTTTTAGGTTGAAAGTTAAAAAACTTATGTCTGTTATTTCCAAAGGCAGAATATTTGGAGAAGTGATCTGCTTTATGTATTCCATAGAGTGGCAGAAGCGTGGCCTACCACATGTCCACATATTATTGTGGTTAAAAGACAAGTTGAGACCCGATCAACTTGATAATATTATCAGCGCAGAAATACCCGATCCAAGCACTGACAAGACACTTCATGATATTATAGTTAAAAACATGGTTCATGGTCCATGTGGACCTGAAAATCCTCAGTGCCCTTGCATGAAAGATGGAAAATGCACAAAGAAATTTCCTCGCAAATTACACAAAGACACTGTCCACAGTGAAAACGGATACCCACTCTATCGTAGAAGAGCACCAGCAGACGGAGGTCGAACGGCATCTGTGAAACTACGAAATGGGAGTTACGTCACTATTGATAATAGTTGGGTGGTCCCTTATTCCGCTATTCTATTAAAAATATTTAACGCCCATATAAATGTTGAGGCTTGCAGTTCAGTGCGCGCTATCAAATATATCTGCAAATATATTAACAAAGGCAGTGACCAAGCTATTTTCAATTTTAGGAGCACAGAGCTTGCAAATCGCGTAAATGAAGTACATACATATCAATCTGGTCGTTATGTTAGCAGCAACGAAGCCGTGTGGCGGTTATTAGGGTTCCCGTTGCACGAAAGGCACCCCACCGTTACACATCTAAGTGTACACTTAGAGAACGGTGAACGAGTTTATTTTACAGAAGATAATTTCCACGAGCGACTATCTACTCGACCAAAAACCACCCTTACAGCTTTTTTTGAACTTTGCATAAGAGATGAGTTTGCAAGAACTAGAATAATCCCTACCGATTTGCCATTCCAATTCAAAAGAGTACAATTTCCCCTGAAAGCAGCATTCGCTATGACGATAAACAAAGCTCAAGGACAGACACTCAAAGTAGCTGGTGTTCATTTAGAAAAAAACTGTTTCTCCCATGGGCAACTGTATGTGGCGTGCTCACGAGTATCGAGTCCACAAAACCTACATGTTTTGACCAAAGAAGGAAAAACAAAAAATGTCGTATACAAAAACGTATTAAACTAAGTTAAGTCAGGGATCAGGGTCAGGAAAAGTCTACCTATGTTAATCTCAATAATTCAATGTGCCGGCTTCATTAGAATCGTTTCATTATAGTTTCAGAGCCTATTCAGTCCAAACAAATTTACACGAAGTAGTAGTTCTACGCAGACGAAGTCGCGGGTAACAGCTAGTTTAGTAATAATTCTCTTATTTCGCTTGGGAGTTTGTTGTAAAAACGAATACAATTTCCATACAAGGAGTGGTTTATGGTCTGGAGCCTGGTTGGTCGTACGCTTAAATTATTTCTGTTTCGAGTATTATACTGGTGAAAGTCACCATTTGTATCGTCATGAATATTATTACTTAGATATGTTAGAATTGATAAGCATATCAGTAATGTCGCTTATTATGTTTAATCCATGAGAGTAACGTCTAGGATTGTTTTTTAAATTATTAATATTAACAACAACAATTTTTTTTTTATATTGAATAACAATGACAATTGAAGTATTAATTTCTTTGTGTTTTAAGGGACTAAATATTTTCGTTACTTAACGACATTTTAACGATCTCCAATGCATGCAACGGTATCAACAGAACACAACCGACGTCCGTGAACCCTTGCACTTGATTGGTCAAGCAATTTAAATTTATTTCGTGCCTTCGCCGCATCGTTAAGTCAAGGGCGCACTTAGTCCTAGCGCCCATTAACTTAATGTGTGGGCGGAACAATCTTTTTGTTACGTCAATTTGAACGGCTCTTTTAGCAAGCCTATAATGTAAATTCAATGGCGAATATGATTTCGATATTGTTTTCGTACCGTGTAATTATAGAAGTGCATAAATTTGGTTTCTTTTGTTTAATTTTAGATTTATAGAGCAGAGTTGGCCTAGTGACTTCAAGATGCGAATTTTATCCCTGAGGTTTTAGGTTCGGTTCCTGGCTATGGATCAAATACCTTTCTGTCTATTTGGTAAAGGAAAACGTTGTGAGGAAACCCGCATGCCCTAAATCCGATGAAGTCGACAATGTGTGTAAGTCACATAAACACGAAACAGATATAGAAATCTGAGGCCCAGAACTTAAAAGTTAGTACCGCCATTGTTTTTTTTTAATTGTAGTAAATATATCAATGGTAAATAACATTATGTTACTTCAATAATTGTTAAATTTTTGATCCATTAAGAAATTAATTACTTTATAAAAACGTACATTGAATATGAAACAACAAGCACTCATAAGTTCAAAATGTATAGGTATATGTATTTACAATTCGTTATTTACATATATAAACCGGTTACATAAGTTATTAGGCAACGGGTGGCCTCATCCCTAACAATCGGGTTTCTTCCAGGGTACCCTAGTACAAAGAGTGCAGAAATAATTAAAAAAATCAAAATTACGAAAAAGAAAGAAAGAGAAATACCCAAAAAGAAGATTCTTACATAAATTTAAAGATAGCTCTGATATCAAGAGGTAAGAAGTTTCAAAGTAGGAGGTTTTTTTTAATGTCATAAAGACAAAGGAAACAGGGCCATAGCAAACACAACGCCTTAGGGTCCTTCAAGAAAAGAGCGTATCAATTCTGAAAAGGCCGGCAACGCACTCGCGAGCCCTCTGGTATTGAGAGTGTCCATGGGCGTCGGACATAACATGAGGTGAGCCCATTTGCATCCTGTTCTTTAAAAAAAATCTGTAGTACTTCGTATAGTCCTTTAGAATATAATAATATATCATAATAAATATCTTTATAAATATTTCCTCTAATATACTATTTAAGCTGGCATTTGCTAAGCGATTATGATGCATCACTCGGTTTCATTGACGCTGCTCGATCACCGATGTCCATGACATCACATCCATTACTCTTTGAAATTTCAGTTTTCAATAACTCTTTTCATATTTTAAACCCGAGTAAAGGCGATTCAATAAAGAGTATCAAAAATTCTATTACATAGATTTACAGTTAATACAATGATTTCAACTTAATGATACAATTAAATAGATCAGACCAACACACCATACACGCACTGGCAAACATTATTGAACAAGGAGGCTATGGAAATTCGGCGATGAACACAAATAACAAAAGACGCCATGACAAAACTTTTGCGAATATGAAAAGATCGCAGTATATTGGTAGAAACTAAAAGAAGATTTCTTGAGACACTAGAGTTTAGAGAGAGAATACCCTTTTTCTTATACGGCACTGAAACTGGGATTGTGCCATGCGAAAGCAGAAGGTTAGATGCCCTTGAAATGTGGTGCTGGAGTCGGTCGCTCAGGACTGGGCAGAGAGAAGTTCCAATTTATCAATTCTCAGACAGCTACAAGGACCGACCGATCTTTCTTCATTGTTACCAAAGGATCTTGAGCTTCTTTGGACATATAGCATGCAAAGGTCCCGATAACTTAGAGAAGCTTAGAACCGGTAGAGTAGCACGACACCCCGAGGACATTCCCCTACTCACTGAACCACAAGTGCTTGCCGAAGACAAGGGGAATAGAGTAATGAAGAACTCTAAAGAAGAAGACTATGAGTAAATGATACTGATTTACTCATAGTCTTCTTGACTATAGGACTGCACCTTTGATGTGTATAAAAAAAGGTTGTATTATTTCATAAAAAAACTTCAAAAGTATCCGATTTTAAAGTGATGGCGTCTAACTTTCTGTGTTATATTAATTTTTTTTATAGAACAGGGGCAAATGGGCAGGAGGCTCACCTGATGTTAAGAGACACTTTTAAAGCCTTAAACTCTCTTGAAAGTGCGTTGACGGCCTATTAAGAATTGGAACGCTCTTTTCTTAAAGGAGTCCATGTTTTTTTTATTTTGATAGAACAGGGGGCAAACGGGCAGGAGGTTCACCTGATGTTATGTGATCCGGGACACTAGCGAGGACTACCGGAGGACGCCCGGTGTGACCGGCGAGCCCATGGACACTCTCAATGCTAGAGGGCTCGCGAGTGCGTCGCCGGCCTTTCAAGAATTGGTACGCTCTTGATATGTTGATATGGTATGACTATATATAAAGCTTAACCTTAATAAATATATTTATGAAAGAAATTAAAAAAAAAACAAAATACAATATTGATAACGTCACGTTGATTTTGTGTCCTAAAAAATTTGTTGGGTATATGAGCAACGCCGTCTACAAAAACAAGTCTCCTAATAAAGGCTACTTTGCAGTTAAAATAGGGGAATGTCCAATTGCAATTACTGGAAGCGTATATCAATGAGCTTCGCAACGCTTTGTCTGGTATCGAGAATTAGCATTAGTAGACCGCACGTAAGGGTTGAACGAAAAATATAGTAATAGTAATAAAAATGTATTAAAACAATTACATTTATTGTGTATTTGAGTCTGAAACTATTGATAGAACAAGCTATGACGTTTATGTGAAATGACTTTATCATTTAATATAATTGATAGTATAATACAACATAGGAATTTGACATTTCCATCAATATAATAAATACGTAAATTACTACGCATTGGAGTAAAATTCTAATGTTTCATTTAAGTGCGCTGGTACTCTGGTCTGCCACAAGGAGGTGAGGAGTGGTAAGCATTACTCAGCTGACTCAGTATACGCCACTAGTCGAAAAGACGGCTTTTGAAATAAATAAATCGAATGAAGACTTACTTTATAAAAAAATATTTTATCTTTTCTCGTTTAACACGCCAAATCTAGTCCACTAAGTTACATCGGGCAAGTTATATAGGTATATGTTTTATAATATATAAAGCTTTACTATGCATAGGATATGTTAAGGTTGTTGGACTCAGTTTCCGACAGAAGTCTCCTGAATACTTCGAAGGCTTCACGGAGCGACCTCACTGCTCCGAGGATTTCTGTACGGACATTAGCCACAGCCTGCATTCCAAGACTACGTGGGTGACTGATTCCTCTGGACTGAAACAGTATCTGCACATGGGGCTGTCTTTCGCGCCACGTCGGTTATGTTATACAAGTATTGATTAAAAGAAATCTTTACGTGCTTATCTTAAAAATAATCCCCTGTGTAATTTTTAATTAATAATAAAATAATAATAAACAAAAATTACTAGTAAAATCTAAAATTGGAAGTAATATTTCTATTGTATTTTTTATTTAATTTTTGTAACATCTATGTTTACTATAACTGTCATATATTTTAAAATTGATATCTTGTAATATATACTTTAGATATTGTAATATATATGATGTGGTGAACTTTAATAAATAAGCTTATAAAGTTCAAGTGATTTACATAGCATTGTGACAGCCCTAACAAATGCGCTTTACGTTACGTCGAAATTGAAAAGCTCCTAAAATTAGACGACATAATGACGTTTCTTTTACTATGTTCCCTACATTAATGGAATAGTTATGTAGATAACTATTGTTCGCATTACTTTCAATTCATTAAATTATATGCAGTAATTTAAAATTCTGATATCGTAGATTAAATTAGTGCGTTATATTTTTCTGCCCAATGCAAAAATATTCCTAGCAAATGTGTCTTTGTCGGCGTGCTAAAAACACTTAAAAGAGTTAAGTATGAAATCCTTGGTTTGGCAGATGACTGGCAAAAGTTGTATAACTATATACTATACACTTGGTTCATTGACCTAAGAACTTTCCATACTAAGTTTTCATTCCCCGTACAATTACTTTTTTATAGCAAAGGGGGGCAACAGACCCTACGGGACGCCCAAAAACGCAGTCATCCCACCCCATGGATACCCATTTTATTGATTGCGTTGCCGGCCTTTGAGGGAGGAGTATGCTCTTTAAACAAGTGGAGGTCGTATCTGCCAAAGAATAGGTCGATTCCACAGTTCGCTAGTTTGCAGAAGAAAATGTCTAGTGAAGCGGACCGTGGAAGACTTTTAGCCATCAAGGTGATGCAGATGAAATCTTTAGTTAGTACGAGCCGTACGGTGATGAAACGAGGCTGGATCAACCCAAAAAGCTCTTCAGAACACTCTTCATAGTATACGTTACACTTTAATCACAGAAACAATGGCTTCTTCTTCTTTTAGCCTCTTCATTTCTAGAGGTTGGCCGACAGTCTATTGAAGTCTTGTCTTGTGCCAGGTGCAGCAACTCTTCCACAGTCGCAACACCCGTCCACTAACATTGCGAAGCCACGATCTGCCTTCTACCAACATGTCCTTAAATTTTACCCATCATAATTAAAACAACTGCTTGAAATGGTTTAAAACCTCATTTTGTATCACAGATTGTTATGTTATTTATAGTACACGAAATAAAGGTATTTAATTACACTGAAACTGTCTTTGTATTCCAGTTATATAAAAGGCCACTTTTTTTTATACAACAGGGGACAGGAGGTTCGCCTAAGTGATACGCCGCCCATGGACACTCCCAATGCCGGAGGGCTCGCGAGTGCGTTGCCGGCCTTTTAAGAATTGGTACGCTCTTTTCTTGAAGAGATTGTTTCACAATGTTTAGGTCATAATAAGCCTGAAAGCGATACCTTCTGTAAACAGGTACTAGCTGTAATTACGCGTCGCTCGCTCAACCGATTTATTGTGGCAAAATATCTTTGTTGACCCAAGCTCCTTTGCGGTGCAACTTTTTCATATCAGGATTTTGCATACCTATTTTAAAATGATGCTATCTTATTATTTATTGGGTCTTCGATGTGTTTGGGAGATAAAGCTCGCAGTTAATTAGGTCTGTGTGTTCCCAAGGATTTATCTGACTTACCATTTTTGTATATCCATTTTATATGCTATGAGTTATTTTATGTTTCCCGATATTTTTGGAAAATTTGACTACTCAAAATTCAATTATTAAATATTTTGACAAATAGGCAAATAGGCACCTGATGTTAAGTGATACGGCCGCCCATGGACACTAACATTGCCAGAAGGCTCGCAAGTGCGTTGCCGGGCTGTTTAGAACTTTTACGTTCTTTTCTTGAACACTAAGTTGAACCGGTTCAGAAATATTTTAGTGGGCAGCTGGTTCCAATAATTTCAGCAAAGATATTTTAAAACATCCTCAAAACGTTTTTTATCCTTCACTACCAAGATGCATATATTTATTATACACAATTTTATATTTAATTTAATTAATCAATTAATTTTAATTTTTTTTATTTTATTTTTTTTATCTATAGGAAGCCTTGTCGTTATTTGTAATAAGAAAATGCTTAAATTGGATTTATGGTGGTAGGTATATGAGCCAGTCACGGAGACCTTTCTCCATGTCACGACTATGTTTGTCTGGAATTCGCAATGTACTGCCATACAGTGTAACACGAAACGAACCCAACATAACGATTTCCCATTAATTCTCTTTAAAAAATGTACTGAGAATGAGTAATCATGAATCATGACTTTTAGGTGTTGCGTTATGCTTGTGTAAGCAGTATTAGTGGCATGCGACTCTTATCTCTGAGGTCATAGGTTCGTTCCCCGGCAATGCACCAATGGGAAATTTTAATTTTAAAAATAGAATTACTATAAGGTAATTCGCCCTTCTCACTCTCTCTCAATTGTTCTGAATCGCTCTCTCCCTTTTCTTCGACAAAAACGCTGCACATCTTCGTGACGTTCCGTTAAAATTTTACTCTCATGCGCCCAAAGTTTCACTTCAAAAATCTCTTAGTAACAACAATCATGACAATCTAGATGATACTGGACAAAAATGGGTTAGTATGATAACCTCAAAAGTCTACTTGGTCTAATTTTAAATAAGTTATTACCCCGTTTCGTTATTGGAACGCTAATGCTGCATGCATCTTTAATGCATGTCAAGAGTCCCAAGGCGACAAGGGTTAAGTGCATCAGCCATATAGCGCAGTCTATGGCCAACGTGTCAACCGCTGACACTTATATTACACATTCATATGACATGAAATATTAATCTGTGCATTATTGCGAATATGAAGACAGGACTATGGTTTATCTAAAGTATAATTAGTATTATTATTTTGCATTGTATTAAATATGTCGGGGAATGTTCGGATCGAGTCAATTAACCGTTGATTATTATTGTTACTTAGGTATTTGAGATTCCTTCTATTACTTTTAAGAGTAATAATTTATTTTGATTCGATTTGTTTTGTTATTATTTAACTGTTTCATAATTTAGAATCATAACTTAAAGATAAAAGTACGAATATTGTTACGACAAATCAGAGCCGAGGAAATGCCTCGAGTGGGGTCGCCATCTTGGCTTTGGACAGTGCGTTCAGGGAACGCCGCGTAGTTCTGATTGGGGTTTTTTTTTTTTAAAGACAATTCACACCAATTGACCTAATCCCATGCTAAGCTGGTGAAGCTTGTGTTATGGGTACTAGGCAACGGATATACATACATATTATGGTAGATGGACTTATAAATACATATTTAAACACCCAAGACCTAAGCACAACACCATATATTATAAAATGTATTTAAAAAAATGTTTTTTTGTGAATGTTTGCATCTGTGCTTGTGTGTAGTCTGTGCGGAAAGAGTAAACTTTCTGTGTAAACCCTTTTTTGTTTAAAACAACACTTTTACGTCAATATAGTACAATATATTACCAAAAAACCTACAATTTTGGTAAAGAAATGTGACGCGTAGTACAAAGAATTATATTCTATAGATCCACAAAACATATATAATTAGTGAAACAAGAAAAATTTTATAATTTCCTTATGTACTAAACCAATTAACTTGTGGTGACTGGTCGTACTTGAATTCGTGTATGTGGTGATGTTAGTTATTTCAACTATGTATTTACGTGTTGTTCCCACGAGAATGTAAGTCCGTGCTCCTATTTCACCATGCCTCCTGCTGATAGAGGACAAATCTTTGTTTTAAATTTATTTTATTATGATTAGTTAACTATTGATTACTTAAGATGTCATGTGCAACATGGTGTAATGGTTGCAACTATTTACAAACATTGTGTAAAACAAAAAACTTTGCGATTAAAAATAGTGGCGGAGAGTTTATTGCCAGTTCTTCTCGTCCGTTCTACGCCCTTGATTAGAGAACTAGCAGTAAATGTAAAATTAGAAGCATTTAATATGTATTTGTTTATTGAAGTTCATAAGTGTATATTGTGTTACCTAAATGAATAAATAATTTTGACTTTGAAATAGCTTATACACTTCCAATTACTTCAATTTAATATAACATTACGCACCATTGATCTTTGCTCCATAGTAAAAATCGTTTTTTATTCGCCTTTAAATAGTTCGCACATGGACAGTCCATTTCACGCGTCCATTGTTTTAAAAATATCTCTCGCACTAAATCTAACAGTTAACAACTATAAAATGGATTTAACACGCTTACAACTTTAATCTTCGTGAAATGCAATTTGAATTTATTGGCAGTTTTTTAGCCAGGCTTTTCTGGTAATGGACGAATATTTATTTAAACTATACAATTTCTGTGGGGTTTGTGTTGCAGTATTGGCCCAGTGGCATCAGTGCTACTCATTCCTGAGCTCGTAGGTTCAAACCTAGTAGATTGTACTTTCTGTCTGTCCGCATGTAACTCGTCTTCTTCGTATAGTGCCATCTCCTTGCGAAGGTTGGCGATCATCATGGCTATTTTAATTTGCCGCGCTTCTAAACAATGACTTGGTGCTTTGACCAAACCATTGTCTCAAGTTTTTCAACCAGGACGTGCGTCTGCGGCCAGGTCTCCTTCTACCTGCCACTTTGCCTTGTATGATTAGTTGAAGGAGCTCATATTTTTTGGAGTTACGTAAAACGTGTCCGAAATACTCCAGTTTCCTTTTCTTATCCGTCGTAAGCACTTCTTTGTTCTTCTGCATTCTGTCTAGCACGGTTGTATTTATATACCCATTATAAACCCAGATCTCAAACGCTTCCAGTTTTTAACTTTAACTCGTACGGCGAAGGAAATCAATGTGAGGCAACCGGCATTCTATAGAAAAAGTCTACGAAGCGTGTCAAGACTGATTGAATTGCCTAACAAAACAAATTATCACGAATAGTAGACGACGTAATCTTCGCTCTATAATAACCAACGCAAAACCTAGGATTATGAATGTTATGCTAATTTGAATGCTGAAAAAGAAGCAGCATTCTACTTTCGGGGCGTAACAATGATGAACGCCTGGGTTATATACTAGTCTGGGTTTTTTTAAGAACAGGAGCAAACGGGCACGAGGTGTGCCTAATGTTAAGTGATACCGCCGCTCATTGACACTTTCAATGACGCGAGTGCGTTGCTGGTCTTTTAAGAACTGGTACGCTCTTTTCTTGATGCGCAGAGTTGCCCTCCCTCAGAATACGAACAACAGTCTGATTGAATACACCTTTAAATATATACGGAAAATACCAACTGTTGACACAATTCTTGATGACACAGTTATTTGTGAGCGTAAAAAGAAATATTATGACGTTCGCTACATTTAATTAAAATTTAAAAATGCAATACGTTAAAAATAACTGAATATCGGTATACTATTTATTTTATCAGTTTTAATTAAATTGCGCATTGCAATTTGGCTGTATTTACTTTGACATGTCCTATAATAACACTGGTTGAACGCGAGAGAAATATTACAACGAACCAATGTGAACTGGATAGAGCATCATTTATTACGTAACAATTATTAATTATTATAATCGTTTATTAAAACCTAAAAAAAAACAGTAGCGCTACAACCTTTCTGGGTCTGCGCCTCAGATTTCTGCATTTGTTTCATGACCATTTGTCAATCTGACAGGCGAGTAGGTGATCAGCCTCCTGTCACGGAAGCCGTGTACTTTTTTGTATCTAAGGCAAGAAGAATAGAATGAAAGTCACGTGTGCACAGCCGGGGCTCGAACCTACGACTTCAGGGATGAGAGTCGCACTAAAATCTTGGCCAACACTGCTCAATTTGAATATTCCATTACATCCGATTATACGGCGCAAAAAAGCTCTCGAAAAACCTTCCTAGAACTAAGTAGGTCCATCTTTACAAATCGCATGTGATATAAAATATGCTTACACCATATCCTGAATTTATTTTAAAGAATATCGAGGATATAAATATCCTTAATACGTACGTGTTTGTCACTCGGAAAAGAGGCGAGCCCACGTCCAGTTGGACCGTGAGATCGGTGCAAACGATGAATTATTGCAGGTCATCAATTATTGGACCGGCGAAGACGGGACATTGAATAACTTTCACTGGAATGAACTTTTAATACTAAAATTATGTGTGGCATTATTAATAGTCTTTCGTATTTTTTTCGTCTTGTGTCTTCTTTACTCACTGTCCTGCTGTCATTCATGATATATAATTTTTTTAAATTTTTAGTTTGTGAACTGATAGAACTATTATTTTAACTTTATATTTTAGGTATATTATATTTTTACTACAGTGATGTGTCTGTGTTTTTCCTTATATAATAAATAAGGAAATAATCTCTAAAAGTGCATAAGGCTTTATAAACAGCTATCTCTTTCAATTTCTGTCTAATTAGCATAATAGGAAAGATATTTAGTTTTATTAATAGTTTCGTAGATTTAGCACGAATCTTTAAAGAAACTTATAAGTACAATAAAAGTCAAACAAAAAAGGTGTTATTTATTGATAAATCTATAAATCTAAGGTGATTTTAACTGTGTAATATAAGATTTGAATTATTCTATTCCAATAAAGTCTAATCTAATTTTAAGTAACTTTCTAGATCTCTATGTCTATGTAGATAAACTACGGCTGTGTTTACATCCACGCGCTTTCTCCGAACTGCTTAGTTCGGTGCTAACAATGCTTGTTGTTTGTATTATATGCCACTGCTGTGATTAATATTCGATGTGATTATTCACGAGCCATTCACAGTAGGTACTGGGAAGCTATATGAGCTAAAATGTAGAACTAATAGAAAAATTAAACAGTAGTTTCACCTAGTTCAACGTTTTAGATATAATGATAATAATTATAACAACAGAGCTGGTGCAGCTCGTGATGCAGCTGCAAAAGCTACAGCCTGCAAATACAGGGGTCTCCGGTCTAGGCTCCGAATATGATTTTGTCCCATTCGGTGTCGAGACCCTTGGTCCTAGCGCTATGAGGCTTTTTAAGAAAATAGCAAAAATATTAGTCGACATCACAGGGGACCGAAGAACAAAGTTCAAAGGGGAACGCTGCCAGTATCATCGGAACCTTGCCTAAAGGGACTCCTTTTAATAATATATTTTAGTTATTATATTTTAAGGTTAGTTATTGTTTTTACTGTTCTTTTTTGTGTTGTTCCTTGTGTTATAATATGTATTTTTGTATATTCAGACTAATATAACATATGATAATATTTATAATAATAATAAAAAAAATTGTTATATTTTTATTTGTACACTCCTTTTTCCCGAAGGGGTATGCAGAGACCATGGATCTCCACTTGACTGACATACCTCTCTCGTTATATCCACTTTCATGATATTAAATGCTCGTCAGTCGTGGGTACTTTTATGCCGTCTCTATTAAGTCCTGGTCCAGGATCTACCCAACGCGACCTCATTATACACGGTTGCCTTGTATATATTAGAAGCCGCTTCTCATTCACTCTTTCTAAAAGGCCAAAACATGACAACTCGATCTCAATTTCTTCAATTTGGTTCGCAGGCATCCGGACAGACTTTACTGAGAAGCTCGCGTGTGAACCTTTTGACCAATCACAATCAAACAGAATTGGCCGTCATTTCCTGTAACGCTTTTCCTTGTTTGTATGTATTCCAGGTCCTTCCACGTGACTGAATTTATGAAAGAGCAATATGAATCGTCGGCGACTAGACACTTTCCAAGCGGCTTGATTCCTTGCCGTTGCGTAAAGATGTGTGGTGTCACTCTGCATTTTCTAGCGCATTTACCATGAAAAGTGTTCGGAGGAATTGTTCGGGCTAATACCTGCAGCTGAGTTGCATCATCGGACGTCAAAGGCAGAATACAAAATACCATCCATATCACCTCGATCTCCGTCGTTCCTCTGAGCGTTTCTTAAGGCAGTTTTGACCGGCCACCACTATTATGTGTAACCAGCTGCCCACTGAAGTATTTCCGAACCTATTCGACTTAGGGTCCTTCAAGAAAAAAGCCTACCAATTCTTAAAAGGCCGGCAACGCACTTGCGAGCCTTCTGCTAATGTGAGTGTCCATGGGCGGCGGTATCACTTAACATCAGGTGAGCCTTTTGCCCGTTTGCCCCCTATTACTATAATAAAAAATCGAATCGTGTCGCTAAAGGCATTAAAAAGTCCGAGTGCTATCAACTGAGCCATGGAATGTCATCATTAACAAAATTACAGTTTAAAAAACCAATTTTATTACTATATGTAAAGTATAAAAAGTAATTTGATCGAATGGTATATAAGGGGCCATTGCATCAATTCAAGTGCAAATACGTCGTAATAAAATTTTCATTACATGTGAGGGCTGTCCCTTCTTACTTACCTTGACTTAATTCAAAGAATATCGGAGGTCTTAATATTATATAAGATTAGTTTAATAAATTGTTAAATTCTATAAAACCTGAACGCAATGTTTCTAGCTAAATCATTAAAAATTAAACATCAAAAAACAAACATAAAGAAGTAACCAACTAAATAATACAGCGAGGAAATGCTGCCAGCCTTAAAGGTACACTGTCACAGGGACCACACTTTTTAATTTTCTTTTTTTTTTATTTATTATAATTTTTACTATGTAAGTTACAGTATATTGGTATGTTTTTAGATTCAATCATTGTGCATCAAAAAAAACATAAAGAATGTTTAATGTAATATTTAAAAAATATATTTATTAAGCTGAAGAAATTAAATTTGGACAGTGATATATTTATTTCATATAAATAGATAGTATCTACCTACATCGGAAAACCAATTAAAACTAGACCTAACCCTTCCAATTACAATATTTTTTTTCTAATATATTTTTTAGTATAGCCTGATAGATAGCTTTGAATACCTTAATTTTATGAATGAACACTTTCAAACATAGTTCGTCAGCCCTAACGGTGGGTCAGGCAGCTAGCAATAAACGACCAATTGAATCATGTTAATATTACGACTCCTATTTAAATCATAATAAATTTATGCGTTTATTTGTCAATAAATCTGAGGTTATTCACCTTTGAAGTTATTTACAGTTATTTTTACTACAAAATATAAAAAAGAAAATTAGGTGTACCTACCTAATAAATTGAACAATTTTCTTTCCATAAAAATATTGGATTTCCGGAAGTAGGTGTCACCCACTCATGTACTTTGGGTTGCTATGTCCCACGAGAATATGAATGCGTGCTCCTATTTCACCATGCCTCCTGCTGATAGAGGACAAATCTTTGTTTTTAATTTATTTTATTATTATTTAATACTTAAGATGTCGTGTGGAACATGGTGTAATGGTTGCATCTCTTTACAAACGTCGTGTAAAACCTTGGCGATTAAAAAGAGTGGCGGAGACTGGAGAGTTTGCCAGTTCTTCTCTTCCGTTCTACGCCCTTGATTTAAGAACTGGCAATAAATGTAAAAAGACGTTCATAAGTGTACATTGTGTTATCTATATGAATAAATGATTTTTGACTTGACTTGACTTTGACTAGAGACTGAAGCTCTGAACTGCCAGATGGGAAACTCAACTCTGACTACCTCAGATTCGGGTTCGAATCTCGGCTGTGTATAGAGTCTTATATATACAAATTGCTCATATAAAGATAAATCGCAAAGAAAGACTTCTTTTTTAAAGTCCTTTATTGTCGAAGTGGGGCGAAAGGTAACCAGCGTAGAAAACCAGACTGATCAGTCCTAGGCTCTCTTGACTCCACGTCATTCCAACTTCCCTCGCCTCTGCAATGATGCTTCGTGGCCAGGTCTGTTTTGGGCGGCAACGTGCCTTGAGGATTCCAGTCGAGTCGGATTTCCATTTTATTTTCCATTTTTATAGACCTGTCAATTGGGACAATTAATTATCATTTACACATTTCGCCTAACATTTAATGAAACGAGAATAACACAAGAAAATTTAATTAACATAATTAAATATTAATTAAACGTATAAATTTAGATACACACAAATACTACGTTTTAATTAAGGCTCAATTAAACATAATAACATTAATTTAGTTAACTTTAACGTTGAGTTGTGTATTTTTATGGCTAATTTATTTTAAATGCTACATAAAATTTGTGTATGGTGTTTATTTTAAATCGGTTATGGGCTAATTAGCTTTACTTAAATGCAAGTTAGTAGTTATTACTTAAACGGCTTATGATTCCTTTTTGCCCCTTTTACTAGAAACTTTTTACTTTTACATAAATATATACAAATAATGACTACTGAAAAAAGGAGATTATAAAATTCTTATCTTAAAAAGGAGTTGGTTTTTTTAGTCCTTGACTTTGTATTACGTTACTCTGTTATATGTGTTTTAGAAATTTCTTCTCACAGCTCATCCTTCGTAGGCATCTCTTTAAGTATATTTGGCATAAAGTTATGGAATACACTCGCCCATACCATACCTCTTTCATGTTTTTTAGAAGTCTATTTAAAAACAAAATAAGCTACCATAGATTACAGATTACTCTAAATAAAACTAACTTACTAAAAACAGGACAACATTAAACAGTAAAAGTAAAGACTTAATAAAAAAAATACTAACACCAAACCTTTTGAACTAATATTCAGTCAGTTCACTCAACGGACAAATTAAAATGTTATGACTGTTAATCTATGCAGTTCGTTATTTCCATACATTGTGCCCTTTTCGAGAGGTGAATGAGGGTTCGAATAGTAACGGCGGTCGATGTCGCCTCCTAACATAACAGGCACCCTGATGCCTAAGGATTGTTTTCCTTTCCACGTAACAACTTTATCATACATTATAAGATCTTATATATATATATATATATAATGAAAATGGTCTTCGTTTGAGGCTCAATCACGCCTAAACCACTGATCGTATCGACATGAAACTACCACCATTCGATGGTAGTTTCACCTGGATGGTTTATGGCTATTTATTTATTAAATTCCAACGTTCCTTCATTTTTTTATTGCTGTTTTACTTTTATGAAAATTTATCCATACGGACTTCACCGCGGAAACATTCGGGGAGGCTTCCTAGAACCTCTAAACGTCAACATCTGTTAAAAACTCGATTTTCGAAATATTTCAATTTTCTTAGCGGGAAGTTAAAAAGAAGAATAATAGAAATATGAAAAAAAATAAAATAGTGAAACATAAAATTTATTTTAATTCGTCCAGCAAAGCGATTCGAAGCCATTAATAACAAAAATATATAATAACGATAACAATGATAGTAATAATTCTATTACAATTAATGAAATTCTGTAAAAATCTTAGTAGTAATAAGGTAAAATGAAATAATTGTATTTGTATTCATGTCTATGATATCTAATAAAAGCCTTTTGTTAAACTTTATTTAACCAATTTCGTAAAGTTGCATATAGTAGATCATTTTTCGAAAAATAAGGTCATAAAGAAGTTTCACTTCTTACCTAGTACACGCTCACATTTTTATTTTACTTTTCTTTTGTAATTGTATAATCAGTTATACACTTTAGCTCTTTGCTGTTGGTGTTTTCTTTTCCTTACTAGGGTTGCCTGAAAGAGATCGCTTGTTAGCGATAAGGTCTCGGCCATTGCCTAATTAATTAATTTATGTGAATGTATATGTATCTAATATGTAATGCAACAAAGTATTAATAAATTAAAATAATCTCTCAGACAAACTTTGCTCGACAAGGTGTATAAAATATAATAATAAATACGCGCACAACCATATGTGGAACCAGCTGCACACTGTATTAGTAGTATTACCGAACTAATTCAACTTCAAGAAAAGAGCATACCAATTCTTAAAAGGCCGGCAACGCATTTGCGAGCCTTCACACATCGAAAGTGTCCATGGCGGTATCTGTTCTACAATAAAAAAAACAATGATTTAAATGCATACATTTTAATATGCGTATAAATTTTAAATAATTTAATTTTTTTATTATTATAAGCTGTACTGAATTTTGCAACGAAGAGTTAAATAAAATTCAATTTAGATTTTGTTTAAATGGAATTCAATTTGCTATGAAATTTATAGTAGGCGCTTTATTTACTTGTCAAGTTCGCCCAAGCAATGTATGTTTCCATTTAAGTTTTGTTTGCTTTGACAGGATATTATAATTTTTTATATATAATTGGTGATTATTGATCCCCGTGCCGCAGGTATATATATATAAAACTCAAAAAAGTTATTTCCTACTTATTAAGAAAGTTAGACCGATCAGTCTGCTCAACTCTATTGAGACTTATTAGTATTATAATGCTCACTTGTGCAGAAAGGTGCGGTCTAGCAAAAAAGCTACCACTATAAGGCGCAGCATAAGTTCGTTTCTTAGAAAATAGATAGAGAAATTCTTTACGCAAATTATTTTTAATAAAGAGCTTAAAAATAGTTTACAGAGTTAAAAAACTCAAACTTTTCCTCAAACGGTCGCGTATATCTTATAAGTAATATAAAAAAAAAAATTATTTCTTTATAAAAGCTAGCTAACGGCACACATTGACTGATACATTGGTACAAGTACAATAAAATACAAGATTTAATGTGATACTTATAGGCAAGCAAACACGAATAGATAAAAAACACAAAATAGCTAAAGTAACATTGATTTCAAAGTGTGAAGGGAGCAACTATGAATGTTCAGACCCAGCTCGTATCAGAATGCTCATTATGGACATCGGTGACTTTTGGCCAAAACGTGTTGTTCTTAAATATGCAACAAATTGGATGAAATATAATATAGTTATAATAATCGTTTTATTTTCTTTTAATTTCAAACTCCTATTACAAATGACCGTTTGGACAGATTTAGAGAAGCATTGGTCTATAGAATGCCATTTCTGTGTGGCAACTCATCCCCTAATAATTTATACAGTACTTTTTTTGGATCATTTATTGATGAATTCAAGAAAGTATTTACTCAAAAGACTTTATTGGTCTCTGAGAAAACAAGTTTCTGTGACTGGGCAAATGAGGAGTTACACAGGAAAAGGTTAAAATTATATGAAATGTATGACGAAATGCAATATAACACTAGTGTGGAATTTAGGGAATATGTTAGGTTGTATTCAAATAATTTCAAAAAAGATTGCAAAACTGCAAAGTCTCAATATTTAAGTTCAAAAATAAAAAATAGCATGGATAAAGTAAAAGCTACCTGGAAAATAATAAATGAAGAATCAGGTAAAACGTCTGACAAACGAACTGATTATATGTTAAAAGTTAAAGGGAAATTAATAAAATCTGACCCAGAGGTAGCTTCTTCTTTTGAAGAGTTCTTTACAAATGTACCACTAAATACGACCAAGTCCCTAGATTCTTCACCTGCTGCTGCGATCTCATTGCTAGAAAAATATGTACCTGAATGTAATATTAAATTTCAGTTTAAACATATAACTTGTAATGATATCGTTAAAACTTTTAAGCTTATTAATTTAAAAAAAAGTAAAGATATATGGGGTATGTCAACAGTCATTTTAAATTCCGTTATTAATGTAATAAGCTCTGAATTGTCTATCATTTTTAACAGATGTATCGATTGTGGAGTCTTTCCGGACGAAATGAAATTAAGTAAGATTACACCGTTGTTCAAGGCAGGTAGTGAGTCTGATCCGTCAAACTTCAGACCTGTTTCCGTGCTCCCTGCGTTGAGCAAAGTTTTTGAAAAGATAATGCTAGACCAGCTTTCTTTACATTTTAATAAAAATAAACTCTTACATAATAAACAGTATGGTTTCACTAAGGGTCGCTCCACAATCGATGCCGGTGTGAAGTTGATTTCGGACATATTTAACGCCTGGGAAGAATCATATGATGGAGTCGGCGTCTTTTGTGACCTGTCAAAGGCCTTTGACTGTGTTCATCCTGATATACTCGTTGGAAAGCTTCAACACTATGGCGTTGATGGCAAAGCTTCCAGCCTGAAGAATTCATATTTAAAGGGAAGGATCCAAAGAGTTCATGTCAATGGAGTCACCTCTCCGGGTTCGCAGGTATCAATGGGCGTCCCCCAAGGATCGATTCTCGGGCCTTTCTTATTTCTGATTTACATAAATGACCTCCCATTCTTTGTCAACGAAGTTCATGAGATGGTATTGTTTGCTGATGACACTTCACTTCTATTTAAAGTGAATAGGAATAACGTATTATTGGACGATGTAAACAATTCTATCTCTCGTATAGTTAACTGGTTTAATGTAAATAACTTACTGCTTAATGAGAATAAAACAAAATGTATTAGATTTACAACTACTAGCGTAAAGCGAGATATTGGTAACCTGAAAATTAAGGACAGTGAACTAAACTTTGTTGACAAAACTGTTTTTCTAGGCATAACAATAGATAGTAAACTCCAATGGGGCCCGCACATAGATACTCTTTCGAATAGGCTCAGCTCTGCAGCATATGCAGTAAAGAAAATCCGACAGTTTACTGATAAGGACACGGCAAAAATTGTTTATCATAGCTACTTTCACAGCGTAATGTCGTACGGTATTTTACTGTGGGGTGCTGCTGCAGAGGTTCAATCCATATTTGTGCTGCAGAAGCGGGCTGTTCGGGGTATTTGTTGTGTTTCTCCGAGGGAGTCGGTACGGAATAAGTTTAAGGAATTAAATATTATGACACTATCTGGTCAATATATTCTTGAAGCCTTGTTGTATGTCCAAAAAAATATAAACGACTTTAAAACAAATGGTGACGTTCACCAGTATAATACGCGAAATAGAACTAATTTGAGTGTACGACCAACCAGGCTCCAAAAGATAAACCACTCCTTATATGGAAATTGTATTCGTTTTTACAACAAACTCCCAAGCGAAATTAGAGTATTATCACTAAATAAATTCAAAGCTGTCGTTAAACGGAAACTAATCAACAAAGCTTTTTATAAATTTGAGGACTACTTAAATGATCCTAATCCTTGGGATTGAATTGCTCCAGTTCAAAGAATTTGTATGACAATACCTGGCGATTAAAAAGAGTGGCGGAAAGTTTCTTGCCAGTTCTTCTTACCCGCTCTACGCCCTTGACTTGCGAACTGGTAGTAAATGTAAATTTACGATTAATTTAACTTGACGATTCAAAAGTGTACTTGGTTACCCACTTGAATAAAGATATTTTGAGTTTGAGTTTGAGTTAATTAACATTGATTAAAAAACCCCTTATAAGAAATACACAATAGTTTAACAACATACGATCTATTTACAAACGTATTTACATTTGTTTAAATTAAAATGCTTAAGCGTTTTAAATATGCAACTGATAATGACACTTATACATTTAAAAGTCAATCAAATCCCTCAAAATCTCTAAAAACTCATCCGGGATATGAACCAGTACTGTCTATAGTTGCAACCCACTAAACTAGGCACTAAAATGAGTACAATATAACGCATATTACACCCCATATCTCCCTTGTTAGGTGGCGCTCGTAAAAACTCATGATAGCGTAATATTTGTGATCTTGATTATTAAACTTCCTATAAGCCAATAGAAAAGTTATCTAAATATTCACATATTCGGTCGTTGTGGCATCGTTCAGCGCAGTGATAAAGATTTATAACTCAATAATACTTTGATTATTTCTCATTCAGCGAACTTGAAGTTTATGGGGCGTACAGGATCCACACTTAGGCGGGCCGCTATTAATGTTTTATTGAAGTATAATATACGTTTGTTTTAACCGACGAAGTAAGGTTATATACATCTAAGATTTTGTTCTTAAGGTTATTTATGTATTTATTTATTAACACTTCGTTGCTTTACAATATAAAAATTTAATATAATCAAATGTAAAGGAGGGCAAATGCCAGCCTTATCGCTTTCGAGCGATCACTTTCAGGCAACCATTGTGAGATAACAAAAAAATGTATTAAATTAGATAAGGTAGGCAAGAAGTGTAAAAATACATATTACATAATTATAGTTATTAAGAAAAAAACTAATAAGGAATAAAAAACAATCTAAACTAATAAAGGATACATGAAAAATAAAAAGTTAAAGTGCACAAAAATCATAATAATTTAATTTAAGATCACTCTGACAAAAAAAAACGTTTATAGATTCGTTTCGATTCGAAATGTTTGTGTGTCTCTCTCTGAATGACACAGTCTTGTTATTCCAATTTAGACCTAAGTACTCAGTTAATTAGCAAGCAAATGTATTTTGCAAACCGATAACGATTTTTATACAAAATCAATAAAAATTTGGGGAACTAATGTTCCATAGAACAACACAATATTATTCTAAACAACGCTCATCTAAAACCACGCTACAGTTTCATCCCCACTGCACGATTTGGTTTTTCGTTTCTTATAAAAACAATATGGGTAATATGGGTTCATTAAGCGGCGTTTAAAGTTTCATTAAGCGGCGTTTCACTTAACATCAGGAACGATTGTGGCCAAACGTCTGTAAAAATACGAATAACAATCATTAAATTCTAGATCTTTAAAATTAGGTTCCTAACCTAATGTCTATCAGTTGAGAGATCTCTGCACTAAATATAACTTTGACTGTGTCTGAAAATAGTATTTTTTTCGGCGAAAACAGCGGTTTTAACTTGATAATGTCGATATTGAAATTGATTGATATAAAATGTTGATATTAATTTTAGAAAGAAGAATGTTGGGAATCACTGGAGTAGACACATTGCTGCGTAGTCTTGAATAATTATTATTTATGAGCCAGTTAGTGTAATTGACGATTTTTTTAATAAAAAATGCTTTTCTTATGTTAGTTAGTTATTATGATTATTTTTATATACTAGAAGTTAGGACGCAACATAACTAAAATATAAACCTTCTAATACATTATTCCTTTTACAATAGAAGATGCATGACTCTCTGTTGTTATTCGTTCTTACTCATAGACAGTTTTTAGCACTCGTCTCTTTACGACGGTTTAAATAAAATGCTTAGTTAATGTTTATCAAATGGTATCAGTCTAAATAAACACATTTACCCCGAAGAAACTTCCAATAAAAGTAAAATATATAAATAATTGGCGCTACAACCTTCTTAGGTCAGGGCCTCAGATTTCTGTATCTGTTTCATGTTTCATTTAATAGGCTAGTAGGTAGCAATTAGTCTGTGCCTGGCACACGCCGTCGACTGTTTAGGTCTAAGGCAAGCCGGTCACCTTACGATGTTTACAGCACTGTTCGAGCGAATGTAAAGCCGGGTCCAGACGAGTGTAACGTGTAATGTAATCCACCATGTAATTTAACACGAATTCTACGTGTGGACGGCACTACGAGCATTACATGTAACGCTCGCGCCGCGTTTGGGGTTGATCCATCGGCTGTCGGTTTTTCGCGCGAACACAAAGACGCTCGCAGTGCTCGTTTGGACGGCGTTCGTGACGGTTGTGTCGTATGTACGTTCATGATGTGGAGTGACGAACAATCGCTTGAACTTATTAGTTTGTATCAAGAAAAACCTGTTATTTGGGATCCAAAAAACCCGCAATACTATAAAAAAAATCTGAAACACATTGCTTGGAGTGATATTGCTCATTCCTTGGAAAGAGATGTAGAAGAATGCAAAAACAAAATGGTTAAATATTCGACGTCAGTAGGCGACAACCGGGTAAAGTTTTTATATTGACCGCTTATATGTTGAGATTTTAGTTCCACAAGTAAAGAAGATCTTCTTTTATACAAATTATACTTTATACGTACGTTTTATTATATTTTATACGATTTTCCACCATCGACGCTTCCGACTTTTGCGGTCTTCAGTTAGTAAATACATGAAAATAAAAGCCGCACCAGCTATCACGACCTTCCTATTCGGCATGTTCGTAGCAACTGAGTGGAAACAGCTTTTGAAATATTTTCGCGTTCACAATTCGCTTTGAGTTCGTGTGCCGTCCACACTGTTGATGCTAAATTACACGTAATCTTACATTACACGTTACACTCGTCTGGACCCGGCTTTAAATGCGCACATAGAAAGAACGTCCATTGGTGGCCGGGAATCGAACCTACGGCCTCAGGAATAGGCGTCGCTTCCATTATTGGAAGAAACTTCCAATAATTATTTTATTTAAAAGCATACGACCTAGTCATAAAAGTTTATTTTTAATTAAATAACGTATACGACTTCCAGCTAATGAGGGCTAAAATTAAATTTTTAATTAAAACACAATTTCTAAAGTGACTAGCAAACGCTCAATTATACGCATATAGGATAATTAGTAAAATATACGTACATTTTCTAAAGCTCTCTGAAAAGGCTCACGTCCTCAGAAAAATTGTGAGGCTCTCACGTTAATAAGAACGTCCTTACATAATTTTCTTGTACGCGGTAATCAGAGCTTTTCCAGTATCTTCCCCGGTCAGTATCTTTTTTAATACCCTACCGTAGAGCGTTGTCCTTAATGAAATTTACGAAGATATTTCGTCGTACGGGTAGGGTTGCCCTTTCATGAAGATTATTTTTAAATTACGACATATCAATGGGGACCTTATTGAATTACCCACGTAAACATTTAATATATTTGTACGCAGATTTTAAAATAAATTAAACTTATTTTATCAAGCTTTTTCATTCAAAACTCTTAAAGAGTTTTTTCATAGATTTTTGATAGATACAATTTCGTACATGTTTTATTATTTTTAGTTGAAAGTTAAGTATGAAACACTATTACACCATCACACAACACAGTCGAATCAGGTATTACTTATACAATTAGTTAAATGTTTTAAATATTTTTTATTGATTTTTTCCTTTCGTATATGTTTGAACCATTCTATATATTATGTATTCCACTTTGGCTATATGTTAAGTATAATTGTTTTTTGTAATACATAATTTATGCTAGCTGTAGGATTACGAAGTAAATTAGAATTTAATGAAATAAGTTAATCTGTTAACATAAACTTGTAACTTGTAAAAGTGTATTAAATATTATTTACGTTTTGTAATTCATACACAAATCTAATAAGGTTTTGTGTAATATATTTCAAACTATTACAAAAAAAAGTATAAAATGTAATGAATTGAACAAAACATTGGCATTTTTTTATGTTTTAACAAAAGAAGCCAACTAAACTTTAACACTAAGCAATTCGTTTGGAAGTTGTCATTACTTAGTGAAAAAGCTACGGTCCCCACTGACAAATCTATGGTAAATTTCATGCGTTCAAAGCACGTCCATTCGATTCGATTGTGCATCAGATGTACAGAATACTGTTGAACAGTAAATTCAATTTTACGATTAAACGTTGATAAACTTATTTTAATGTAAGCAGTACGATCTATGCTTGTGATTTATCTATTTACAAAAGCTTGCCAACGTATGATTTATTGAGAGAATTTGATACAAGAATAACAAAATACAAGATTTAATATGATTAACATTGGCAAACATAACAAAGAAAAATACATTGATTTATGCTTAGGTACCTTAAAAAGGTAGAAGAAGAAGAAATAGAAGCGTTAGCAGGAAGCGAATGTAGAAAGAAAGCCGTAGGCAGAGTAAGTTGGAAAAAGCTGGAGGAGGCCTTTAACCGTAAAGGGGTTCCTAATGGTACTGAAGGAAGCTAGGATATTCGAAAAAAAGTAAAAAATATATAAAAATTTATAGATATTTATAAAAAATTATAAAAGTATATAAAAATGTAAATTAATCTAAGCTGTATAAAATCAGTGGCGCTACAACATTTTTAGGTCTGGGCCTCAGATTTTTGTATCTGTTTCATGTTCGTTTGTCAATCTAACAGGGAAGTAAGTGATCAGCCTCCTATGCCTGACACACGCCTTCGACTTTTTGGGTCTAAGGGAAGCCGGGTTCCTAACGATGTTTTCCTTCACCGTTCGAGCGAATGTTAAATGCGCACATAGACAGAAAGTCCATTGGTACACAGCCGGAGGTTGAACCTACGACCTCAAGGACGAGAGTTGAAGCAACTAGGCCAACACTGCTCTAATCTAAATAAAACAGGCGTTATTATTATTATTATTATCAAACATAGAGACACGTTTCGAAGTTCATTCAATTTATTCTTATCAAAATTATTTTTGAGGAACGTTTTTGTGTCCTAACTGTTATATTCAGCCTGTGCCAAAGGCTTTGTGAATCGAACACGACCCGTCCGTAGATCCGTTGGGCGCCGGATTACAAGCCGATGAAAAATTCCAGTCCCGATAGAACCGGGCAAATTGAATATGAAGATAGTTTGTTAGAACCAGCGCTCATCACCGTGTTTTCCATATCAGCTTATTGTTTCAGTGTAGTCCAATCCGTTTGAAACTGTACAGATCGAAATGCTGCGCACAAAAAAAACTTTGTCTATATATTTTTAGTATATCTTTGAGAGCAGTGTTGGCCTAGAGGCTTCAGCGTGCGAATCTCATACCTGAGGTCGTAGGTTCGATCCTCGGCTGTGCACTAATGGACTTTCTTTCTATGTGCGCATTTAACATTTGCTCGAACGGTGAAGGAAAACATCGCGAGGAAACTGACATGTCTTAGACCCAAAAAGTCGACGGCGTGTGTCAGGCACTGGAGGCAGATCACCTACTTGCCTAGTAGACTTAAAAATGATCATGAAATAGATTCAGAAATCTGAGGCCAAATCCTAAAGAGGTTGTAGCGGCACTGATTTATTTTTTTGATATCTTTGAGAGGTCTAATAATGCTGCTGATATTTTATCCTTTTATACGAAACTTAAAGTAAGAACTTACTTATATTAACTACAAATATTTTTAAATAGTTATCATTTAGAAATCAATCAGATGCTAGTAATTAAAGAATAATAATAAAGTTTTGTTTTTATACACTTAGTCAAAAAGTCAAAATCATTTATTCATTAAGGTAACACAATGTACAAAAAATACTAATCTATGCTTAATATCATACAGTTGAAGTCTCTTAGAATTAATAATATTTTTAATCGGACGTCGAGGCAGAATACAAAATACCATCCGTATCACCTCGACGTCCGGCGTTCCACAACTGAGCGATTCTTGAGGCAGTTTTTTTCGCGCACCAACACTATGTGGAACCAGAAACTACTTCCAAAATTGGGCAGCTATTTATAGAAACAAGAAGAAAAGTAAAATAATAGTCTAAAACACAGCCTTATGGCATTTAAAACACAAATTTTAAGGCAAAAAGGCCTTCAAAAGTTCAAGCAACGAAGCCATTACGAGGTAGGCTTAAAGAAATAACGTAACATGAGCTTTTAAAAGCTAAGACCTAAAGGTTACGTGGCGATTGCGTAGGCTTTTAATAATTCGAAAGGGGTGAGGGCTGCTCCCTCTACCCTTTGCTTTGCGAACAGTGTCAACACCTGTCTTCAAATGCGTAACAGACGGAAACTAAGGTTATTTCCGTTAGTCAAAAACATTTTTGAAGTGAAACTTCTTTAGCGGCATGAGGGTATAATTTTTACGCATGAAACGCAATAATAATAATATTAGCGTCACGAAGATGTGCCACGTTTTTGTCGAAGAAAAGGGAGAGAGCGATTGACACCGAGTGAGAAAGAGTGAGAATGGGCGAAAGTGTGAGAAAGATCGAGAGAGAGAGTGAGATAGAGCGAACGTCTCATCACAGTGCCATGGAGCGATAGGTGGGAGAGAGTAAGGGAGATCGAGAAAAAATACACGCTATTGGTTGATGTATTCGTTTAGTAGTTACGTATTAGATCTGTAGATGGCAATTCTGTCACATAACGTCGTGTGCAGTGAACGCAGATTTTATATTTAATTATATTATCATTAGCACGTATACAGTGTGTAAACAGTGTGAATATAGATATACAAATACATGGAGTGATCATATACTGGTACATGATCATCTATTGGGGCTTTTACCTTAGTAATAATTAATTTACAAAGAAGTATCACTTCTGTGTACTTTCTACGCACGCACAAATATTGAAATGTATATCGACGCCGATAACGAGCAGTCCTTTTTAGAAACATCCAATGCAGCTTCGGACTAGACATTGTGCAATGCGTTTGACCATTTCCTTATCACTTACTTTCAGGCTTTTTAAATCTTGTAGCAATTACATTAGCTAAATCGCAACTGAGGCCTCCCCGCAATAAAAGACATTTCATTCCTTCAAGCTTTAAAGTATTCCTCTTAATTAAATTATTTGTATCTATACCTAAACAAGGCTAGCGCACTTTAATATTTTGTCATTGATAAATCGTACAAAGTAATTGATATATCGATTTATTGACTAATTTCAAATTACACACATTACACCCAGCCATCCCATTTGTCCCTCCTTTCAGAAGAACGCCTTTTGGCCAAAACTCACCGATATCCAGATTAAGCATTCTGTTAAACGAGCTAGGTCTGGATATCCATAGTTGCTCCCCTCACACTTTGAAATCAAATTTCCTTTAGTTTTTTTTTATTATCTCTTCGTATTTGGTATGTTTGCCTGTGTTTGTCACATTAAATCTTGTATTCTATTTTTCTTAAGTACAATAAAAGTTAGGCATGTACCTTGCGTTACTAACAAAATACTTTTAAAGTAAACACTTTTATTGGAAAGAAAATAATAAGTTTTCCTAAAAATTAATTTGCGCTTAATGAATTTTTGAAGCACACACACACATCTATGCAGTTCATTGAAGATTAAGTCTGAGGCTTGGATTTCAAGAAAATGTGTATATAACAGCCATCAATGCGCTTAGCTAATATCCATAGACTGTAGGACGCACTTAATTGTAACTGCCGTCCGACGTCGCAAAAAAAAACAATTCTTGAAAGGCAACGCACTCCGGAGCTCTCTGGCATTGAGAGTGTCCATCGGCGGCGGTATCACTTAACATCGGGTGAGCCTCCTGTCCATTTGCCTCGTTATATATTTATTTATTGACATAGACTTAGATAAAGACATAGACATAACATTTATTATTAACACATACAAAATAACGGATAAGTACTCTATTAATATATATAAACATGTATATAGTTAATCCCATTTCTAGTAAGTTTTCATTCACTCGAATCTCTTGGAATTTAGGTACATCAGTTGAAAACTAGGTTGCGCTTAATAAAATTGAGTTAGTCTAGCTTAAATCGTAGGTAATTCAGTGATTCAAAGCTGTATAAATGGATTCAAGGCTTTTATTCGCTTTCAAATCAGTTTTATGCTAATATACTCCGTATTGCCTACATTAAGGATTTATTTGCGATTTAACTTTTTCGAGCAATTTATTCGACACAGTAAGGTTCTTTTCATTGAAGAAATATGGGTATATTTAATAATTCATGCATTAGCAGTCTTATATAGATAAATAAAAATACAGAATAATACCAGCGTAGTTTATCGGTGTGTCAGGCGTTCGAATCCTATAGGTACATATGAGTTTTTAATTTCTATGTGCGTAATTACACTGTACGGTAAACGAAAACATCGTTGGATAAAGGAGTCTTTTACCCAAAAATCGTGTACCAGGCACAAAACGCTGTGGGACCTACTTACCTACAAATATTATTTCTTTTATGTTACAAGAAGCAAGAGTGTCCATGGGCGGGGTGGTATCACTTATCATCAGGTAAGCTTCCTGCCCGTTTGCCTCCTATTACATAAAAAAGCAATTACTCACTACATCAATAATTTCGCGTTTAAATTACTTTTATTTTTATCTAGTACTCACAGAAACCAATGAAACCTTCATATCAGTAATAAATTGCAGCCACGAATGTCAACATTTCCACGACTTAAAACGTTTTCATACCAAGGAGAGCGACTTTACATCGATTCAAGACGCAACTCGTTTGGAATAAGCAGATTACGGATGTAATTTCCTCTATACTGAGTGCTGAGTATCTCGATCGTTACGATTAATGAGAAAAGTCATATAATGCGAGGGTGTTCACGTTAATGCTATTTTTAATTATCGTTTTAGTGAAAGGAGTTTTATTATCATTACGATGATGAGAATGTAAAAGAAAAAAAATGTGAGCCGTCACGGGACGCCTGGCAGATGTGATCGACATCGACATTATTTTGTAAAAGTAATGTGCAGAAAAGAACAGATTGTGATAGGAACGAAATATGTCATAATGATAAAATAAAATATTACGATTTTTTCCAGATAACGATGACTATTTATTGAATAAACATTTATTTTAATTAAATACAAAAATTTAAGAATTTATTTCAAATCGTGACTACTTAATTCGTTTAATCAGTGACTTCGAAATACACACACCGTACACACTACTACACATAGACTGTATATATATATATGTACTATCATATAGCGTGGCGACGCATCGCCAAGGCATGTGTCGCCACGCCAGAAATCGGTTTTACGTGCGGCTATAGATGTTTCACATCAAAAACTTTACTCATGTAGGTCATTTATGAAGTACACTTATGAACGTCAACAGAAAAGATGTTAAATTGATTCTAAATTTACATTTCGCAATTCCAGGGCGTAGAGCGGGCAAGAAGAACTGGCAAAAAACTCTCCGCCACTCTTTTTAATAGTCACGTCACTCAAAAAGTCAAACAAACTGGAGCAAATCAATCCCAAGGATTAGGATCATTTAAATAATCGTCAAATTTATAAAAAGCTTTATTTATTAACGTTTAACGAGAGTTTTGAATTTATCCAGTGACAATTGTCTAATTATAATAAGATTGTTCAATGGGATAATTTATGATGTATCGTGTCGCGTATCATGGCATAGTAGACTAGAGCAACTGTTGATCAATCATACCAAACGGTGGCGTGATGTGGACGTACCCTTACGTTCTCAAACATCCTGTAGTTTAATTTGTGTTTTCGGTATTTTAATATTAAGGTATCCATGTGAAATAGAACAAATACAATTCCGCGATCATTGTTTGTGATAAGTTTTCAGCCTTCGTACGAATCGAAATTAGAAAATTAGATAAACTTCCAACCACGAATAAAAAATAAAATAAGAGGTAAGACACCTCAGTTCTTGAGTTTTATTTTTTACACCTACCATTATTTAGCACTTGAGACTAACATTCACGAATACTAAATTCACTAATAGTTTTGTCGTTTTCAATGTTCTTAATAGTGGCGTCAAAAAGCTGAATACTGAATAGCCTCGACATTCTTCACTAATAACGTGGAATGCCTTCCCAGCAACCAGTACCACAATTTACTTTAACCAACATCCAACTCTTCGCACTTCTTTTAAACAAGAACCTAACTCAATTTCTATTATAAGAAATTGTAAATTGTCGAATAGAGAATTAATTTGCTGAAACAACATATCACATATGTAATAATATTATTAACATCCCAGGGTTCATTTACTTATAATCGAATATATAAAATTCTCGTATCACAATGTTCGTTTCCATACTCTTCCGAAACAGCTCGACCGATTCTTATGAAATTTTTTGTTCAGTAAGTCTGAAAATCAGCTACTATATATTATATATGTTTATTTTTTAGATAAAAAAATTAGTACATGCAAAAATACATACAACTCTTAATAGTCATCCCTCTATGATCAACCCCTATTTTTTATTATATGTAGTAGATAGTTATTTTTATTTTGCCGCCGGGTCAGCTAGTTTATGTATATAAAGATTCTTTATACGTGGCGATTAAAAAGAGTGACGGAAAGTTTCTTGCCAGTTCTTCTTACCCGCTCTACGTCCTTGACTTGCGAACTGGTAGTAAATGTAAATTTACAATTAATTCAACTTCTTTCTGACAATTCATAAGTGTACTTATTTACGTATATGAATAAAGATATTTTGAGTATATAAATTCAGTTTAACCGTTATTAAACACATGTTTTTTATTATTTTCCGTATAAACCGTATAAGCAGTATTCCGATTTCAAAACGACATTTTCATAGTTACTGAGACATTTGTTTTAAAACATCTTAAACTTAAAATACACTAAACGTCACTATTAATTAAGTAGCGACGATATCAAAGCAAGCACTTGCTTTGAGGTCCCCGTAAGCCTGCGTCGAAGCCTTAATTAGTGTTAATCTTAAGATAATAAGCCACGTGTTCCACTAATTGGTGTGAATTGAAAAAGTCAGCAATTGAAGTTTCAGCATAATATTATGAACAAAGGAATTCATTACTGTTCGTACTCTTTTATGATATTTAACCAGGCAAGAACTGATGGTGTTATTAATAAAATTACGGAAAGTTATTAAGTAAATTTTGTAAAAAAATTAGAAAGGGCGATCAGGAAAAAGACAGTGAGGTCGTACTTTTGCAGGGTGGGCGTGGATTAGGAGAAAACTGCTCATGACAGAGAGAGATGGAGCCAATTGGAGGAGGCCTATAAGAGGCCCTTAAAAAACCATATTATTTATTTATTTTAAGTGTCTGTATATTATGTAAATGTTCAAGGAATAAATGGGGCTTAAATATTATTATCAATTATTATAGAATTAAAAAAAACATATTATTATCGGAGCTAAGAACCTTCATTGTAATTCTTCCCATAAGGGAAGAAGAAGACTAAATTCCAACTAACTGTTTATATAACCAAACAAAAAGTAACCATGACACTTTAATGTGTATTTTGAATCTGTTTAAAGGCTTGAGTTCTAAGAAAGAATATCGCAGAGTTCTGCGTAAGAATAAGGTAGTAAGAATATCGATTGATGTCATCTATTTGATATTTGAAGGTATCTTGTTATATTGTGTGAACTGAGATGAAACAAAGGCTATATAGACGGAGGTGATGTTGTGGAAGCAACGCTTGCATCGTAGCGATTCCCACGTCTGCAATTTGTTATAACAAGCGGATCATTTTAAGCTTATCCCGTTTTATTTCACGTATAACTAGGTGATATTTATGTTTCAAATATTTCTTTATTTATTTATAATGTTACATCTTACATACATATTATAAAACCAAGCACTTAGAGAATATACACATACAAAAAAGAATCATAGATAAACAATATATATGAAACAGATCACATACTAAGAAAAATGTCCGTGCGTACAAAGTACACATGCCAGAAGTGAAACGTCTTTAACAAACTAATTTTTAGGCCTTGTTCATATTAACGTATACAAGTTGGAATTTAATTGTCATTAAAATATTGAGTGTCAAAATGAATACAAATAATAATAAAAAAATTTTTTATTTTTTATATCTTCGATAATAAAAATCTCAACTTCGTCGTTTGATATTTCAATAAATTGTTTTGCATAAAATATAAAATACTGATATTTCATAAATTCTCTTCACGAAATTTTAATTTTAAATATAGAATTTCTATAAGGAAATTGAGAGAGTGCGCCTTCGGTCTAAATCGCTCTCTCCCTTTTCTTCAGCAAAAACGCTGCACATCTTGGTGACGTTTCGTAAAAATTTTACCCTCATGCGCCTAAAGAAGTTTCAATTCAAAAAATCAAAGTAAACTACTTTTTAACTTTAATATTAAACAAATGACAATGAATACTTAATATTACAGAGAAGAAACTACATTGTTACTGCTAAACAAAGTGAAATTCCCGCCTCATCAAAAATTTCCTTCTTTGGTGAGGTGGAAAATAACAACATCCTTATAATTAGTGTCATAGTCAGATAAACCCGAAACATTGGCGAATTATGCAGTATTCGTATTCGTACGAGGCAAATGGAACACTTGTGAGTATCATGTCGCATACGGTAGAGGGATTCTTAGAGGAATTAACGACAGCAAAAAGGGGCATGTGTCAATGTCAGGGAATGTTTTGATTAACAATTAATATGATGTTACGATTAAGTCAATTGATTGAATATTTATTGTTGCTTTGGTTTATCATTGAGATTCCTTCTATTAATTATAACACTCATAATTTGCAAAATATGAATTAAAATTTTACCCTTAACATTTAGGGGTTTGAAAGATTACTGAATATGCATAAAAAATTTCATAAGAATCGGTCAAGCCGTTTCGGAGGAGTATGGGAGCGAACATTGTGACACGAGAATTTTATATTAGAAAATAAAAAAAATTTGGACACGTTTAGTACGTCTTTATATTTTTGAAGCAGCGGGCTTTACAAAATGTAGAAAATTCACAGGAAAAACACGAAAATTGAGATATTGTTTACATCCATTTGCATGTTACCGAAATAGTAGTGGGTTTAAAAATAATACCATTGTTTTTATACTGGCACAATATTGAATTTACATGGAAACAAAGTTGTTTCGTAAACTATACAATTTGATATTAAAACTATACAGTGCGCTATTATAATTATATACACATATACGCTATTATAATTACATTATTAAATTTATTATGCTGACTGAGACGGTTTATTTGTAACTTAACACATGAATATAATTGACACAGAACAGGTAGCCGATGATTACATGACTAAAAACCCTTGGGTCTTTGGTTTATTCCCGAAACATCTGTTTCATGTAAGTACAAAATGGACATTAGCTTAAGTTTATCATTATAGGATGAAGAATTTTGGGTAAATATGACTAAATATCCTTTTTTTTTATATCCGAGGTGGAAATGCATTTGCGCATTTGCCCTCAAAAGTTGCATGGGTATGTGGGACTTGAGCCACGCTAAAATCTCAGCGATTCAGACACTGGGTGAGCAATACCCACTAAAACCACCTCGAGTAGTTCCTACAAGCCGCGTTACAGAGGCTCCGGGGTCGCTGTCGCATTCTACCGGGACCTCAACGGCATGTTACACAGAAAAACCACCGGTGCAGTATACATAATACATAGGAGGTAGGAGATGGGCATATCTTCTCCTCTTTACTCCCCGTCTTCCACCCCTAGGATTCATCCTAAAGCGCTCCCTCTCTCGTTCTGCTGTTTTCTTCTGTAGCATAACATGCTCACAGAAGGATACCACTGCACACGACTAAATATCCTACCAATCCTATCAACACATATATTCATATATTTAAAATTCCAATTTATATCGAGAAAGATTTAAATTTTAACGAGTGTCGCCATAACACGATACGCTTTGTGTAGGTTGCCTTTGTTAAATATCGTTGAAGGACGTGGAAAATGGCAAAAGCTTTTTAAATTGATAATTTTTAATCTGGATTTTCATTCCATAAGCGGGTGATTAAAACTTTATATTTTTCATTGGTAATACTCGATTGTGACATACATACTCTGGTTTCGATTTGCGAAACAATATTTGTTTCAGATGGATTCGAATTCCAGTCGGAACGCAAACAACTAAACGATGATTTGACGACTAAATAATATATTTGTAATAAGCTGGTACGTATTAATGATGAGCAGTGTTGGCCTAATGGTTTCATGGAGCGGCTCATCCCTGGGGTCGTAAGTTGGATCCTAGGTTGTTGATGTGTACCAATGAACCTTCTGTCAATGTGCACATTTTTATTATAGAACTTGGGGCGAACAGGCAGGAGGCTCAGCTGATTAGTGCAGCAGTTAAGTGATACCGCCGCCCATGGACACTCTCAATGCCAGAGAGCTCGCGAGTGCCGGCCTTTTAAGAATTGGTACACGCTTTTCTTGTAGGACCCTAAGTCGAATTGGTTCGGAAAGACTTCAGAGGGCAGCTGAAGTATTGAACACTTGTGTCACAAAAACAATACCAACCATTAACTCCGAATGTCTTTGATGTAATAGTGTAGTTTTATCACGCTCTCCTTAATAGTAGATGAAAATAGGTTGCTGACAACCCACCAAAACTAATTTCATTATATATATACTGGGAATCCATGTACCACATGTTATGTGTCATTCAATGTTGATAATGATCAAAAAATATTACAGTTTCCGATTTTAATATCAAACGATAACGTGGTTTAATTCGCATGTCATATAAAAGTTTTTACTAAAAGTAGGACTTTATAAATTTAAAAACTCATTCGTTTAAAGGCTTTAGCTTAATTATAATCAGCAAAGTTCGTTAGTAGGCGCGCTCTTTCTATCCAATTAACCCACGTGGATTTATTCGGAGCTAAGTAAATACGAGAGATCCGCTGAAAATCATTTACGCCTTTTACATATTTTTTACGAAATATTTGTTATCTATACCTAGAAGTCTTAATGGGTTAAAGGTGACTTTCAATACATGAGTCATGGTCAATTCACGGCAAACCATCAATAGACAAATCTATGTGTATTTCCCACGTTCGGTGGAGGAAACACCAAAGCAAACTGAGGAATATTTTCCATAATTACTCTCAAGCGTTTGATTATAAATATGGGAAGTACTGCATTGATTTTTAAACGATACTCAGACTGCGACCCACAAATCGCACTCAAATCAAGCAAATTGAGATATTGAGAGTGAAATGTTAATTGTCATTGTCATAAGTTATCAAACAATAACACACTTCATTACTCTATAATTTTGTTATTTCAAATTATCAAAGTGTTTTATAAAGATCAAATGTCTAAAAAGAATAATTTGCGTGCTAGAAAGAAAGCTCTCTCGATAGAATTTTAAAAACAAAAAAAAGATATTCTTAAGAATAAACAAACAGATGCTGTGAGTGCTGAAATGGAAAAACAAGCAGACTTTTAATGCACGGGTTTTTAATAATTCGACTGTAATTAATGAACAAGTAAGAATATTTCATTTGTATATCTGACATATTCTACATAGTATTTATTATTAGTTAACTCTACATTTGAGCCATGATTTTATGCATCATAATAATTTAAAGGCGGCTATGACAAAATTTAAAATTAAATTTAAGACAGGATTCAGGAATGTTTTGACAAGGGAACGACATTACCGAATGGCAACAGGCCATTGAGTGGTATTTGCGACGCTCGCAAATTTAACACCGCATTAGTGGAGATACCATACTTATCTCTATATCTAATATATAAAATTCTCGTGTCACAGTTTTCGTTGCCATACTCCTCCAAAACGGCTCGACCGATTTTGATGAAATTTTTTGTGCTTATCCGGTATCTATGAGAATCGGCCAACATCTATTTTTCATCCTCCTAAATGTTAGGGGTAGTCCACCCCTAAATTTTTTATTTTATTTTTTAGACAAAATTTTTAATTTCTATTTTTTTATGATACAACATACAAAAATACATACAACCCCTAACTTTCACCCCTCTACGATCAACCCCTATTTTTTTATTATAAATGATATGGCAAAACGACGTTTGCCCGGTCAGCTAGTAATATATAAAATTATCGTGTCACAATGTTTGTTCCCATACTCCTCCGAAACTGTTCGACCGATTCTTATGATTTTTTTTATGCATGTACAGTGAGTCTGAGAATCGGCTACTATCTATCTTTCAAACCCCTTAGATAGAGTAATATTTTTTATTTTTTAGATAAATATTTTTATTTTTATGATACAGCATACAGAAATACATACAATCCTTAATTTTCACCCCTCTACTATCAACCCCTATTTTTTATTACAGTAGATAGTTATTTTTTTATAAGTACTCAGCCTACTACAGACTGAACTGCGACCATAGAACGTAAATTTCTTTAGGTATTTTTATTGAACTAAAAAAATGTTTCCTAGAAATAAAATACATGGCAAAACAACTTTTGCCGGGTCAGCTAGTAATACCATATAATTTAATTAATAATTTAACTCTAATGCATTGCATGCATTATAATATGTACCTGTGAAATTTGACACTAAATCCATTTCAAGTTTAAAATTTGAGGTGGATTTTCGATTTAATATTTATTCAGGAGTTATAACCTAAATCGAATATTTCCTTGCCTTCACATTTCTATAATTCGGAAACCTGTATTCAATCCAGCATTAGGTCATTGAAAATATTTGGAATTGCAATGGCTTAAACTAATTTAGTAAAAGCTTTTATTAAAAGCCTTTTTAGGTGCAAATCTTATGAACCAATGAAATATTAAAACATTATGAACTCGAATTTAAAGGACCAATATTTTTTTTAATTTTAAAAATCAATATCTCGAATCAATTCCAACACATAATCAACGTTTGGAATACATTAATGAGTCAACTCACTTGCATTATTTATTACTTTCCATCGATTTATAGAATTACGCTGCGAATATAATATTATCAATATTTTTTATTTATAGAACAGGGGGCAAACGGGCAGGAGGCTCGCCTGATGAACACACTCAATCCCAAAGGGCTCCCGAGTGCGTTGTCGGCCTTTTAAGAGATTGGTACGATCCTTTCTTGAAGGACCCTAAGTCGAATTGGTTCGGACTTCATTGGGCAGCTGCTACCACATAGTTGGTGATGCGCGGCAAAAAAGCTAATTTGTGGAACGGCGGACGTAATATAACGAGTCAATCTCGATTCTAATAAATTAATTAATACTAAGCGCTAAGTTCGGAGTTTGAATCACGACGAATACTGCTGCACACACATTTGGAGCGCAGCCAATGCCAACGTGTTATGAACGAAAACATTGTATCAAACTTCATTTTGCACTAAGTATAAAAAATAGTTCTTAATTGAGGAGTAAAACCATGCGGATTTGTGCCCCATACGGGGTCACACAATATTAAATACATCTAATTGTTTCTTATTATTTGGCTGTGTACATCGGTTTAAAAATTCATTAGAAATATAAAAATTGCCAGATTTCAGTACTCGCGTATTAATTTACACGATTATATGTATTCAGACTACGACAGACTGAACTGCAACCATAGAATGTAAATTTCTTTAGGTGGCAGTTTTTTTGCAAAGTACAAAACTACTGTTCACGTCATTCAAGTACCTATAGTCTTCTATGTTCTCGTTTTCTGTCCTTATCGCACCCATTCCCCAAACAGCACTCGGTGTCTCGGATCCGGATAATCCATTCACGATAGCTAACTACAAATTAAAAGCCGGCGCGGAAAAGTTATGTCAAAATCAGATTAGGAACCATCTTCACCGAGGATAGCGTTAGCTTTTACTTCGTACTTCGCTTACTGGAGCTTTTGTCCTCCCCTTCAGGCGATTGACCACCCGACGACGGCCCAATCCGAGGTCCGAATACCGAGACTTGCGCTAGTCGCGGAAAGACGTCTATTCCGGCCGATGTACGTTCGCTAACAACAGCCCTAGCTGACCTGTAAAGAGTCCGAGTCTTGGCTATGGCAAGAGAGGAGACAAAGAGAAGCAGAGAAGACTTACAACCGCCGACGCGAGGTTACGCTTACGCTTGTGCTTACACTTTTATTTCTGTTCTTCTCCTACGGAGACAGGTGAAGATACGGAGCATTATCGGTGAGTGGTGTTTCCATATTACGCCGCATTCCATTTGCCCCTAGGTCATTTCTTTGTCTTCGATTCTTTTCTGCCTTGCGATTCTGTAACTCACACAGCGGTTTTCACAGCGGTCGTCGCGCTCAAATCAGTTGTAAAGCGGTCATTTTACGATTTGGCATTCTGATAAGGAGGGAGCTTGTAGTTTGTTGTTCGTTGAGTTACAGAATCGCAAGGCTGCTGTCTTTTGAAGGCATCAATGTCTCAGCAACAAAAATTTCCGCATCATATATTCTTAACATTTGTATTGATGAACTGAAAGTACGCATTGATGTTTGTTTTCAGCATCGACATTAAAATTAAACTCAATCGGCATTCAGAATATCTAAAATTGCAGTCCTAACGATAGTACAGTGTAAATATTTGGACTGAATATACGGCGAGTTTCAAATTGTTTGGCTTGACGCTATGAAAATTGTGAATGCAAAATTCGGCAAATAAGTTGAGCGTTGTCTGCGACGCGCTAGTTTACCGCAGACGTGAACAGACAACTTCCTGCTATGAAACCTAAAATCCGTATTTTATCGACTTTTAAAACGCTCCAATGCGTTATGGCGTGATGAACTTTAAAGTTCGATGAAATATTGATTACTGTACCGTCTACGTCTACAAATACAGTAGTCCCCCCTATAACGCGGTATCCCTATAACACGTTTACATATAATGCTATTTTCGTCCTGCATATAACGCGGTATTTTTGTGAGTTGGCCTAGTGTCTTCATTGTGCGTATCTCATGCCTGAGACCGTAGGTTCGATCCCCGGCAGTGCACCAATGGTATTTCTTTCTATGTGCGCATTTAACATTCGCTCGAACGGTGAAGGAAAACATCGTGAGGAAACCGGCTTGCCTTTGACATAAAAAGTCGACAGCGTGCGTTAGACACAGGAGGCTGTTCACCTACTTGAATATTAGATTGACAAATGATCGTGAAACAGATACGAAAATCTGAGGGTCAGACCTAGCGAAGCGCCACAGATTATTATAACGCGGTATTTTTCCCTTATAACGCAGAGATTTCTTAAGTTATATTTCGGTAGTGTGAAATTTCTACTGAATGTCAAGTCATAATTCGTTTTGCGTAGATTTGCACTAATTTTAATTGTGTTGTTATAAAACTAAAATAAATAACTTTTTGAGTTGTTTAAAAAAACATTTTCACGAGAATACTCCTGCAACGCGATTTCCTATAACGCGGTGGACCCCGTGATCCCCACTTCTTGTACATATTTTTAAATGTTACTCAGAGTAGATAATAATTAACCGTTACATTTATGATTTACGGTTCAAAGATAAACCCTTTAATGAAAATGATGGTTTCTATTATATATGCTTAAATTAATCTTTAACTACATAAATATTCACTACATTAATATTCATTATTTACCATATCCACTATTATTAATAATGATAACAGAAGTCTTTTATTTCACATTATTAACACTAAAACAGATTTATATCATCTCTTTCTTTTTAGACATCTGTGTGCCCTCTTTAGCCAGGGCGCCTTTTTATCCCCCATGCCTGTGTGCACTGTGGCACTCTCTTCTACCACTTGCTGCTTCTTTAATCTGGTCTATCCATTTTCTAAATTGTCTTCCTTTTTTTTCTAAATTTTATTTAAATAAATATAAAATTCAAATAAAATTTGATACTAAAATTCACCAAAATTGATTTTTTTACCACATTTCAAGATATATCTTGCAAAAAAAAAGTAAACTTAATCCTATTATAATTTAAAAAAAAGAAAGAAATTACACTATTATTTGTACTTATATTTTTCAAGTCAATTTGAATTGACTTGAATTAAAGTATTTCCTAATTGCTTTAGAAGAACCCTTTCGCTGGTGAAGGGCTCCTACGATCTCCAGGTATCTTTGTCTTGAGCGAGTTGCATCCAGCTCAAGCCAGCCGTTTTAGTAATGTCATCCGCCCACCTCGTGAGCGGATGACCGTTTCCAAAGGGGGCCTCCCCACCGGGTTGCCCTTATGGACTATCTATCGTCTGACAGTCTTGCCCATCTCCACTTAAGCTTCATCAATAGGGTATAACGCTTCTTTGTGTGTTTTTTTTTATTACTTTTTCTAATGATGAGCATCCTAAACCCCTTTGACAAATTCTGATTGTATTGCTTGCTTTATAAAAAAGATACTTAAAAATTATTTAATAAATATTTTATTTATTATTTAATAATAATGTAATAAATATTATTTATATTCTGTTTTACTTGATAAAATGTATTGTGAATGAACTTAAAATTAATGAGAGCAAGGGGCGCAATAAATCGTATTTTCATTTTTCGTTATTGTGGAAAAATGGACGTTTCACGCGACTGTCAACATGCGATCGAATCATTTATAACACTATTTGGATTAATGTCCTGTTATAATATTAATTTTGGTCGGTACGTTTATACCGTAATCAATCGATCAATGACGTTAAGCAGCTATTACTGCAGACGAATATACGAATACTTGACAATATTATATTAAATTTAATGGTGGGTTAACTGGGTTTTTGGGAATTATTAATTCAAATTTCAAAGAAATGCAAATCCTTATTTGCATATATAATAATAATAATAAGTCCTTGTTTTATTGTTGTTAGTTTATAGCTAAATGTTATCCGCCAGTGGATTTCTGCTAGTCTTTTCCTGCTATTTCTATTAAGACATCAGCCCACCGATCTTTTTGGCCTGCCCAATCTTCTTTTTCTGGGTAGTTTTTCTTTTCCCTTGTGTTCATGTATCCATCTGTTTCTCAGGTATCATGTTACATGACATGAGCTTACCTATGATAGAGCATCGGTTGCTTAAGTTTTTACATATATATAGATTCAAATTTCTAATATATATAAAAGATATGTATATTGTATTATATGAAGAGAAGCAATGTTTACATGGTTACACTGTTCAGTATAGCAAAATCTAAACGCGCAACAAACAAAGCGCTTAAACAAACTTATCCCTCGCAAAGTATTCGTTCAAAAGAATTTTCATCTTCATAAAATGCTAAGCCACCGCATTGTACACATTATTAGCATCACAAAAGTATCGCTATCATTGCAGAAATTCAAAAGCAAATGATTTCGGACCATGAATAATGGAGCCACGGCTTAGCGTCAATGAGATCACGCGCGGGCGCTCCCATATTGGATTATTTCGAATAAATGACAAAAATTGTTACGATAAACCGAAATCCGACGTCCATTCGCAACAGTAAATCACCTTTTAGAAGCCATTCCCGTTTACCTCATCTTTAATTCCTATCAGGGAATCCTTTTATCACGTATATTCGTTTGTTGCCACCTGTTGAGTTCTGGATACACATTTGGGTTTTTTATTTTAAGAATAATTAAGATAGAGTACTGGTAGCAGTGTCAGCCTAGTGGCTTCAGCGTGCGACTCTCATTCCTGAGGTCGTAGGTTCGATCCCCGGATGTGCACCAATGGACTTTCTTTCTATGTGCGCATTTAACATTCGCTTGAACGGTGAAGGAAAACATCGTGAGGAAACCGACGTGTCTTAGATCCAAAAATTCGACGGCGTGTGTCAGGCACTAGAGGCTGGTCACCTACTTGCCTCTTAGATTGAAAAAGTATCATGAAACAGATTCAAAAATTTGAGGCCTAGACCTAAAGAGGTTGTAGCGCCACTGATTTATTTTTTAAGATAGAGTACTATATGTGTTTAAAGGAAATGAGTCTTTTAACTAAAGTTTTGTCTATTTCCGTCAAATTGTATTTGTATGTATGTGATGAAGATAAGAAATTTAGCTAAAACGATGAAAGAATACTGAATTCGATTTATAAATAAGGGAGAGTATGAGCTGAATTTAGATCGTCATGACGAAGGGTGCAGGGTACCCTTAGCACGAACAACACTTAATAATTTAGTCTAAATATTATAATTATTGTTTGGCATGATGCTATAATGACTTCAAAAAGCAAGAAATTAGTTGGAATTTGACGTGTATATTTTAGTAACGTTCGAATAAACTTTATATTAGATGATTCAAAAACATTGATATTTTGCGCTGTAACAGCCTGGCCACGGGACATTCGCCGACGCGAATATTCGCGCGGTGCGAACCGCGATGCGTCTAGCGACTGAAATAAACTCATAGCAATGTACTAATCACGCCACGCGCAACGGCGACCAGCGATGCGACCTGCGAAATGTAGCGAGCGAATCGCGCGGGCGACTGACGTCGCGACGGGCGAGCGAAACAAATGCATGAATCAGTACGGTGCAAGCCACAGAGTCGAGCGGCAGTCGCGGCGAATAGAGAAGGGAATAAATAAGTTTAGTCGTGGTCGCGGCGAAAAATGAATACAGAGTTTTTTGTTACTGAAATACTGGCTAGACCAGCTATTTGGAAGTCTGGCCATCCACAGCATTAATTTAATCTCAATAACAATTTTTCAGCGGCACTTAAAATTCTATTTGCATTAACTTTTTTCTCCAATTCTGGTTGAATATTCATAAGAATATAATTGAAGGTTTCAATACTCATTCTGGTATACTCAAAAAAATAATTCTGGATATATTCTGAATTTCTCATACTTCTTGTGGAATTCTCCACAATTTCTCCAAATATTAGGTCTTGCACCAAAAGCTATTACTTTCCAAGCAATATCGAGATGATTTCGATAAAGACATTTCGCTGTCGAACGTCCTTACTGGTCGCGGCGGCAAACGTGACTGGTCCGTGGCCTGCAAACGGCCCCGCGCGAATGGTCGCCTCGCCTCCCGCGTCGCCGTTCGCACCGCCGATCCCCGTGGCCAGGCCGTAAAAACTTAGATTAGCGTAAAATACGTTACGATATTTGTCAAACTGTCGTATACTAAATGTTGTAATAGTGTATATTATATTGGTGCCATGTAAGTAGTAAGCGGCTGTAGTAAGGAATATTCCAATAACTAAGAACTATTTTTAATCAATCAAAAACAAAATACGTTTATTCAATTTAGATGCGTCTTAGGGCATGCTTATGAATATCAAAAACGTTTACAAAATTCGCGAAAGAGCAAGACTACGCCATCCGCCAACTACCAGGAGGCCTTGTTCTAAGAAGAACGGGCAAGAAACTCCGCAAGTTTTACCCTCCCTCTACATTACAATTATTCAAAGGAAAGTCCAACCACCACCAAACCACAACGTCATTAAAGTTACATAAGAAAAAAAAATATAAAAATCTGTTCTGTGATTTACCACATTCACCATTACACACAAATCAAATTATAAGAATATAATTACAACTAATGCCAAGCGTTTTTATCTTCCAGTTAGTCATTGACTGTGTAGTAACCTTTACACATTAAGGTTTTTTTTATATGTGTTTTGAATCTGTTTAAAGGCAGTTCCAATATTTCACTAGGAATCATGTTATAGCAGCGTATACTTAGGCCCATAAATGAAGTATTTATTTTCTGCAACGTGTAACACGGCTGGAAAAGTTTTCCCTTATTTCTTGTAAATGTCAGTGTTCTTTAAAAGAGAACTAATATTACTACGCACAAAAACGATACAATTGTAGATATATTGGGAAGGTACTGTCAAAATATCGATTTCCTTGAACAAATTTCTAAGTAAAGTGCCTGGTAATTTAGTAGCACTAATATATTTAAGTACTAACAGTCTACAAATATTCAAATCGAACCATAATATTGGATTAATAGAAAAGGCAGCAAAAGAATACCTTCGTCAAAATCAATTCTTTGCCATTGTCCGTCAGTTCAATATAGAAATAGATAAAGGTAATTACGAGAAAAAGATTTTGCATGGCCCACGGCAGCGCAGGTAAACATCGCTCCGCATTTTCGCTCTCTTGTAATTGAATAACGACCCCGCGCCGGATGCTCGGAAAAATAATTCTATTATCTTACGATCTCCTTCCGCCCCCTTTTCCTTTCAATAAATACTCTCGGTTTATTTTAGAATTGTATGATATTTTAAAGTTGGAATAAAATGTTCCATTTTTAAAAATCCACTTTAAAACTTTAGGAATATCGTAAATAGATATCATGTCTGGTTATAGTTTTCTATCATAAAACAGCGAAATATTTTTTAACGAACGACAGAAGACCTACTACTGGAAATTCTTGCTGAAATTAAAAAGATAATTTAACGTAAAAACGAAGTAGTCCGTGCCTATAATAATGTTACCTACTTAGGGAAGTCACCTAATTGTTATACAAAAAAGCTTCATTTCTAAATAAAAAGTTACATTAAACCCAGTTATACACTTCTTATAAACAAATTCCTACATTTCTTGGAAAAATGCTTTTCAAAAATTGGTCTAAAGAAATTCTCATCTAATTATGAACCTACATTGCGTATATTTTTTATAATTTAATCTTTTATTATGAAAACTGAGGCTTGGGTTTCGCTGACTGAAATAAAATTGCTACCAATTAGGGAAAACAAGGTAGCTGTGCCTTCGGATTAATAACCTTAATTAACGACTCAAGGGATGTGCTTAGAGACTGTTATTATCACAGTTTGTTATGGAAATATTAGGTCCTTACATATGAAATTGGCGTATTTCGTACTGGCCACTTTAATCACGATATTCTCCTCTTTGGTAAGGAATTCAAAATTCAAATTTGTACAGCTATTTACTCATGTATTTGTGCTTCGATGATCGTCATTCATTTGTTTTTTCTTCTGTTTTTTTCTGTTTGCGTCACTCATTTAACAAAATGGAAAACTTAAAGTATTGCATTATTTACGAGTACGAGTTCCGCCGTGGCGCTAGTGCTGCGGAATCTTTTTTAGTAAAGGGACCAATGAACTACCTATGAGATGGCAAAAGTGCATAGAAAACAATGGTTCATACTTTGATTAATTAAATATATTATATTTAAAAATATTCGACTTTTATTTCCTCGCATACAAAGCGCCAATTTCATATGTAAGGACCTAATATATCAGTGAATCAACTCGTACAATGCTTGCTGCAGAAATATTTAGACACTGTTTATAGGCTTGTTTCAAGGGACGCTAAAAGCTTTCTAGGTCTGGGCCTCAGATTTCTGTATCTGTTTCATGATCATTTGTCCATCCAATAGATAAAGTAGGTGATTATGTGTCTGACACATCTAAGGCAAGACCTTCCTCACGGTTCCATTCCTCACGGTGTTTTCATTCGCCTTTTATGCAAATGTTAAATGCACACATAGAAAGAAAGTCCATTGGTGCATGACCGGGGTCGACCCTACGACCTCAGGAATGCTGCTATTGTTTCAAAGTATGCTTTTTAAAAATAAAAAAATCAGTTTGTGACTTCTTACTCTAGCATTCAGTAAACAAACTTGCAGGAACCGGTAACTGGTAAAAGCAAGCATAAACTGTTGTACCGCGAGTGTATCTTCAGTTTTATAAACCAATTCGACTTAGGGACCTTCAAGAATACAGCGTTCTAATTCATAAATGGCCGGCCACGCACTCGCGAGTCCTCAGGCATTAAGAGTGTCCATAGGCGTACATATAACATTAGAGTACCTCCTGCCCGTTTGCCCCCAGTTCTATAAATTTAATATTATATTACAGGGAAATGTATAATTATATAAATGAATATTTTAATCAACTTGTTATACATATTCGTTAGCACACAGGAGAATAAGCTCAATGCCTTCAATGGGAATGCTCACTTCCTTTCGTGTATATGTCCTCCGTCAATCGCAATAACACGGACAAGACATTGCTAACTGCTATTTAAACACGTGAATAGCAATAATGAAATCACTGCTACATCACTAGTCTCACCTTAGGAGCGAAGGGATCATTAAAAGCGTCGTAAGCTGTTACGATGTCAGTAAACTGAAATCCTCCTATTCTCCTATTATTCTATTTTAGGGCGGTATTTACACATTTTTATCATCTGGTGCGTATAAAACGTGTTAGTTTTCCTTTCAGTTCCGGTTTCGTTGATTTGAAGTTTCGTTTTACGATTTCCTATTGTTGTAGAAGCTTACAATGTTCAAAATGTCAAAATTCATAATCATTTATTCATTTAGGTAACACAATGTACACTCATGGACGTCAATAAAGAAGCACATATTAAATGCTTCTAATGTTACATTTACTGCCAGTTCTCAAATCAAGGGCGTAGAACGGACGAGAAGACTGGCAATAAACTCTCCGCCACTCTTTTTAATCGACAAGTTTTTTGTTTTACCTGACGTTTGTAAGGAGCTGCAACCATTACGCCATGTTCCACATGACATCTTTCAAGAATAAATAGGGGATTACGAAAAATGTATTCGTTTAATCTTTCTATTTATCTACATATACCAAACTTGTGTTGGCCTAAAGCGTGTTATTCAATCCTGGGATCGTAGGATCAAATTCCGGTTGACAAATAGATTTTAATTTGAATGTCTATAACTTGCTTTTACACTACAACTTAACATAGTAAAGAAACCGGAATGTTTATGACAAAAATGAAAGACGTGTCATTCTTAGGTATAAACCTATTTAGTCATAGACATAACATTTATAACTAACAAAACGCACACACAGAAATACACAAAATAACAATAATAAAAAAGAATAAGAGAAAACATTTTTTTTTTCTTTTAAAGAACAAGGTACGTTTCAAGTGTGTAATGCGTGTGTGTTGTGGTTGTAACTGGCCCTGACTCAGCAATATGCTGAAGACCAGACTATTCCACAGCGCTGGTCATTCTGCCAGAGACCACAGTAGCTAGTTTGCGCCTGTGTCGCATGAAAAGAAAAAGAATGTAATAATGCTAATACTTAGTAGAAAAAAAAGTAAATGTAAGCAGTGTAAGTAATGAAGTTGTGTGTAAAAGTATATAGTAAATAAAATAAAGAAAATCAATACATTTAATTTTATTACTCTTAAAGTACTGTTGAAATAAGTACTAAAGATGTAAACATTCCCTGGACAATTCGTTTATCTGATAAAGGTTTTGCCTCTAATACAGTGATTACAGCGGTTAGAAGTCGACCTTAAGAGAACCGAATGGGCGGTATATCGAAAAGCCATTGATGTAATTTGAGGCCAACCGAACATTGTCGCTAGGCGATTCAATCGCGAAACCACATCCTATCTGAGTAGGGTTACCAGGTGGGAAATAATATATTACCATGGGTCAAATGTTACGAAAATCATATATATTCAAATAATATATAAAAATGTTACTTCATATAAATCATTATATAACGAACTAGAACATTTATAATTTATAGATACAATAATCTGGTAGAGTGGTTATAATTAGTCTAATATTATTGGTATCTGAACAGCGTACAGCCAAGAAAAAAAGGATCTCACGCCCCCTATTATTTCTGGTCATGTTTGGTGTTTTGATGTAGGAATACTGTATCTACGAGTACAAGCACTTGATTAGTTATGGTTGAATGGCAGCCTTTTCCTTAGAGGCACTTCATTGTTTATATGTGTATTTAGTAATATTTTTATCTACTATTCCTGTTGCGCCTATCAGTATTAAATTCGTTTGTCGTTCCTTTATTATAAAATATATATTATACTAGCAGACTCGGCCAAGCGTTGCTGTGGCTAAAGTTTCTGTTATATAACAAAGTAGTAAACTATTCTAGGGAAACGGTAGGAGAACACCAGTCATGGGTACCACCATGCTTTTTTGGTGGTTTTGCCATTAAATTGTAGCTCTATTATTGTATTAAATCGGTTCGGTAGTTTAGGAGTCCATAGCGGACAAACAACGTGACACGTAATTTTTATATATATTAAGAAGATAAGATTATTATAAAATAAATTCGGTGTTAGCAGGAAAAGAGTAGACATGCGAGAAATCTGTCTTAATATCTGGTAAATCGGAAATCGAATCTCTACTAAGTTAGTGATTGGTAATACGGGTTTTAAACAAAAAACTTTAATTAATTCAATATAGTGATAAATTATTTCCTTCTAGTTAACGTATTCTTATTATCAACATCCAGCACCAATTCCAGCAGGTATTAGAGAAGGGACAAGTTAAAAGTCACCCTAACCGTCGAGCATACACGGTTAATGTCGTGAAAGTCGATGAGGTGAGCGAGGTATGTCAGGACCGTGGCAAGTAGACCGTGGTCTCTGCCTACCCGAGAAAAAGCCGGGATAATATAAATACATATATCTATTAAAATGGACGAAACAAAACATATTTAGGTCCTTACATATGAAATTGGCGTTTCGTATAATAAGGGATTTGCCTCAGATTTCTGAATCTGTTTCATGATCATTTTTAATTCTAATACGCAAGTAGGTGATCAGCCTCCAGTGCCTGACAGACGCCGTTGACTTTTTGGGTCTAAGATATGTCGGTTTCCTTCACCGTTCGAGCAAATGTAAAATGCGCACATAGAAAGAAAGTCCATTGGTGTACAGCCGGGGATCCTAACCTACGGTTTTAGGTATGAGATCCGCACGCCGAAGCTACTAGGCCAACACTGCTCTCTGGCGTTTCATATGGGAGGAAAGAAATGTATATTTTGTTTAAAAATAATAATAATTGAACATAATTCCCTATTATAATATTAACATACTATATATAACATATAATTATCACTAAAACTAATAATAAAATAATAAATTTTGTTTAAATATATTATATATAGAATATATTTAAATAATCAAAGTATGAACCATTGCTATCTATGCACTTTTGCCATCTTATAGGTAGCTTATTGATCCCTTTACTAAAATAACCATTTGGACGGGATAAACAAAATCATATGGTGATGGTATGAATTTTTAATTTAGTCATTTTTTTTTATAACTTAGTAGAAGTTTGATTTGATTTTGATAGCGTGGTACAGTATGTTACTTTCCGTATGTTTATATAATAAACGTCAAAGCGGAGTCGCTGACCTCCCTCATTCATATATTCCGTTTAAAAATGGCCGAAATCATTCATTTAACAAATACATTTAGTTTAAAACGAGTTTCAGAATTGAAACGCTAAATCAGCCAACTGATATTACACAAATAATCCTGACAGCGAACAAAGTTACACGTTTAATTTGAATTCCTGCATTTTACTGTGCTGGTCAAAAAGTTATAGTTATTTTGTATAATTGCCTCATCGTACACAGTGTAAATAGAATTAAATGTAATGCCCTGTGGTCTCAGAGGGTCATCAGTGCAAAGACTACTTCTAAGAATGGCTCCTGTGTATTAAACATTTACAAAGCAGGACTCAAACGTACGACCTCTGGTACCGCTCCCGACTAAATGAAATAAATCGATAAGATACTACAACTACAAAAAAAATGTTTTTCGCCGATATAATGAGTTTTTTTAATGAATATATTTCAAAAACATTATTGTCGCATGTCCATTTTCAATGAAAAATGATAAAAGTATTATCAACACTATATTTTTTACCAAGAAATGCGTGGAAATTTGAAAAACCAACCAATTTATTTGATGAAAACTTTACTATTTGTGACGAGTACAGACACTCAAGTACGAAACACATGCTTGAAAATATATCATCATTCTCAAATATCCAATAATATCACATATAAGTTCAAACTTATAACCTCTTTTCGTTAATCCCGTTAAAAATAAAAAAATCCTCTTTCGATACTTCTGTATCCGAAATTAATACACCTAGTTTCCTCTTACTTTCCGCCCTCGACAGTCCTTCGAGATATTTTTCTTGAAAAGTTTTTATTGCGTCTGTTATTCTATGACCGGAAATTTTCATAAATTTTTAAAGAAAAACATTTAAAGATATTGAATCTGCCTAAAACGGTCTCTTTTTTGTTTACTAACATTATTCTAATAATTATTATAATTCATTATAAAATATTTCTACTGAATAAATTATATACGAAAGTTATCTACCAACTATCTAACTTGTCCTCACGTTAGAGATCTCTCTCTAACAAGCAACTTTGGGAGCGAAATAAACCCCAATTAGCCAGCAGATCAAGCGACGCAAGTGAAAATGGATAGGTCATACACTCCAAAGAGATTCCAATCATGTCCCCAATCTGGCGATTGCTTGGAACCTGCAAGTAAAGGAGAATCGTGGCCGTACCAAGCAAACGTGGTTTAAGATGAGCCAAAGAGAGTCGGAAAGAGTTGGAGCGAGGAGGTGAAATACGAAGCTCAAGACCGAACGCGACGGAGACTTACTGTGGACGTCCTCTGCCGCATCTAAGATTATTTTTTTTTGAAACAGGAGGCAAACGGGCAGTAGACTCATCTGATGTTAAGTGATACCGCTGCCCATGGACACCCTCAATTGCAGAGGACACGCGAGTACGTTGCCGGACTTTTAAGAATTGGTACGTTTTTTATTATTTTTTTAACATTAAGTCAAGGATTCCTTACGCCTGAATGTCTGGTGGTGCGTGGTAATGGACCATCCAACGCCTTACACCACCAATTAAAGCAATTCGAACTAATATTCATATCCAACTCAGTTTGGCAGCTATTTAACTGCCATTCTTAATTAATTCTTAATTCTAAAGACTAACGAAACCACCGCCACATGTTTGAGGAAGATGCAAACAAATGAAGATCACCTTTTTTACCCTTATACAAAGAACCTGTGATATCTATTGAAAATTCCATCACAATTAGGTAATCACGACTCGGATTACATCAATCTACCCTTAAACCCGGGAGTGATTCGGTTCAATAAATTCTGGCCCAAACATGCGCAAAACATCAATAATTTTAGATACTTGACGGCTTAAATTAATGAAGAGCTGCGGATTTATTAGGGTGTCCAGTGTATCAATTGTATCACCGTTAATGTATATTTTTTATAGATTATTATCTTCTTAATTCGATTTTGAGAATAAGGTCAATATTTCAACTAAAGGGAGGATCCTCGGCCAGTCTTAACACAGACTGGCACAAATGCTTCAGTGGATAACGTTAAGTTGATAAGTTCTATATAGCCTCCTGATATACTTCGTAAGCGCGTTTCAGGAAATGACGTCATGTAATAAAAAATCAATTTTTGAAACACATTCTTAATTCAAAATGTTTGGAAATGTTTAAAGAAAATTGACGAGAAAAAATAAGTAGCCTCCATTCCTTTGTGGCCCCTATGCCTCCAGACCTCTAAGTCTGGCCTTGAGCCTGAGTGAGCAAAACAGCCTTGGCTCGTACACATCTTCATGCTTATCCTACAAGTTATTTATCCAGTACATCATCAATTTGCCTTGTGCAAGACTTGTTTATCAAATAAATTTTGAATTGATTTAAATCATCGGTATTTGTTAAATTTTGAAATCATCTAAAAATAAACATACCATCATAAACCAATTTATATAAAAGCTTTATGCCGCAATATTAGCTATTCGGACTGAATAGTCTCACTGTAAATAATAATTATTAAGTTTTCAGCACAATGGTTTGTTATGTTCACCGCACACACGATTAAATCTATTATGATAAGCAATCTCGACGAATAGTATCAAGCAATCTAGCAAGTCTAAACTAACCTTTTTAGGTCTGAGCCTCCGATTTCTGTATCTGTTTTATGAACATTTGTCAATCTAATGGGCAAGTAGATGATCATTTTGAGGCGTCGTCAACTAGCCGGTTTCCTAACGATGTTTTATTCACCGTTGGAACAAATGTTAAATGCGCACATCGAATGAAAATCCATAGGTACAGCTGAGTATCTAATATACGAACCTCATGGCTGATATTGACATGCTGAATTCACTTGGCCAACACTGCTCAAGCTAGTCCAATCCACTGTGAAAAATACGATACGAGAATTTTATGTTCTTTTTGTTATTGTTCGTTCTCAATTTATATATATAGTTATTACTACTATGACAAATGTTTCTTATTCCGTTTTTTATTCAAGCCAACATTGCTTCTCATGAAATCCTGGGGTGGCATTTTTATTGGTCAGGCACATATAACAATATAAAGCCTAGATACTAACATTAATTATTATAATAAACATTTTTAATTATAAATAATAACATTTTATTATTGCCAATATTGTATTCATTCAAAATTTCATCAGCATCACCTTGGTGGCCTCCACGGTCCGCTTCGCAAGACACTTTATTTTGCGAACTAGCAAACTGTGGAACTTTTTTCCCTGGGAGAGTTTGACCTTCAACTGTTTAAAAAAGAGCATACTCCTCAAGCAAAGCATCCTCTTGGTGTCCATGGACTGCGATGATTGCCTATTTGGGCGTCCCATTAGCTCGTTTGCCTTATTCTATAAAAAATAATTGTTTAAAAAAAATATTTATAGCGCTACAAACTGTCAAATAGTTATAAATACCACTGGAATGTTAAAAACTACCTATGTAACTCGGGATAATGCAGGTTCTTCGTTAAAAATATACAAAAATAAAAAGATTTTCCATATAATATTTGTATAATTAAATTGTAGGTATCTAAAAGTACGCAGTGTTCGAGCGCCTTACAAAACAATGTATATTTGTTTATCTAATAATAATGTCAAAGTCAAAAGCTAATATTCATTTAACAAACAGGTGAACTGCGGCTATTTGCTAGTAACTATATTTCAGATTATTAATACGAGGTTTTTGGTTGTATAATAAATTAGCAAATCTTTATGAAGGTTTAATTAGTAGTAAAACTATAAAATTTATGTGACTCAGAGATTCCTAGTAAAATTATTTGCCAATAAATTATTATCACTAAGTTTCTTATCGAAATTTTCCTCCCCCATTCCCGCAAGAGTACGTAACTCCATGTTTTCCGTGTTCGCCTTCCTACTCTGAAAACTAATAATAATAATGAATTCCCTAAAAAATTAACCGGCATTAAAAAGTATTAAAATAATATTTATTATTTTTATTGATAGCTCATGTATTTTACAATTATATCAAAGTCAAAGCCAAAACATTTATTTCAATTAGGCCTATTAAAAAGACACCTTTGAAAGTCAAGAGTACCTACAAGTTAAAAATATTTAAAAAAATATTCTTAACATGACTCTAATTGCCCCTTCCAAAAGGTTTCATACGGAGAAGAATGGTCAGGAAACTCCATACTTACTGTTTCAAAATAGTTTGTACAATATTTTGTACACATTGATTTGATAATTATATGGGAAGACCACGTACCTAGAACTAAAAAACTTCTTAACTAAATTAAAATAGGCGCAAAACAATGCAGCAAATATCTATATTATTATGTAAATATACGGTACTGACGTATTTAATTTATTTAATATATTAAACCTATTAAATCTAATTATATATTTAATTATAAGATCTGCCTTGCGATTCTGTAACTCACTCAGCTGTTTTCGCAGCGGCGGTCGCGCTCAAATCAGTCGTGAAGCAGTCATTTTACGATTTGGCATTCTGATAAATAATTAACTACTGCGAGATCGAAAAGTGAGTTACAGAATCGCAAGGCTGTTCGCTGTAAAGCCGAATCATATAACACATCGAATGTCCAAATCGGTCTACGTACTGAGGAGCTTGCATACACAAAAACTACGTCGAAATTATAAGCTCATCTTTTGATTATAATGATAAACTTTGATTATTTTGAAATTAAGTTAATAAAATTATACAGGATCCATCTCTTAGTAAGTATGCCGGCAAAATGCCCTAAGTTTAATAATAGGTACCTACTGAGACTGATCTTAATTTAGGAAATTGAAAATGATTCATGTGCACTTTATTATTAGTATTATTATTTTTTCATGTATTCTTTATTAGTTTAGTTTGTTTTTTGTTCCTTGTTTCCAACTAAATGTAATACTTGTATTTTTGCACTTCTTGCCTATCTTATGCAATTAATACTTTTTGTTTTCTCACAGTGGTTGCCTGGAAGAGATCGCTTGAAAGCGATAAGGCCGCCAGTTGCTCTCCTTTTTATTTAATTATGTCAATTGTACTATATTAATGTATATGCAACGAAGTGATAATAAATAAATAAAATAAATAAATAAATTATTTTGTATTTATTAGCATCTTCAATGATTAAGGTAGATTTTGCAACCAATTCGACTTAACTGCAAGAAAACAGCATACCAATTAAAGCCTTCTCACTTCTGGCATTGAGAGTATCCATCATCAGATGAGCATGAGCCTATAAAATGTTCTATAAAAATATCGATTATCTTTTATAGAACATTTTTATTTTAGTTCAACTATTTTTTACGGGTTACCACTGTTTGTACGTATACAATAGCTTTGTATATATAGCTGAACTCATTTACACCGCGTGTATGGCTAAAGGGCCTGATCGACGGACGAGTATGACCGCGGTTTTAAATACCGACGAACCTGGCTCGCGGCTCGTTGGTGCTGATCGATTAGCAAGCAAAACAGTCGCAAACATGTCTTGTTCTCTTTCCGACACGCGGTTTTGCATGGCGAGCCGCGTAAAAAATATAGCACGACGACGAGCCGCGAGCCAGGCTCGGCGGTATTTAAAACCGTGGTTTTGCAATGATACACCGGCGAGCTTTACCGACGAGCCATAAAACCGCGGTGTTACTCGTCCGTCGATCAGGCCCTTTAGATAATATATAAAAAATCCTTTGAACAATACAGAGATTCAAGGTAACAAAGCGACATCTATCGGTTAAACAATATCAGTTTTGTTAGGAGCGCGACAAATTATAATACCTAATTCTTGAACGTGTTTTTTACGTTGCTACAATAAGCTACTTAATATGAACTGAATTATTAGAATGGCAAGTATTTGTTCTATTCCAAACTGTTATATATTCAGCTAGTTTATATGTAAAGGAATAATTATTCGTAAATAAATAGATTTCAATTGAAATAACTAGTTTAGTCCGCTGAATGTAAATTGAATGGAGTACAGGCATTGAATTCTAAGTAGTCACAAGTTTCGAGGGTCCTATTTTATCCTCGATTACTTTATTAAGAACTTAAATATCTTAAGTATATATTTACTTTACTTGTGATAACACAAAACTCAGTTTGAGGTGTTGCTACACAGTCCTACCCCTATGGTACTTTTGTTTACTGACCAATACTAACAGAACACCTAAGATTAAATTACATAGAATATTATTGTTATTTACTGATTATTATGTAGAAGTATGGTGCGTAAGTCTACGAAGATACAGGACTAAAACAAATTTGTATGCACTTTCGTATAATATCTACGTAAACGTTTGCCTGTGTGTGTGAGAGCTGTGAGAACAGAACACATCCTTTAAATTTTCTTTTTGTAACTTTTCTTTTTTGACTAATAATAAATAAATTTGTTTAATGGTTTAAGATCCCGCTATACAACGACCTTCACCGAGATGCTTATTTAATGAAACTTATTTCATATATAATTTAATATGTCAATAAATATAATCCATATGGGTTGCCTAGCAAATTTCAGTCCAGAGTATGTTTAATTTATTTAAAAAAAAAATATTTTTTTAAACATTTTACCGGCATGATTATTAGATAAATTCTATACCAATCGAAAGTATGAAGCCCATAGAATATGCAAACGTTAGGTTGTTTTTAATCAATTAATTATTTATGTGTATATTTTTTATGTGACACTAAAGTATATATACATCTTTAGTATAAAAGAAGGTTATAGTGATACATATATAATACTACCCTGATTAAAAATATTGATTGAAAAAGTTCAAAAAATTTAGTACATGCAAATTATAAAAAAAAAAATTTTTTTTAAATATTAATTAAACATACTCTGGACTGAAATTTGCTAGGCAACCCATATGGATTATATTTATTGACATATTAAATTAAATATAAAATAAGTTTCATTAAATAAGCATCTCGGTGAAGGTCGTTGTATAGCGGGATCTTATACTATAAAAACTGTTTTAAATTTCTGCAAATTTGAACAAAAAACTAAAACTACTAGACTAGACTAACAAAATCCGATTAAAGAACAGGGGCAGAAGGCTCACCTGATGGTGATCACCGCTCCGCCGCCCATAGACACTCATATGCCAGAGGGCTCGCAAGTGTATTGCCAACATTTTAATAATTTGAACCAGCTGCCCACTGAAGTATTTCCGAACCAATTCGACTTAGGGTCGTTCAAGAAGCGAGCTTACCAATTTTTAAAAGGCCGGCAACGCACTTGTGAGGTTTCTGGCATTAAGAGTGCCCACGAGCGACGGTATCACTGAATGTATGTATGTTATTGATATGACTATGAATATTGATATCGAATTGGTAAAATAATTGATAACTCCGATCGAAGCATTTGTTTTAAACGATATTCATTTTTTTACATCCTCTGACGATATTTGCAGCACGCATTCTGTCAATGTTATGTCAAATTTATTAATTTAATATAAAAATATATTAAATTAATAAATATATTATTTAATTTATTATTTATATATATATATATAAAGTCAGGATTACTTAATACGGCGGTAAAGTATTCTTAAATTTTGTAATATTCCGCGCAATTTTCGTAATTTTTTCTTCCATAAGAACCTTCTCCTGACAATAACAAACACGACAAAAAAAGAACTAGCGAAATCGGTCCAGCTGTTCAAGCGTGATTCCGTGACCAAGGGAAATAGGGCTTTACTTTTACATATATAGATATTATATTTAATTTTTTCAACATTATTGTATCGGCATGGTCTGTAAGGATAATGTTTGTATTTCTTATTTAATTAATAAATACGTATAAATACTGGATTTAACCATTATAGATCTCATTAAATAGTAAGTATATTGTTTACATTGTTCTTTACAAGTAAGATTTATTTAAATTTTTGTTTTGTACAAAACTTTCTAGCATTCAATAATCGAAGAGGGGCACGTCCTCAAATTTGTTTGTCTTCTACCAAGTTAGCGATTGAAGTTGGACGAAACTTCGGAAAACATCTTTATTATCATTGAATAGGTATTTGGGATGTTATTTTAGATCAGATACTTCTTCTCTAGACAGTACTTGTTGGTTGTCTCATTATGGTGGCTTAGCAAAGTTCGCTTACAAATGTATCAAAGAATACAATTGTTGACAAATTTATTGACGCTTATTATTCCCGACGCTAAAACGACGGACTGTGTTTGGCCGACGCTTTTTTAAATCTCTTTATAATAAAACCTCGCTACATACAGATTCTCAGAGAGTCCAACTATCCAGATATGAACCCACAAAATATATAAAAACTATGCTAGCCACAGACACATACAGAAGCGTTACTACATGTTTTGGCATAACTCAGAGGTTACAAAAATCAGACACGCACACACTCACATTCATATACTCAATACTCATATACTCACACATACTTAATGTCTTAGACAATTTTCTGTTTGATTAGATTGAACATTAATACTACTTTTTCTTAAAAAATACTTTTATATATAAATATTCCTTTGGTTTTAAACATGCAACAAACACGGGAAACTGTAACATGGTCACCCACAACAGAAGGGCTCCCTAGTAGGGACTAGCATTAGTAAATTTTGTCACATATTTGTTATGAATAAAGAATTATTAATTGAAATAATAATATAATATAATTAAAAAAAAAACACCAAAAATAAGTGGTTTTATATAAAGGTTGCAAATGACAGTTTATCAACAGGACACAATTCGAACTGTCATTGCAATGATTATTACTAAATTATGGCTAATTACTCTATCGTCTCTGTTTAATGTAGACAGAAGAGTGACTTTAGTTAAAGCCATGCAGACAGATTGAATTTTTAAGAAATAAGGAGAATATCGATGACTTCAGAGAATACTTGTTAAATCTTAAACACAAAGAGAGCTAGTCAAGGTAGTCAGCCTTGACTCTTGCCTAAGTTTTCATGAATAGTAATAGCTGTAGTAGACATTTTTAAGTGTACTGTAATAGCTAGTACGCGTAATTCGTCAGCTGGTTAAGAATTGGCTGTATCAGTTCGCGTAACCTGGTCGATTTGCTTTACAGATTATGTCCATTTAGGAGTTCGCAATTAACAAATAAAATTACTAAAACATAAGAAAGCTGAAAGTTACCTCACTATATCTATTCATTTACAAACAACACAACCACTATTCGAACAATATTTTTTTATGGGATCTCGCTGTTGGCCAATATTTTGGCGGAATTGGCGTTTTTCCGCGAAAAGTGCAAGGGTGTCTTCTGCAAGACCCGGATCTCGGATTGAGCCGTTGCGGGGTGGTTAATCTCCTAAAGTGCAGAACGGAAGCTCACTGGAGTGAGCGATCTACGATACCAAGGTCCGCGCCTTCTCTAGGCGGTTTTTTACTTACTATACTTTCGTTCATAATCATAAAAATCATAATATTCTATTCTAAGTATAACATAATTAAGCTGAAGCTTCAAAGGTATTTTTGCGTTGATTCAATTCTACAAGCTACAAGCCAACATAATAATTGCTGCCGGGCATCGAATTCAAGACTAATATAAGCCAAGGAATTATGATAGCGGAGTGTATCATACTATCAGGTATCTTAGTAACTTTAGGTAGGTTTTAGTAACTATACGTAGTGTAAATTAGAGTGAAAGCTTAAGTGCTCGTGAACATAAGTGCTAGGTTTATACGACAGTTCTATAAATATACTTCTCGATTTCTGCAATCAAATTTTTTTTTTTTAAGACAATTCACACCAATTGACCTAGTCCCATGCTAAGCTGGTGAAGCTTGTGTTATGGGTACTAGGCAACGGATATACATACATATTATAGATAGACATATAAATATATATTTAAACACCCAAGACCTAAGCACAACACCAAATGCTCATCACATCGATGTTCGTCTCAGCCGGGGATCGAACCCGGGACCCATGGATTCGTAGTCAGGGGTACTAACCACTAGACCAATCAGTCGTCATACAGTATTGTCTTTGATTAACATAACCTTTACACATTTAATATAATTGTAAATTTATAATAATACAATTATTTAACATAATTGTAAATTTATAATAATACATAACTTTAATCCGGTAAAAAGTTTTTTCTTTAAATATAAATATACTTCTTACTGGGCTCTAAATTAAGTACAATAAATTATTTTATATTATATTAGACTTAAAACACTTAATGCTAGAGCCCAAATAGAGTTAGGCGGGGTAACAGTTAAATTAGATTTTAAAAAGTTAATACTAGAGAAACGCAAGCTATTGTCCATTTTTCGAATTTTATTACGTTTCGCAAATTACTAACCAAAAAATCAAAAATGGTTTCGGTTTAATCGAAAAAGGTGAAATTCATTGTTCTTTCCGCTCAGGTATCACGGATAACGTCCGGCGCGTGTATCGTAAAAGCTTTCGTCCACCGTAAAATGACAAAAGGACCATATGAAGATTCTTTTATCTAGGCGCACTCGTAAAACTCGCTAATAAAATGAAAGATTCGTATACAATGTCTTTTTGTTTGACACGTTGTAAAATACGAAAAAATCATTCATATTTATACTTAACTTCACTTATAACGATTGTAAAATACGTTTTAGGTACAATTTAAAAATAAAAATTACATTTAGCCAACTACGTAAGCACTGTAGGAGGTGAAGGGGGTGGTCTTTTATTTTCTTATTTAGTGATTACGTCAACAGTAATTATTTACTTTTTTACATATATTACCCACACTACTTATAACTTAATGTGGAACACGGTGAAATGGTTGCAGCTCCTTACAAACGTTGTGTAAAACAAAAAACTTTGCGATTAAAAAGAGCGAACGGAAGAGTTCTAGATTTGAGGCAGTAAATGTAAAAGTAGAAGCCTTTAATGTATAATTCTTTTTCGACGTTCATAAGTGTACATTGAATATGATTGATAAATGATTTTTGACTTTTGACACAATGTCTATGCTTGAAAACGAAGATTTTCGAGGATTCCTACAAAAAATTTATACATTTATGTACTATTATTTCTGAGAGCTTTGCTTACTTTTGCTGACAAGAGGAAGGGGAGGGGGATAAATTGCAGTAAATCTGCTTACGTAATACTTGAATGGCCCCTTACAGTCAATTAGTATTTACATTTTAATTTGCGGATGCAGCACACCCATGCCACTTCTTCGATACAAAGAGTCCCCTTGGGAGTTTGGTGCTACTCGATTGTGAGGAAATTGCTTGGACCTGCCTTGCGATTCTGTAACTCACTGTATGTAACTCACAAACAATAAACTACAAGCTCCATCCTTATCAAATGCCAAATCGTAAAATGACTGCTTTACGACTGATTTGAGCGCGACCGCCGCTGTGAAAACCGCTGTGTGAGGTTGAAAAGTGAGTTACAGAATCGCAAAGCTGGTTAGTGCTGGGCCTTCTTAAGTTCTCATGTCGTTTTCACACGTGTATATCCTTTTTATAGCAAAATTTAAGTATTTAATTGTGCTAGTTTTAGCATGTATGATGTTTAACAGCCCAAATAAAAAATCTTATCGCTAATATTAAAGCGAGCCAGTTAACTCAATAAGAAACTTATGAACAACTAGCTGTGCCGTTCAAAATTTTTGAAGTGAAACTTCTTTAGGCGCATGAGGGTAATTTTTACGGAAACGTCACGAAGATGTGCAGCGTTTTTGTCGAAGAAAAGGGAGAGAGCGATTGAGACCGATTGAAAGAGAATGAGAAGGGCGAATATTGAAATCTCAAATGACGATTTTTTCATTAAAATGCCACGTGTTTTTATTATCGAAAAAATAAATTTATAGTTAGTATTAGTTTTCGACACTTTTAATACTTTAATGACAAATTAATTCAATAAATCCCTAACATATCTTCCCTTTTCCCTCCCTCTTAGTCTCGGAAATCTAAAGTTTTAGATTTGTATAAATCAAGAACAAGATTTAGTTTTCCAAAGAATTTTGCACGCACGCACTTCTTTTATTAAAATCAGTCACCCTGTTTCAAAGGAGTGCCTTTCACCGTGAAACGGGATTTTTATTTGTATATGTAATATATTTAACCAAATATTTTATTATAAGATTTTAAGGTATTCTGCTTAATTTATATATACACAAACGCATTATGTAAAACGAATAAAAATTATTTCGTTTCCAGGAACGCTTACAAAGTTTCATTCTACGATCAATGGTAAGCTAAGCGGAAGTACGGAGTGCCATTTCACGTCATTGATGCAATCGCTGGGACGGTATTAAGCAAAGGTTTGAAATAAAAAAATACCTTTAACATACACAAAGTCTAATAAAGAGATAAAACACAGCTCGGGTTTATTTTATATTACGTAAAGTAAGCATCTCAAGAGAAATTATAAATGAAAATGTTTAAAGAACTTTATTTCTCATTACAAAAAAAATATTTTTATAATGAGAAACTTAATATAATTTACGAACGAGATACGCGTCGCCATCAGCTATCTCCATTTAAGTCTATTAGGCTCATTCTAATATGTATATTTAATGCCCTTTTGAATTGGTTAAACTCGCTTATATTACGAATTTAAGAGGGTAATTGATAAAATAATATTATTATAAATTTTTATAAAACAAACCAAACTTGCCAGAGGGCTCGCAAGTGCGTCGCCGCACTAAAATAGTTTATATAAGAAGATCTTGTACAATGTTATAATATTTGTGTTTTGTTATGTTAAGTACCTATTCTGAGATAAGCGAATTCAGCTGGATTGAATGGTAAAGATTATAGTGCGTTTCTGGGTCTAGAAACACCGTTGGCGTTATATATTAAACCACTATACATTTCTACATAAAACTACGAACTTGCAAAAAAACATATGAAGAACAATGAAAAGGTGCGTAGGTACGTGGACCACGTGTTGCGCCATGACCGCTACCACCTCCTTCAATTAATTATAATGGGTAAAATACGGGGTAAACGGAGTGTTGGTAGAAGGAAAAAATCATGGCTTCGCAAGTCGCAACTTTAGGGAGTGACAGTAGACATGTCTACAATAAGTTAAATATATATAAAGGACTCGCTTCTGAACACACCTTACACAGAATTGGAGAAGCTACTGAGCCCTAATCTAGTTGATTCATACATATTCACTCACATTACACTCACTGATTCACTCACATGCAGTCACACACTCACACGTGTTACGAGTCGTATAAGCTGTTAAAAAATAGGAGAAGAATTTCTTTTAAACAGTTTTGAAAAAAAATAATGAAAAGTATACGTAATATATTTTTTTTTATGTAATAGGAGGGCAACGAGCAGGTAGCTCACTTGATGTTAAGTGATACCAGGACACTCACAAGTGCGTTGCCGGCCTTTTAAGATTCATATTATATTAATTGTTATGGAAGAGCTGGGAACACTGACACAGGGACTTAAAAGGGTTACAAAAACTTACACATTGACGTGATTCGCGGGCGGCCCGACGCGACGTGATTCAATGTGATCCAAAGGAACAAAAGGGAAAATAAAAATAGGGCGGGGCGACTCACAAAAATATGTAAAAATTAGACGTGCAAGTGGAATTACGAAATAATGATGCGTAGACAATATTACAAATACAATTGCGAAATATCTATATAGACAATAATCACACCTCTACAGTATCAATCTAACACTTTTACATCCTTTTTTATACAGTATACATTCAATAACATATTATTTTTCATATTGTCAAACAGCCCATTGTCACATTACATACACAGCTCGATTAACAAATATAGACAGCCTGTAAGTTGACCTTTGCACCTTGATTTAATTATACGAGCAATTAATTAAATAAAGAAAATTTATTCATATCGCTCGAATAGAAACTCGGGTTTGATTTTCGCGCTCCTAGGACTGCTAACTGACTCGTAAAATTCACTGAAAAGTAAAAATTTCCTCCAAATTGACATGCATGATTTAATAGAAATAGAAACGTTGCACAAATTAAAATCCCGAATACTTTAATCCCGTCACAAACGTAAAAAAGGGATCCTGAATAAATATTTGTAACTAGTATAAAAATGAAGCAAAACTGTAGCTAGTTGAAAAATTCATTTTTGCTTGGCTCTTTTTGTGAGTATTCAATTAAAGGGAAAATGAATCGTGATACGTTACTATTCGTAGTATTTTCAACCGTGAAACTACGAGTGGTTCGCTGGAAACGCTTTTACGTACTTCGATTTCCACTAAAGTTAGGCATTGAATGACGCGAATGAGTAAATTCAAAATTGGTTACCATTTACGAACCAAAATTATTTGTAAATGTTAAACCAATCTAATTGCCCTCCTAATTAATGAAATAACTCTAGAAAGTCTCCGAAAATTCTTTTTCACCACAACACAAATTACACATATTTAAAGTTAATTTACTTTTTTAAGTGTTTTGCTTATTTTAATAAGATTTTTAAGAATATTTTTGTAAATATATTTTATGACAGAAAATAGGTAGCAATAACGTAAATCCCAATCTAAAACCTGAGATAAATAAATCAGTGGCGCCTCAAGCTTTTTAGATCTGGGCCTCAGATTTTCACGCCGTCCAAGGGTCTAAGGCAGCCGGTGTGTGTCCTCACGATGTTTTTCTACATTATTCGAGTGGTTAAATGCGCACATAGAAAGAAAGCTATTGGCGCACAGCCGGGGATCGAACCTACGACCTCATATATGAAATTCGCACGTTCCAGTCATTTGACCAACACTACTTACCTAGAGAACTGATAAAAACTTGAGATACTTGTGAGAGATTGTTGTGTTGAAAATAATAAAATACGAACCTTTTTTAAAAATACCATTAAAGTATTACTGGAAGACCATTTTAATAGAAATAAGAAAAAGAAATTTTCTTAATACGAAAACAGTGAGGTAAACAATTAGAAAATCAATAGCTGTTTTTTTTCCTATCAGACTCCGTATATTTTCGCTATAATTGAGAAAATTAATTGGAGTTTTTATACGTTTTTCACCATCTGGATTTCCTCTCGATTTCCCTAGCGGATCTAACGGAAATCACCGGGTGAAATTGTTTTTATAATAAGCGTTAATTAATTTCATTAGTGTTAATTTCATTAGTAATAAATACCGTGTTATATTTTAAATTACTCCGGTGGTAATCTCTGCTTACCAACTTATCAACATTGATATTTTTTTAATGTTTATGACACAATGAAGGCGGATTATCACTATTAAACGACCTCTATTTTTCAGAAATATTTGAGTATATCTACAATTTCCGGCGAAAACCAGTGCAATGATGAAATACCTTGAATCAGGGTATTAAAGTGTTATCAGCCGCTAAGCTTTAGGGACCACCTCTACATTATTATAAAGAGTACTCCGCCTATATACATACCTGGCGGAGTATTCTTTATAATTCGGTAGAAATAAATAAAACATAACAGTTCTTTAACCATCGAAAACAATGCCCGTTCGCCGCCCGTTGAATTATCTGTTGGCACATATTAAACGTGATGTAAACGAGATCTTATATACAGTATTATATTATAATTTAATAATAGGTAACAAATCAAATTTCTATCTTATGATATCAAGATTTTTTTAGAATGGATTCGGGAAAACTAACAATCACCATGGTCTCTTTGATAACTAATGTTTAAACGCTTTCATAAAAAAAATCAGTGGCGCTACAACCTCTTTAGGTCTTGGCCTCAGATTTCTGAATCTGTTTCATGATCATTTTTCAATCTAATAGGCAAGTAGGTGATCAGCCTCCAGTGCCTGACACACGCCGTCTACTTTTTGGGTCTAAGACATGTCGGTTTCCTCACCATGTTTTCCTTTACCGTTCGAGCAAATGTTAAATGCGCACATAGAAAGAAAGTCCATTGGTTTACAGCCGGGGATCGAACCTACGACCTCAGGTATGAGAATCGTTCGCTGAAGCCACTAGGCCAACACTACTCTATAACGCTTTAATAGTTCTATAAATTACTTCGCAAATATTCACAAACTTTTCCTCAAACAGTCGTTCATAAGCAACCACATAAATTAGATCGTTCTAAGCATTCCAAATTGCCGTCTACCACGCTTTAGATTGATACGTTGCGTCCCTCGTGATATGCTCCCCAAGGATCCGCAATGCTGACGTAGGAAAGGGGAGATAAAAAATTACTTTGCGACTGTGACCGAGCGCAGCTGAGCAACACGGCTACATGTGCATTCCGAGCGCACAATTTGATAAATTATTCCGAATTCTGTGATGAAATTGCGAAAAAGAAATTACACGGCTGCGACTTGTGAATTGTAAAATTCTTTTACGGGATGGGGATACTGAATAATGTCTCATTATTGTTATAAATATTACTTTTATAACAAATGAAATACTTGTGTAGTTTTCTGTATTTAAATGTGACATATTTTGTCTGTTCGTGTTCCACAAGTCAATAACAAAGAAAACCCTGTCTTGCTGGCATGCCATGGACATTAGCATCTTAAAGTTGAGGAGAATAAATAAACAAGAAATGTTGACATTCGCTACAAAACAAAACTAAGCTCTAAGGCTAAAACGGAAAAGGGCAGTTAATATTGGAAAGAGATGTATAGGACGACAAAAGAAAAGATAGACAGATAACGTTATAGAACTAGCGGGAAAAAACTGGATGAATGTTGCTCAAGACAAAGAGAAATGGAAAAATATGGAGCAGGCTTTTACCCTAAAAGGCCACTAAAAAAGAAAAAACTAACTTTAAAATTTTAGAACTAATACTAACACAACTAATATTCATATTAAGAAATGTAAACCAACCAATTGTTGTATGGATTCATTAATAAAGCATCTTTATATATATAATTCTACTGTACGTGTCTATGTCACTGAACTCCTCTTAAACGGCTCTACCGATTTGAATGAATTTAATATATAACTCTCTCGACATGTGTTCGTAATTAAACTCCTAAACGGCTGGACAGATTTCGATGAACTTGTTTGTGTGTTTAAGTCGACAATGATTTACATTATTAGATTTTATTTTTGTTTGTACGACGTGTGTACAGGACAACGTCTGTCGGATCCTCTAGTATATAATCTCGTATCATCTCATAATATACGTTTAAATTTGAATTAAAAACGTATGTATAAATAAATATTAAAAACGACTTAAAATGTGGGATTTAATATGTGATAAGGAGGTTCGCTTGGTAATCTGTGGTTCTCATTTTTCAAATTTCAAATATGTCTGAGAAAATTCCCCATACATTTTTTCAGAAGTTTTTTTGTATACAAGACTGTTTTAAGGAAAATACATGTTCAAACTTTGGTTACATCTTTTTAACAGACTTTAATAAATGCTAATTGTAAAGTTCAATTTACGTAAATTGATAGTTAAAAAGCTAATGCTTGAGAATCTTCAATCGCATAATAGCTTGCAAATAATGGAAAGTACGGATTCAAAACGTATTGGAGCTTTATGAAGGCATTCTCAATTGATTTGCATCACGGACAAAGCAAGGTGAGTCCATTGGAATTCTGAGCAATTCAGTTCGTAAAGACTCAAGTGAATTAAATGGATAGGCAATAAAATTATGTGAATTCTCTTACAAAGTTAATATTTGAAGGCATAGTGATATTTTGACTTTGTTATCATATCAAAGCTACTGATGCCCTAAACATTGCAAAGCTTAAATGGAGATGGGCAGGGCATGTAGCAAGACTGTCTGACGATTGATGGACCATAAGGGCGACCCTGTGGGGAGGCCCTATTGGGAAACAAAACAGAGGAAGACAGCTCACGAGATGAGCGGTTGACATTACTAAAACAGCTGGTTCGAGCTGGATGCAACTCACCCAAATCCTGGAGATCCTCGGAGGATGCCTTCACATGCGGAAGAGTTCTTGCAAAATTAGGAAATAGATATAAAAATAGTGTAATTTATTTTCGTAAAAAATATACACAAACTTTATAATAGGATGAAGTTTACTTTGTTCTTATACAAGAAATAAAAAGGCTCTTTTATTATTTTATTTGTTTATCATATCAATAACAGAGCATACGGAAATATATTTAAGTTTTGTGTCCTGCGTTCTTGATTATCGTGTCTAGCCCAATGTTAACCTATATCAATCAAACTTGGTTAACATGATGAAATGAAATTAAACTCAAATAGTTAATATACGATAAATTGTATTTATAATAAGACAATAAACGTTTTTACTTATATTATATTTAGTTAAAACTGTCTTGTTTGAATTGAATTCCGAATACCGCATAGTTATTGTTAAAAAAAATAAACCCATGAAACGGTGTAATTTCGTATATCAAAAACATCAAAATATTTTTCTAGAACGGACTTCACTCCATTTGTAACGAAAAACCCCCGATTTGTATAAATGAAGAAACTGGCACTGTACAAATTTAGGGTTTTGCAAATCAGTAATACCGGTCTTACGTCATGATAGTTGGGTTGGACAAAATACGAAACAAATTCGTTTTGGTACTTGTTGTAAATTTTTCATAGCTCCAACAGCCGTTTATCTTTTCATACCAACTATGACTCGTCCAGATATTAATTGACACTTATTTATTCCTAGTAAGGCCTGAAAATAAGTACCATACTATCAAAAACATACCATGTAAAAAATCTAGTTCTACGGTCTTGTGAGATCCGAATTGGATTTTTTGTAGTCCCTACTTAAGTGGCTTCGTCTCAAGTTATTACATAATTAGTTAACCTTACAACATCTTATAGTGACCATGTCAATATTACAACTCTGTTATATTTCAAATACATACATTGACTTGGCAATCACACTAAACAATCTGTTTATACAATGTTGAGCAACTAAAAGTTCTGGATCCTAATTTAATCCACAACGTAGTTACAGTGGTATGGCCTGAAGTACTTCGAGAAAGCATGATACGGCCGTTCTTTTTTGCTTGACTAGGCGGCTTTGGTCGGGCTTGCCGTGCCCCCAGATAGTGCAAATTATGTAAAAGTAAGTAACAAAATATACATTAAACCCAAATGCAAATCTGAACTCAAACACGACGTCGCAAACGTGGCTTTGAAATTAACACCTCAAATTAGAAACAATTCGATGAGATATCTAAATCCGAAAAGGATTGCGTTGCATGCGGGATCGTCTTTTGTAAATACAGCAGAAACTCAAATTATTAAGGTCAAAATAAGCCTGAAATACCCATAAAACTCGTAAAAACTTCGTGATAACATGAAATACAGAGCTCACTGGACTTTTATCTCGTGAACTTTGCCATAAAACATATCTTTAGTGAATTTGAGATTGCGTCGAAATTTTAAGACTTACTCGGAAGTCTCGAATCTAAAGTAGGTTTTGGTTTCTTGGTTGTTTTAGACTGGGCACGTTCTTCAAGATATCTGTAAGTGATCATTTCATACGAATAAAAGTTAGGTGAGTTATGTGAGAAGGCGATTTACGATTTAGTTTTAATACGTTGTAAATATGTAGGATTCATATCAAAACTATATATAGTCCAAACAGTCAGGAGGCTCCTCTGTTGTTGGACACTGTCCTGTTCGCGACTTCCTGCTCTTAAGAATTGGTACACTCTTTTCCTGAAAGAAGAAATGCAAGTTTTGCCTTTTTTATACAGAACTGGTCAGGTTTGGCCGCAATTCCACCTGATGTGTAAATCGAAAAGTGAGATGCGGCCTATTGGAGTGCACGCCTGTCCAGGAGCACGGCTGCCGCTTGAATGAAAGCTCAAAGCATGAATCACTTCGGGAAGATTGACTGGGGTGGAACTCCTCCACTCCTGTTTTCACAAGAAACGACAATACTAATGGTAATGTAGTGCTGACGAGTTTTCGAATGTGTGTGGAAAGCAGGTTAATGTATTTGATAAATATTATATAAATTTAAAATGTTGTGTAGTATATATTTCATTTTTTGTATGTGTTATAGCTGTAAGCTATAACATTTTCGCGCAAAAATTTGAAGCCAACTGAATGATTACCTTTTTTTTATTGCACAGACCGGGCCTGGACGTTAATCATCTACAAACATACGTTTTTAAATACTATTTATAATTTATTTACATATAAGAAATTGGATCCCCCAAAGCACGAATTTTGAAATCGGTTATACGAGCGTTCAATCTATGTCTAATCTGGTAATTTAACGAAATAATGTCTTGATAGAATTATCTAGGGATGGGACAATTCAATTTTCAACAGTCGCTTTTCACCTTTCTGTAGCTCAATAGTACAATGCTTATGTTTATTGGTTGGTGAAGTCAGTTTCCGCTCTTAGACTCGTACTCGGTCCGATGTGCGTACAGTCCTGGTAACATAGCCAGCCTTCTAGAAGCAGAGAAGTCTCCTGGGCACGTTGCAGGCCTAATGGAGCGACCTCACTGCTCGCAACAGCCTCGCATTCTAGGACTACGTGGGTGACTGATTCCTCTGCGCTGAAGCCTCTGCACATGGGGCGCGTCTGTCGCAACTAGGACAAAAAGATGTTTATTAACGAGACAATGGCCCGTAATTGTCCTTATCATTGTTTTGTGATTACATTACACTTTTGACTGTTTATGACGACATCGTTTAGAACAACATACCGGTTATATTGACCAAAATGAAAGGTCCCGGCTGAATTCTATTGTATTAGGTACTTATTAACAACTTCACCTACTAGCGGAGCCATTTTCGACTGTCTGTAGTCCGCATTTCGCGATCTCTATATCTCTAAAGTAAAATAGGCGGGTAGTTTTTAAAGATACGAAATGAGGGTACTTCATAATATCATATATGATAATAATATCTGTCCGAGAAGCCTCAAATTTTTCACAACTGAGCGTTAAGGAAGTATGGGCCACGCACCACCACTGTGTGGAACACGCTTCCCACTGAAGTGTTTCGAAATCAATTCCTTCAGTTCTTACCTCTCTGGCATTGAGAGTTCATGAGCGGCGGGTATCACTAAATATGAGTTTTGCTGTATAAAATAAAACTCTTAAGAAGTCACTATAGATTTTAAAGTATCGATACTTCTAAGCAGCACATCACTACGAATGCTCAGATAGCCTATTAACACTGACAATATTGTTCAGCCAACGATAATATTTTCTTTTATTTCAGACTCCATTAATTTAATCAGTCAGCCCAGTTCTTATATTGTTTTAATACAAAGACAAAAAACCAAGGGTCCAAGACAGGGTTGAGGTTTAACAGCTGGGTAATTGATTGAATTGATACTTATGAATAAAATTCCTAACGAAATTACTAGGAATTAAGTTGGCGCCTGGTAGATAGTACCGGTGACCCCACAGCTGGAGCTTTTCCAGCCAGCTTTAAAGGTATACTGCTACAGAGACCAAACTTTTTAAATTAGTTTTAATTTTTAATTACTTTTATTATTTCTATATAGGAATTACATAGTACGAAGTCACAACATTGTAATAGGGTTGTATCGCTATTGATATTACAGATTCAGCCTGCTTAGGCACACTAATAATTTAAATATGTAAGTAATATGTATTTATTTTAGTATTTTTTTGATGTAACTAATTAGTTAATACAGCACCTGACCCCCAGAGGTCCATAATGGTCATATTAAAAAGAGCAATAAACAAAACAACAACAATACATAATTTGAACTAAAGTTTTTCACTCACAATTAAAATTTGACCTAAAATTACCAGAGGCGCTACAACCTTTTTAGGTGTGGGCCTAAGATTTCTGTAACAGTTTCATGATAATTTGTCAATCTAATTGGCAAGTGGGTGATCAGCCTCTTGTGCCTGACACACGCCGTCGACTTTTTGGGTCTAAGGTATGCCTTTTCCTCAAGATGTTTTGCTTTACCGTACGAGCGAGTGCTTCAGGCGCACATAGACAGGGATCGAACCTACGATCTCAGGGATGAGAGTAGCACGCTGAAGCCACTAGGTTAACACTCCTATAAAACTGTATTTATCGATCTATAGCTTTCTTACTTACACAGTTATCTCTTATCTAGTTATATGTAAGGTTGATTAATTGGAAATATATGAGCTTTTAACTAAATTAATAGCATAATAATAATCACTATCACTTGAACAACTTTATTAATTCGTTCCCAAACTATCGCCCCTATTTTTAAAGACATATAGTTCTTTATCGCGTACTATTATTAGGGAATCGTATATTAGTACTCCAATACTGTAGCCGATCTTTGGGCGGAGAGACTGACAATATTTTCTTTTTATTTCGTGTCTCGGCTGGAAGCAATTACAAGTGCAATTAAGTTATTTTGACGGTTAACTGGGAGTTACGTTTTGGGTATTATTTATTAATATAATTTTTAATGCGGTTGATAACTGGATTTGTATTAATACGTTCAGATTTAAAAGGCCTCATTTAGGAGTATTTGTATATTGTCGATGATCAACAAACCCTAGAATGATATCGGGTAAAAATATATTAATTTCCGACACAAGTATTTAAAATGCGGTTGTTAAGAACATACATAATAATAAAAATAATAATAATTGAAAATAATAATAACTTGAAAAAGTTTGGTCCCTGTGGTAGTGTATCTATCCCATAAGTAAGGTTTTGTATATCTTAAAAGTTTTCAGCATTTCACCCTTAAAATTTAAGCGTATAGAGTTTACGATATTTTGTGAGACTTGTTAATAGGTACACAAAAATGGTATTCATGAAAATCGGTTGTTTCGGAGGAGTATGTGGTATAGTTAAATTAAAAGTTTTTAATGCAAACGAAGAGAAATATTATTGTTCAAAACGATACAAATTCCATCATTACATTAAATCTAAAAAAAATTAAATACTTTATGTCATATAAATTATTATCAATACTGTAATCTATCCATCTAATTGCTATTATTAAATCCTGTCAAGTGCCTGTGATAAAGGGTGTACGTATACAAAAATTCCATCCAAGACAGAAATAAGATGCTTACATTCCTAAAGAATAATTACACTATTATATCGGGAGAAAAATATTCTTATAAATGTTAAAGTGAGCTGTGAAAACCTATTAGCGCTGTGTTGGCTTCAGCGGGCGATTCTGATAAGGTCATAGGTTCGATCCCCGGCTGTGCACAATTGGGCTTTCTGTCTAGGTGCGCATTTAACATTCTGCCGTCGGTAGGAAACTGACTTGCCTTAGACCCAAAGTCGACGGCGAGTGTCAGGCACAGGAGTCTGATCACCTACTTGCCTTTTGGTCTAAGATCCCGATATACAACGACCTTCACCGAGATGCTTATTTAATGAAACGTATTTTATAGTTAATTTAGTATGTCAATAAATATAATCCATATGGGTTGCCTAGCAAATTTCAGCCCAGAGTATTTTAATTAATATTAAAAAAAAATATTTTTTTAAACATTTCACCGGTATGATTATTAGATAAATTCTATACCAATCGAAAGTTTGAAGCCCATTTTATATGCAAACGTTAGGTTGTTTTAATCAATTAATTATTTATGTGTATATTTTTTATGTGATACATATATAATACTACCCTGCTTAAAAATATTGATTGAAAAAAATTTAAAAAATTTACTACATGCAAATTATAAAAAAAAAATTTTTTTTTAATATTAATTAAACTTACTCTGGACTGAAATTTACTAGGCAACCCATATGGATTATATTTATTGACATATTAAATTAAATATAAAATACGTTTCATTAAATAAGCATCTCGGTGACGGTCGTTGTATATCGGGATCTTATACTATATTATATTGACATATCATGAAACAGATACAGAAATAATACTGAGGCCCAGGCCTATCAAGGTTGTAGCGCCACTGGTTTTTATAATCTATTCCTAAAACCTTTTACATAAAAATTGTTTTATGCCAACCATACAAAATGTTTTAAGATATTTTCCGCGTAGGTACAATATATATTATATATAGTACGATAGTTAATAAAAAAGTTGCCAAATAAACCATCGTTCGACGTAAAACAAATAAAACAGAAGAATAGAATTCGGAATTCCTAAAATGCAGGAAAGAACAAAATCAGTTCTTTTAAATGTGTTACTGACTTCATTTAAAGTTCTCTCCAGAATTTCACTACATGCAGCTTAAACTTCGCAAAACACTTCAGACCGGCTTACAATATGTAGTGAAAATTTCATTTTGCGCTATAAAAGTTCCTTTGCTCTAAACTCGGTGTTTGGAGTTGTTATGTCGAAGTAATAAAATTAAAAAATTATACGTGAATAAAACAACACCCCTAAACCAAATCAGTCTAATTACATTTTAACAAAAGCATTGTTCTCTCCCAAAACGTAAACAGAACTTAACAGAAGGTCGCGAATTATTTTATAAATTTGCGTTTGAGTAGTGTTTTTGAAATATATGATTATATATTTTTATTTCTATGAATAAGGCGGTAACTTCTTAGGAATGTTTAAGAATAGCAGAAACAGACAAAAAATTGGCGGGCCTTTTCAGCAATCTTTACACACTACTTTTGCCAAACAGTTTCTAGAGCAGTTCGCGGTTATTATAAATATTCAAGATTTTATTTATTTTTTAAAGTTCACCAGATCACATATAATGCTTTATCTACAATATATGTTACAAGTTATGTTTCCTAAAATACATGACAATTGGTTAATATATTAAATGTTACAAAAAATATATTAAATAGAATACACTTCCAATTTTAGATTTTACTAGTAAGTTTTTGCATCTTGTTAAGCAAAAAATCACTAGTAAAACAGGGAAATAGGTATCAGATAGGCGGTTAACAATGTTTTTTTTTATATTGATCAGCCCACTACCGAATATGTAAATAAATATGATAGACAATTCTTGATCTGTGAAATCTAATAATGATTTTAACTGTATATACCTTTATCTAATAAACATTAGTTCATAATCTCAAAACAATGATAGGGACAATTACGGACAATTGTCTCCTTAATAATTAAATCTAAATTTAAATCTTTTTGTCAGAGGCTGTTTCAGCGCAGAGGAATCAGTCACCCACGTAGTCCTGGAGTGCGTGGCTGTGGCTAACCAACGTACAGAAATCCTCGGAGCAGTTAGGTCGCTCCGTGAAGCCTGCGAAGGAGACTTCTGTGCTTCTGGGAGGAGCTAAGCTGGCTTAGTTATTAGGACTTTACGCACAACGGACCGAGTACGAAGGGCGGAAACTCAGTCTACCAATCTTTCACCTTTTTAATCATTAGTTCAAAAGAAACGCTGGCCAGGCAGAACAGTCTCTATCCTAGTATTCACATTTAGTATTTCTACGCAAATAATTACGAAGGAATTTCGTTAATAATTTAGTAAGATAATTCATATTTTGGTAACCTACTTATCGGTACGGTTCGCCTATTATGTTCAACACGGCGTGTTGTTTCAATGTTTCGTGAACTTAAATACAGGCAAGTATGTTTTGGTTCTGGCTGAGAACTTGTTATTTGTGTTAAGCGAAATTGTATGAGAACGTTCCTACACGAGTAAATTATTAATTTTGAGCTTAATTTTGATTAATCAAAGAGATTTGGTAAATCATAATTTTAAGAACGGTGTGTTATCGTGCAAAATTTTCCTTTGTTATCCAAGAGTTTTAGAACTAAGATCGAGCCTTAATGGTTCAGTGAATGGACTACCTTGGTCTTACAACTTAATTACTAACATTGTTGAGGATATTAATATATTTTACAATATTCATACTTACCGTAACTTTGTGTATCACGCTCTGAATGAGGTTTAATTTTCTATTTAGTTTCTTTTTATATTGTGGCACATCCGTCACGTGGTGTACAATTGAATTGGCACCTTTATCCGCAAACCTAATATGCTATGATAGTACTAACTACTATTTCGTCATACCTACTAATAACAATATAATTGAAATCCGTAAAAACGCAAAAATAATCCAGTTTTGCATAGCTGTCGGAAAGAAAGCCATAAATCAATGAAATGAGGTCTCCACGGATGCTGTGTCGTTATCAGTCATTTCTCATCTATATCTACGTATAATAATGGCTATTGATAAGAAAGCTTATGTCATAATAAAATTGTTAGCGGCCTATATTTTTGAATAAAATAACACATTAAAACATAAATGTCAAAAGATAAATAACGGTAAAAGATTTAAGATCGAAATTGGTGCCGAGTTGATGTCACATTTCTGTGTTAACATTTTTTTATAGCAAATAATAAAATTTGTAATAAATCGTATCTGCGAATAGTGGACTGTTTTACACTCAAACCAAATAATTAATCCACAATCTCAAATTGAAAACAATCTAAGATCAGACCGTGACAGTTGATCGATCTCCAATCTGCATCCCAATAACCAAACCCTACGAAGACAATCCATTTTTGGCGACGCATAAAATGCTATTTGTCGTTCCATTTTGAGTTTACACTAAACCAAATAATCAATGTAAACCAAATAAAACCGTACTAATAACCATATTTAACATATTTTCTGTTGACGCTCATAACTGTTCTTGGTTATCTAATAAATACAGTCATTTTGAGTCTGAATTTGAGTGAAGCTCTAATTCCAATAAAGTTCCGACATATTAAAAGGAAATTACTAGAATCGTATTACGTTAATAACGTGTATTAGGCATTTAGCTTACATACATCATGTTCTCTTAATATCCGGTGGCGAATCTCAATATCCGCAGACTCATCTGTCAACATTACACACGCATAGATACATAATATATTTTAAGGACTGTCCGGCTACTCTGCAAATACCGAGATGCGCTACGATCTCGGCCTTGGCCTCAGATTTGTGCTTTGAGAAATTTTGAAGTAAAAACTTCTTTAGCGGCGTTGTACACTTTTTTTGGAATGGGTAAAAAATTTTAAACTCGTGTCAAGGCACGTGACCTGATCGGAAATTCGTAAGACGGATGGAGAGTAGACAGCTGGCGTGGCGTATTTATTGTAATATAAATTGTCATGTTTGAGTACGATAGCGAAATAAATAAATATTGTATTCTACCACATAAATGATAGTACTTTTATACTGATACTTAAAGCAATTCGTGCAAAATTATTCCCTAACCATTCCAAAATATCAAAAATGCACAACGTTAATATTCAAGTTTTCACTTTTGCCGGGACTCCCGGAGTGCAACCAGTCGTTTTATTTTTCATAATAGGCCTGTAGGTAGGCCTGTGTCAGACACATGCCAACGAAATTTAGGGTCTAAGACATGCTGCTTTCGTCACGATATAATCTTTCACCCTACGATGTCGAATGCCAAATCGTAAAACGACTGCTTCACGACTGATTTGAGCCCGACCGCCGCTGTGAAAACCGCTGTGCGACTTCGAAAAGTGAGTTACAGAATCGCAAGGCTGTTCTCACCTCTGGGAGGGAGCTTTTGAGTACCAGCTCCTGTTAATTGAACGTATTCAACGAAAAGCGGTTAGTATCATTGACGATCGGTCACTTTCCGAGAAGCTTGATCCTTTGGCGTCGTGTAGGATCTCTCTGCATCTTCTATCGCATTTACCATGAGAGAGAGTTTCTCGGATTAATACCAGAAGCTGAGTATTACCATTGGACGTTGAGGCAGAATACGAAATTTCACACGTATCACCTCGACGTCTGTCGTTCCACAACTGAACGTTATTTGTGGCAGTTTTTGCATCACCACTATGTGGAATCAGCTACCCACTGAAGTATGTCCGAACCGATTCTACTTTGGGTCTTTCAAGAAAAGAACGAACCAATTCTTCAACGGTCAGCAACGCACTCGTGAGCCTTCTTACATTGTAAGTGTTCATAGGCGAGGGTATCACTTAAGATCAGATCAGCCTCCTGTCTGTTTGCCTCTTGTTCTATTAAAAACAACCCATACTTAAATTTGGCGAAGTTTTTTCAATCTCCGTAGCGTTTTCGTACCACAAAATGACAGCAATGTCACAAACGTGGTTCGAAAACTCGAAAGTAAATTCAGAATAAGCTCGGTATGGATGTCGAAGTTACACTTGACTTGACACAGTAAAAGTGACAAGGTAAAAGTAATAATTATAACGTTTTATTTCAGACACTTTTCCTCCTCCAAATCCCGCCATTCTTGTCTGCACTATGCTACTGCTTGATAGTGTATAGGATAATACATAAATTAGTAGGTTTTTTGTAATTTTGCATATATTTGATTATTTCTTTAATTGTAATAATTTATTTATATAGTATCAGTTTTGCTTAAAAAAAGTTTTGCTTGTTTAAAATGACGGCCGTTAGTTAACGGTACCGCTTTTCAAGGAAACCATAGCTTAACAGTCGTTCTTCGGTGACCCAGAAAGTAAAACAAAAGACGAAACAGAATTAAACAAAACGCAATTTCGTTTAATTTTTTTTGTTACATTTTCATCCCCTCTTTTCTTTACCTAGTGGTGCACTGCTGAGGTACTACTACATTCCACATATAATAAGGGACTTGCAGTAACCCTACCCACATACCCCAGCTCAGTCAATATTGGTTGAAGTCACTTGAAAATCCTCATCATTTGGGAATCCCCTAGTACTTCAATGCCTATTACAGATAGAACAAATAAAGTTTTCTAAAAAGCTTTGAAATATTTCTTTAAAACCAATATACGTTTATCGAAAAGAAAGAGTATTGAATAGTCTCTATACTTCGTTACGATGTACTTTCGAATACACAATTTCAGCTTAAGAGGGTCCAAAGTCCAATACCGGACCTTCATAACCGAATATTACGGAAGGGGGTGTAAATTAGGGTCCCAAACACCTCTTTATAGAGATTGCCAGCCTGTCCATTTCGGGAACGAGTCACGTAATAATATTGTGGTCGGCCTAATCGCCCGAACACCCTGTATCGCCAGTATTTACAGTAAACGTTTACTTCATTTTCATATAAAGCTATTCGCTTTATTATAGTCTTAGAAATAAAATACGTTTTTTCTCAGCATGCGATAGAAAGATTCTTGGAATACGCGACAACAAATTCGCAGATAGAAAAAAAAAAATTTTTTCTTTAGGCCGCTACTACATACAGATGACACATGGTCAGAAACAGTAAATGAATGGACTGGTCCAAAAGTTAAAAGAACAAGGGCAGACCAATAGAACGATGGTCTGAGGGGATCGAGCTGGAATAAATTGGATGACGATGGCAAGAAATAAAACAGGGTGGAAAGTTAAAGGAGGCCTTCTCCCGAACAGGGGTCGCATCTTAGAGTAGTAACAATTTTATTTATGGATGGTGTGGATGAATAAAGGCTTATTATTATTATTTTTTGCGATAACATTCATATGCATAAACTACTAATTAATCTACTAACATTGTACTTCTACTGAAACTTTCCACAGTTTTTCTACTATATGTTCAATTGGCTGAAATGAAGTCTAATCAACTCGCGTATAAAGAAAATTCACAATTAAATATGCAATAATATAAGCACTTCTCGTAAAGGTTTGTATGTATGTTACCTCCCTTGGAAAAGCATAAAGCTGACGCGGCCTGAGAGAAGGCAGAAAATAATAACGAAAATAAAAAAATTCTTTCCTCCAACTTTGATTTTGGTCCCTTTGGAGTAGACTTTTGGACTCTTGGACTATGGGGTTCGAGTGCACAAGCGCTAATTAAAGAAGAAAAAAGCCTGGTAGAGAATACCGCTAACCCCAGAGCTGGTGCTTTCCTCGCTCCATAGTATTGCAATAAATTCCGTCTTACCAGTGTACCTTACACTGTCACAGGGAACCAACCTTTTAAATTTGATTTTAATTTATTTTTAATTATAATGATTACTTTCTACAGGTTAATATTCTTGATAAAAAATTCCGTATATTTTTACGTATGTAGTTTTGTTCTTATACTACTGCATCTGATAAATGTGTAATTTCATGAACCGAACCCGTTTCAGGTAGCTGTATTTTGCCCTGGATCATGAACCTAACAAAAAGAAGTGTCAAAACTATGAAGAAGATCATTGAAAGAATTATGTTACCATTACATTATACATAGTAATCCAATCACAATCCCGTAACGCGATCAAAATAATTATCAGTTTTCATCATAGGATTAGTTATCAGAAGCTACTATACTTTAAAGACATATTTGAAAAGGACAAAGCGGAAGAAGAAGAAAATGGCGCCATAAAAGGTGGTTAGAAGAAATAGAAGCGTTAGCAAGAAGCAATAGGAGAAAGATGCCATGGACTGAGAATGCTGGAAGAGGGTTGACCCGTGAAGGGGTTCCGATAAATGATACTGAAGGAAGCTAGGATTTTGGATAAAAAAAGTACTTAACAAATCTAAGCTGTATATTCTACTTTTGTTTATTGGAAAATAAACAGGCTTGTATTATTTCTGTTTCAAAACATTGGCTAGATTAATCAGGTCTTTTATTAAACCTGAAAAATACAATAGAAACACCTGCTATTCCCACACTCATTAGGTAGTTTATCAAGTACAATGCAGACTAGAATGGCGTGTTGAGAATGATTCACGTATTCAGTATTTTCTAAGATTTTCTTCACATGTCTAGTTCTATTTGTTGGCTGCCTGTTACACCGAACTTCGTTTGCCAAGTTCTAGTAAAACTTTCTTTTATTTGCATCGTTGATTTATTTAAACCTGGAATAGAATATATAATAATGTGAGGATAGTGTTTTGAAATTTATCAGCTGAAAGTTCAGTGATAGTTATTTTACAGGGGGCAAACGGGCCTTCACCTGATGTTAAGTGATACCGTCCATGGACACTCTCATTGCCAAAGGGCTCGCGAGTGCGTTGCCTTTTATGAATTGGTACGCTTTTTTCTTTTTACTATTTTACTTTTGAGCAAAAGCAGGTGGTCTGGGCCATAATCTGATGATTTAAATGAAAAATAACGATTTGGTTTTAGACAACGTAGTTTTATTTTAAGAGAATCTTTATCATAGATAAACAGTGATGTGTCAGGTTTGCCAGCATAAACAAGAGATGTACCTACTTAGAATATGAAACTTATATAGTAAACGTAAAGTAAAATAGGGTTAAATTTTTCTTATTTCCACCCTAAGTCGAATTGATTCGGAAATACGTCAGTATATTACTATGAAAGTAGTTTAAGTTTGTCATGCGTGTCCATGGGCGGCGGACACCAATGACGCTTCAAATAATCAAATACTTGTATCACCGAGCTTTAAGTATCTAAAACTGTTATACGTCGCCAAGTGATGATAGCACATCCCCTCTGTGTATTTAAGGAAAACAAAAACCTTTTACACAGAAAAGTATGTAAATTCCAATATTATTAATATGGGAAACAAAAGTTATAAAAATATACGAAGCTAATAAATCTTAACTTTACCGACTACACTTTTATCGCACTTCACAAGGAAGAGTGTGTCTGAAGCTTGAGCGAGCGGCAAGCGTTTAGAAATTAACAAAATAACGTACTACAGTTATAGTTCTTAAAGCACTTATTCTAGAATTATAATAAACTAAAATAATCTTCATAATTGGGTAGAAGTCACCTGAATTACAGATTTTTATTTACATTATAGGTTCCTTACTAGTTACTCGTGAGTTTTACGTATTTTACCCAACAATTCTTGCCCTCTCAGTCGGTAGCTCAGCAAGGAGACATCCGGACGATCTGTTTCCACCCGTTTCTGTCCAGGTTGAGGACAATGATCTTTTGCCTTCGATTTTATCAACCACGATCAGTTCCAAGTTCTCATCGCCTCTGCGCATTGTATGGCCGAAATAGGTTGGCCGAGTTGAGTCAAAATCGATGTATTAGTGGCTTAATTCTTGCCCAAGCACAATAATATATCATTAAATAACTTTGGATCTAGTTTTTCATTGATTACAAGTATGATTTTCAACCAATAGCATAAACACAAATATACAAAGTTATGTAATTTGTTTTTTTTTTTAATATAAAATAATATACTCCTCCACAGATAATACAAGAAAATCTTTTTTGGGAACTACAGCTAATCCATAATCCAATCAAATCCACTGATTCAACGGATTTAATAAATACTGATGCGTCTAATATAGTATAATGTGTTTATAGAGATTATAGAATAATGAGTATTACATATGAAATTCCCGATCCGCTAGTTGTTGTGGTAGACATACAGAAGCTTACGTTACAAGCTTCTCACAGACACGAAACAAGACTCTAATGAACTGTCTCTAGACGGTTAAAGAAAAAACTGCTGACACTTAGATTTTCCTTTATCTATCATGTTGTAATTGTTCTACAAAAGTATTTTTTATATAAATAAACAATTATCATATGTAATTGTGGTGTCTTTGCCATAATAGTTAAATGAGGTCCTTTCCTGAGGAAGGAGAGGAAGGAAGCGTTCTTTCTAAGAAATAGCACCAACTATGAAGGAGACATTGACATCGGTATTAGTATTACGGAGTAGCCGAGTTAAATTTAGGTCCGAAGCGAAAAAATAGTATCATCAGAGAGCTATAATTATTAAAAAGATTCAATGGCGTTACAACCAGGGCCTCAGATTTCTGTATCTGTTTCATGATCATTTGTTTATCTAATAGGCAAGTTGGTGATCAGCATTCTGTGCCTGACGCACTCCCTTGACTTTTTTGGGTCTTAGACCCAAGTCGGGTTTCCTCACGATGTTTTTCTTCACCGTTCGAATGTTAAATGCGCACATAGAAGGAAAGTCCATTGGTCCACAGCCGGTGATCGAACCTACGACCTCAGTGATGAGAGTCACACGCTGAAGCCACCAAGCCAACACTGCTATAATTATGCTGGATGAATAGGCTGGAGACAAACAACAAAAAAGTAATTTAAAGTTAATCAATTACTATTTATTTAAGTTAAAAATATTTTTATCGAGTTATTTTCCAAACCCTTGTAGCTTTTTATTACACCAAAGGATGATTATTTAATTCGCATATTACAGTTAGAAACAATGAAAAAATATCGTATTGTAATTTATGTTTAGCAAAGCAGTTCTCTACGGTGTAAAGGAGATTAGATTCGCGTGTCAGTTGACGAATGGGCTGAGCTGTGAATGTAGGATTAATGGTAGGAGTGTTGAGCGTGGACGTCACGAAACGGATTTCTGTCAAAGCTGTCGGCAACACTTGCGCGGGATGCTCACTGTGAATGAAGATTTATGAAAAAATATTGCTATCTTCGTTAGCAAGACGAAGTGATTTGTAATCCAGCACATGGAAAATGGGCCTAGCGTAGGTGCAGCAGAGGTTTTCGTTAGGCATAACTCAAGCTGAAAATAACCTTATTCATGTAGGTCACCAAGCAGACTTATGAACTTCACCAGACAACAGATTAATTAATTCTAAATTGTTTTAATATGTTTCATATTTAAGTTTTTTTTATAAATAGTAGTACATTTGAATTGACATTTACGGAGACATTTCCGACTCTGAGTAACAGCTGAATTTATAAAATACTAATCTATGCGTAATATCATATAGTTGAAGTCTTAATATATTTTTTTTATATAATATATAAGGATTCCTTTAATAATATTTTAAATCGAACTTCGAGGCAGAATACGTATTGCCTCCCGTATCACCTCGACGTCCGTCGTTCTACAAATGAGCGATTTTAAGGCAGTTTTTGCCACGTACCACCGCAATGTGGGACCAGCTGCCCACTGGAGTATTTCCGATTCCGATTAACCAATTCAACTTAGGGTCCTTCAAGGAAAGAGTGTACCAATTTTTGAAAGGCAGGCTCACTCGCAAGCATCCTCTGTCATTGAGAGTGTCCATGGGCGGCGGTATCACTTATCAGGTGAGCCTTCTGCCCGTTTGCCCCCTATGTTCCATAAAAATATTGTGCTACATAGTGCTAATTATCAAAGAAGGCTTTACTACAGCCATATCTGAGACAAGTTAAACAGCCAAGATCCACTGCAGGTTTCTCTTTTTTTCGACGTGTATACGAATATGTATTAATGCAAAATAAATTGCAGCTAATCTCCATGCGTTAGTGCCAATAATTCTATTTCATGGAACAGGGCAGACGAGTAGGTACGACGTATTACTTAAATTTCTAACCGCCCATGTGCATTCATCACCAGGTACCTTCCAATTTTGTTGCCGGCCTTTAAGGAAGTGGTACGCTCTTCTGGGTCGTGGTGGGGCGCAGCAAGAAGTGTCTTAAAAAGCGCTAATAGTGGAACGAACGAAGGTGATGAATTTCGCATTTTATACTGACTGATAAACTTTAATATGCAGTTATAAAATTTACGAATTAATTTTAACAGAAATAGCTACAGCATGTCAATAAACACTTAGCTACAATTTCAAATCACAGAATAAATCGTTATAGACCACAAGCCCATGAACAAAAAATACCTGTGAAATGACCCAACGTGAATTACGCTTAGAAGGCTGTTACTATATCTGAAAATAGCTCTGAGCACTATGCCGTCATTTCTGAGCGGTACATGTGAGTACGTGAGTGAATGGACTTTCTCAGGTACAATGGGGGAATTTCGACTAATTATTAATGTACGGCTTTGTTATAAGTGTATAGATGATTAAAAATAAATGTCGAAAAACCTAGTGCCGTACAAAAGTGTTGGTGCCGGAAGTCGGTGCAAATTTTTAATTCGACGACAGTTGCAGAAGCAATATAGGTCATTTATTACTGTACGGCATTTGTGTGATTCCTTTTGGACACATATACAGATACTTTACCCGTAAACGCCGTACATATTCCCAGCGGAGCGGTCGAAAGCCAAGGGTCGCAACATATGTCTGATTAGCATATAGGTGATGATGATATGAATCAACATAAAATTAAATGATCTTGAGAGTACTTCACAAATAGATAACATTTTCCAGCATGCCGTACATTTTTTGTGGAACACATAGGTGTATGGGGTAAATTACTTTTCTCAGAAAAGAGTCATTTTCCGGTGACTTTTATCTGTACGGCAATAACACAGGTTATTAATACTTTAGACAATCTTCAATAAAATATAAATGCCGTACACTTTCGATAGTCCGCTACCACCGCCTACCAATACAGGGCGTCCCAAAGTTATGGGAAATTAAGGGAAAGTACCTTTAATATCGTAGATAGGGTATTTTACTAAAAGAAGACTTGATGTTATTTTTAAAAGTTATTAATTCTGCATTCAAAGATTTTTTTAAAATTACTTGCCTCGTCTGGGAATCGAACCGACTTAAATGTAAAAAAAACACCCCTACTTTTATGATGCCAATCGAAAGAATGGCCAAAAACTAATAACTCTTCTTAAGTAACATAGTATTTTAAAAGAAAGTAACAGCGTGAATATATCTTTTTAATCAAATTGAAAACATTATCTATCGTATTCGGCCTATAAGAATCCCCTACGAGTCTGTTACTTTAGAAAAGTTATTAGGTTTTGGCCATTCTTTCGATTGGCATAATAAAAGTAGGGGTGTTTTTTTTTAAATTTAAGCCGGTTCGATTTCCAGACGAGGCAAGTAGTTTTAAAAAAATCTTTGAATGCAGAATTACTAACTTTTATAAATAACATAAAGTCTTCTTTTAGTAAAATACCCTATCTGCGATATTTAAGGTACTTTCGCTTCATGTCTCATAACTTTGGGACGCCCTGTATTATATATATTTTTGTTAAAAATATTTTTCCTTTACCTCTCTCTGCTGGTACGATAAGGCTGTAAATATACTTTACAGCCTTATGGTAGTATACTCAGATATGTACAGTTATTAATGACCTTAAGGGACACCTCAAACGTCGTCGAAGTTTTTATCAGCTGTAAAGAATAATCTGGAGTAAAATGTACGGCATCTGGTTTTTTTTGTTTATTTATATTTGTTACATATAAAATAACAATAATCTTTGAAAATATTACTCCCCATATTACTCTAGGAGCATTTGAAAAGTCATCAAAATTTCGGAAATTTCATATATTTTTTATCATAATATTTTTATTTGTTACCATTTATAATGAACGGCTATAATGTACAACGGTAATATTTGGTAACATTATGTAAAAAAACAAGTTGCCGTTCATTATTCTCTGATCTTACAGCAGTAAGAACTTGGTAAATCCTGAAATTTTGATAAATATTTAATTACACAAATATTAACTATAATATTTGGACGGCATAATAATAAAACATTATTGTCCGTGTTAAATAATACTTTGAACATGTTGCCGTACATTTTACAATGACCTTAGGGTATATGGGTGTAGGGGTAGGGTTCCGACCCTTGGCTTTCGACCGCTCCGCTGGAAATATGTACGGCGTTTACGGGTAAAGTATCTGTATATGTGTCCAAAAGGAATGACACAAATGCCGTACAGTAATAAATGACCTATATTGCTTCTGCAACTGTCGTCGAATTAAAAATTTGCACCGACTTCCGGCACCATCACTTTTGTACGGCACTAGGTTTTTCGACATTTATTTTTAATCATCTATACACTTATAACAAAGCCGTACATTAATAATTAGTCGAAATTCCCCCATTGTACATGAGAAAGTCCATTCACTCACGTACTCACATGTACCGCTCAGAAATGACGGCATAGTGCTCAGAGCTATTTTCAGATATAGTAACAGCCTTCTAAGCGTAATTCAGGTTGGGTCATTTCACAGGTATTTTTTGTTCATGGGCTTGTGGTCTATTACTATTTTGATATTTATACTGAATTTCAAATAGCAATAAATAATATATTTCTCGGCCGACATGTCTATGTTTGTAACTGTCCATTTAATCTATTTTCGTCTGCCCATTGACTAGTGTCTACCGGACCCAGAATCTGTGATCGTTTATCACGTAGCTGTCCAGAGAACCATCTATCAACCTCATTGTCCTTAACCGCATTGAAAACAAAGTGTGTAAGGCCAGCCATATTTCTGGGAATGTTTCATTAACAATTATAAACAAGTGTGTGGTGAACCTTATGTAGTTGATGTGGTTTGCTTATGATTTCGTTCTACAAGGGTTCGTAAATTAATTCGTGTCTCAAATCACAATCTCGTCTTGAGCAGTGTCAAAAATGACAAACTTCGTATAAAAAATGCTTTGACGAATGGATTCAATTGATTGGCATTCTAGAATGCGGGCATAAGTATTTTATGCACGTTGATTAAAAGCGTGGTTCTGCATCTGGAATTATAGGTGCCTATTATATTTTAAACTAGCTGGCCTGGCGAACATCGTACCGCCTAACAGTCGATTCTTTATTTTTTTTAAATACTTATTCTGCTATTCGGGAACATTATAGCTAGTAATGTAAAAAAAAGTTGGTAAGACAACAAATACATTATGTCAAAAAATAAAAATTTACCTTTCCGGAACCCCTCCACTAACACTTGAACTTTATGATATGGTATTAAAGTTCAAATTGACTTTAAAGTATTATTACGAATATTTTGTATCGGAAATGGGAATATAGAAAAGTGTTGTTTTTAGACTTTTTCACTCAATTTTTTTTAATTTTTCTCTCCGTAAGAACTATCCTCGTACTTCAAGGAATATTATTAAAAAAAATCAGACAAATCGGTCAAGCCGTTTTCATGTTATGTCGTGACTACAGAAAACGGGTTTCATTTTTATATATATAGATAAGATTAAATAGTGTTTCATTTATACCAAAACGAAATTGTGTTTTAATTTTCATAACTTATAACTTTTAGATATTCTGGAGATTAGTGACATCTTGCGGCATGGATAAACTCTACGTTACAATCTATAAGCTATGTGGTAATAGTTCGTGATACGTCATTATACAGGCAATAGATGGCGCTTTTACCAAAACATTTATGATACCGAAAACATTAAAAATAGTATTTATATCGTTTACTATATTTGTAATAGAGGTCGCTAGTCACAAAAAAAATTTGTGTACGTTTTAACGGACAAATCTCATAATATTTATTATCATAGGTATTCATCATAAATTCGTTAAGGCAAAATAATTGTTATTAAGATGTCTGTATGATTGTTTTTACAATATTAAAACTTTAAGTTAGGTGGGTATAACACATATTCAAATTTTAAATAAATCCATACAATCATTTATCTAAATGTATATTAATCTCGAAACAAAAAAACACTTTAAATTGACTTAATTATAAATTTATAGCACAATTTTTCAACGCTTTGAATAATTATAATCAGTGCGATCTAGTCCCTGTGATTAAAAATCGCAATGAAATTCACAGTTAAATCACTGTGAAAATTATTTGCCCGGCTGTGGTCACGGTAATTCGTTAATAGGCGTGACCGCCGCAATTTTAACCCGTTAAAATAGTTTTATTTTCCCTAACAATCGTGTTAATGTCATAACTGTTTCAACGTTGAAAATTAAACAATATTAAGGAAATGCTGTATATATACAAGTTTAGTCTGTATATATGCATGTGTTCCTGAAACACAAACTAAAACTCTGAATTCATGAATGAGAAAACATGCAAGCAAACAAATCATGATTTTAGTAAAAGATTTACTCAAAGATAGATTCAGTATTTTAAGCAATTTTCGCGAAAAAATAATTATTTACTATTATTATATGTACTAAAGTGTTCAAGCTTTGTATTAAGAAGAAGGTAGTGTACAAATAGTGTAAAAAAACATACCCCATTTAAGCGGGTCTATTATCTGTGGGATACCTAATGATCCTTTGTTCATTATCTCTTGACACTACTGAGAAATGCAATAAAAAATAATTAATGGTTCTCTTATCTGTGCTTGTTCACCGACTGTTATCTCGAATTGTCTGGTGCAAGCTTTGATGCCTCATCAATACAGAAAGATGCATTTATTTATTTATTTTTATCACCTTGCCAACGGTCGGCAATATAAATAACCAAAAATCGGAATAAGGAAGTCGATTTCAAAGTAAGGGGAGCAACTATGTATATCCAGACTTAGTTCGTTTCGTTCGAGGGACAAATGGGATGGCTGGGGTATCTAGAGGGTACAAGAAATTTGAATTTAGTTAACGGGTTGGGGCAATCAACCTTATTGTTAAATAAATTAAATGCAAACGATAATATATCAATTCATTTTCTACGATTCTCCAATGACAACATCTTAAATAGGGTAAGTCTGGTTTCGTATATTGGCAACTCAACAAGCCGGCAACGCACTCGCAAGCTCTCTGGCATTGAGAGTGTCTATGGGCAGCGGTATCGCGTAACATCAGGTGAGCCTCCTGCCCGTTTGCCCACTGTTCTATAAAAAAAAATGAAATCAGAAGTGAAACTTCTTTGGCAAACTATTTTTTAAGTCTTGTTCATATTTATACAAATCTGATACTTTAGATGTCCGAGACTTAGAGGGAGGTAAAAGGGAAGATATGCTAGGAATTTAATGAATTTAATTGTGATTAAAATATTAAAAGTGTCGAAAATTAATACAAATTATAAATTTAATTATATTAATTAAATTTTTTTTTCTCCATCGCTATTTGCTTCATGCTACATTTGCCCTTTCTAACTCTCTCTCAATCGGTCTCAATCGCATTCTCCCTTTTCTTCCACAAAAACGCTGCACATCTTCGTGACGCTAATATTATTATTATTGTGTTTCATCCGTAAAAAAATCACGCGTACAGAAGTATCACTTCTAAAATCAACCGAATCAATCCGACAGAATTCATCCCAGTGTGTAATGAATGGTCATGTTTTTCAAACACAAAAACACGACAATACACAAATTATAAAAAAAAAACTTGCTTCTAATTCTTGTAAGCTTAATTAGCTTTTTACAACATCTATCAATCAATCGAAATCAATTTGTATGTTTCTGTTCTGGGCCATTGGCTTTCATCAACTAAATTATGTCAAACACATTTTAGGTTAAGTGCATCAGTCATTTCGTTTAATTCCGAGCATTAATCATAATTGACAGCGACTGCACTTTTACTCGATATAACTGGAAATGCTAATTAGAGTAAAATCACCAATCATTAAATACTAAAAAGTTCGATATATTTGTATCCACAATGTCATCGTAAATCTACGTTTAGGTATATTAATAATAATCGAGTAGCGCTACAACCCTTCAGTGCCACATACTTTTCTTGGCCGGTAAGAGCGTCGCTGCTATGGATTACCAGTAAATAAAAACTAAACATTTTAAGGGGAATAATTTGAAGTCATTCAAACTCAAACTCAAAATATCATTATTCATGTAGGTAAACAAGTACACTTATAAATTATCAGAAAGAAGTTAAATTAATTGTACCAGGAGTACCAATACCAATTGCCAAGAAAAGTATGTGGCACTCTACATGGGTCTTGGTCTTTAATTGCATACGTTTCTCTATACCTAGACATGTGTTACCGACACACTTAGATTTTTGGATTTGAGACGCGCACGTTTTTGAGACATACAGGGATCAAACCTACAACCTTAGGGATGAGCGTCGCCCGCTGAACTTTTTATTTTATTTTTCTTAGACGGATACTCAAATTTCTAACTATTGATTTAGTGTTATTTTCCATGCATTGTTCCAGAGGTGACAGAAGCTGGAACGACGTGGAGTGAAATTAAGAGAGATGCCTTGGACCGATCAGGCTGATTTTCTATATGGATCGTTCTTCGATCAATAGATTTGAGACGTTGGTAAGTAGCACCGTAATATTGACGAATCATATAATTTAACTATCATACATATATCGGTATGCCTGGCTAACATCGCTTTTATTTAGACCGCCGGTTGCACTACGTACAATTGTTCTATCAGTGTATATAATGCGCACCAATACATCGATCTCCGACTCGCTTGTCTTCTTAGAGCGAATTGCATCTTATTTCGGCCATACACTGCGCAAAGGCGATTGAGAGCTTGGAGAAACTGATCGTGGTTGGTAACACAGAAGGCAAAAGATCACGTGGCCGTTCACCAACCAGATGGACCGATCAAGTGAGAGACTCATCGTCCTCAAAACTGTACGTTGTCATAAGAGAGGCACTGGACAGAAACCGGTGGAAACAGATTATCCGCTCCAGATGTTTCCTAGCTGACCATGACGCTCACACATCAGCTGCTGATTAAAGAGAGAGTGTTGAGTCAACAGAAAAATGTTTCTGTTACATTGAATTGCAAAATGTGTAGTGTGCAGGACAACCCACCCACAGGTAACCTTAGACAAAATTTACAAGTTAGCCATGAGTTGACACGATATCTTGTCTATCAGCTTCCGATGGCCAACACCCACTACATGACTCACAACTCACTGATATATTTTTGCATAGTTTGACCTTATAATAAGCATTTTATTATAAACGTCGACGGACGAAATATCCTAGAAGACGTAGGAGGAATGGAGACCCACCCAATAACGAATATCTTAAACAGGACAACTTGATTAATGCCTGATGATTAGTTTGCGGAAGCACAGATAAATACCTATTTAGCTTCCAATTGGATCTGTGGTAAACTTTGTATATCTTTACTTATAGATATTCAAAATTAAAAAAAAACACTTTTTTACCGGATTGAAGTTATATGTACATTAGTATAAATTTAAAATTATATAACCGACGTTTCGCGTCCGATGCAATTTTTTAAGTATGCTCCAAAAATTTGCCTCTATCTTCATACATCAACACTTAATTCTCTGAGAGTAGAAATCAAAGCATTCAATTTTCTTAAATAGGAGGCAAACGGGCATGAGGCTCATCTGATCTTAAGAGATACCGCTCATGGTTATATTGCCAGAAGGGTCGCAAGTGCGTTGCCGGCTTTTTTAAAATTGGTAATTACTAATATTTACTAATTACATACTTATAATAATACAATGATGCACATAGACAACACTAATTGTATTTGTACATTGACCTTAATAGCTTAATAACTATAACCCATGACACAATTAAGTGTATATCTCACACATATATATATATGTACGTCCGGTAGTTCAGTCAGCACGTGCGAACCAAAATAACCGCCGCGATGCTGTTCACGTCACGCGCCCATTCATGTTGACGTGATGTTAATGTTTTTATATAGCTTATTAAAATTCGTGAACTTTTAACGGCTTTTTAGGCTGACGTAATGCCTTGACTTTGATCTTTGAGCGTACATTTCTGTGCAGGGGAACAACAAGAATGATAATGATTTTCGTGCTCAATCAAACACTAAATAGTATGGTTAAAGAGATAGACCACAACTTAACTATGAAAAAATCAATCAATTAAAGGGCAAACATTCTGTCACAGTGGTATCCACATGTCCGAAAGTGCAGCGCAGCCCTGCGATTCTGTAACTCACTTCACGAACTCACACAGCGGTTTTCGCATCGGCGGTCGCTCTCAAATCAGTCGTGAAGCAGTCATTTTATGATTTGGCATTCTGATAAACAATAAACTACAAGCTCCCACCTTTTCAGAATGCCAAATCATAAAATGACTGCTTCACGACTGATTTGAGAGCGACCGCCGATGCGAAAACCGCTGTGTGAGTTCGTGAAGTGAGTTACAGAATCGCAGGGCAGGACGGCAATTGAGAGGACGATTTTAGTGTCATTATATTATACACAGGATAGGCTTGAAAATTTATAAATGAAAGTAGTATAATATTCTGCGTGTTAATGTAATAAATTTATACAAAAACGATTCTTAGATGTGTCTTACATAAAATCTGATATTATTATTATTATTACGGAAACTATTAAATATTACAGGTTTATTACATGACGCTTAATTGTTTGGTCAAGAAAATAATAAGCTAAATCACTTTATCGATATTTTAATAATCCTGTGTCAACACAAGTGTTTATTAATAATATAAGTTTATACCATAAGTGAGTAAATTAAATGAATCTATTGTTTTAGTGGCCTACAACCTGCATGACAAAAGTTCCCATCTTTTCACTCAAAGTGAATGAACTGAACGTAACTCTAGTTTACGAAGGCTTAAGAGGGGCAGGGGACAGGGGGAATGATTCACCGAATAACGAATTTCATGTCAATGGAACAGGTCGCCCACTTTATACAGGTTATAGGTACTTATTTTTTGTTTGCTGCGGTGTCTGTGGAAAATGGTTTTTGAATGTACTTGTAAGCAAAATTACTCTTTATTGTTTTATTTACTACAAAAGAATTTGTGAGCAAGACCCATTGGACCTTTAAAAGAGTAAAGAAAAGAAACATAACCTAATATATATTATTAAAGTCCCCTGTTTACTACATATATGAACTCAATAAACTCAAAAACTACTACTACTATTTCTGTATGTTTTTTCTCATTGGTATCATACTATAAGTACATATATATTGATAAAAAAAAAATCAGTGGCGCTACAACCTCTTTTAGGTCTGGGCCTAATAGGCAAGTAGGTGATCACTGATCAGCATCCTGTGTCTGACACACGCCGTGCCGTCGACTTTTTGGGTCTAAGGCAAGCCGGGTTTTCTCACGATGTTTTCCTTCACCGTTCGATCGAATGTTAAATGCGCACATAGAGAGAAAGTCCATTGGTGCACGGCCGGAGATCGAACCTACGACCTCAGGAATGAGAGTTGCACGCTGAAGCCACTAGGAAAACACTGCTCACATATATTGATATACCTAGTATGATTCCCGAGGAAGGTTTAAATATATAATTTATTATGATTTTGAATAAATTGCCTGAAATATAACTATCTTTATAGCAATAATAAGGTTGTTCCATAACAATCGCTCTGAATACGTCAGTCATTTTGTTTGCTGTATCGAGACAGTCCGATTTGATTCGCTGAACAACTGGGTAATTGAAATAGATTATAAAATTTTACTTTTACCTGTCATCTGATAATTAAAATTAAAGTAATCGATTAATATCAACGATGAAATGAAAGTTGTACTAAAGGTATTAAAAGTATTTAAGTGGTAACTCATGTAAAAAATTACAATATAGAAGTAAGCGAATATTTGCACTGTTGACGTAAAGTAAAAAAAACGTCGTGAAACAAGCCATACATTGGAGCGTCAGGAACAGAAATCTGTTTATAACCTATTAATAAAACTAAATATGAACTAAATCTACTGAAGTGTAATGTGTAAAAAATATACCAATATTTTTCTGAGCAAAACATATTCTGCCGAATACCGCTGCTCGTGTTTATCTCATCTTTTAGTTACTTTATTAAAGTATGTTTATTTAATGTACATTTTAACTCATACGGCCGATGATAAAATCAAAAATACAGCCAAATAATTCATATTTATTTTTAAAAAATGTATGAACAAATACATAACATACAACAATTGGTTAGTCAACATTTTTTAATATTTTTTAGCGGTCTAGTATTGTATAGCCTCCTCCATATTCATACATTTCTGTTTCTTTTTTTCTTCTTCTTTTTGTTCTGTTCTTCGTTTTTCATATGTATGGTAAACATAATTCATATTAAACCTCTTAAACCGTCGTGACAAATCAATCACAACTTTCTAAAGTCAATACAAGCCCAACCCTCCGTGTGATTGTTCAATAATGTCCCATTTCCCGTCCTAAAATAGCGTTCCAGAAAGATGGGGTTATAACTAACAGTAAAAGCAAACTGTCTGAGAGATTCTTAAAACTATTACGGATGTAGACATAACGATCGGGCACTTGTTTGTATTGTACATTTTAATGGAGCAGTGTCAATGTACGCGATTTTCAACCCTGTGTTCTCCAACCCTTATGGTTAAGAAACACATCGTGACAGCCATGAATTAGACTAGCGTGTCAAGCGTAAATCAAAAATATCAATGTAACTCTTAGAAAGCTGGTGTCTTGATGATGAATGGTTAGTGGTAGAGCGCATTTATAATCCAATTGACAATGTACAATTTACATTTATATTTGTTTTCTTATTATCTACTTGAAGTCTTCTTTATTGATCACATCTCGGGTAAAGGCCTCCTCTTCCTCCTTCTTCCCCTTGGTCACCTCTATATAGTTTTCTGTGAAGTATTTTATGTATACATCTATTATTTATTATTAATAGATAATAGTAAACTCTATTGAGTTGTTAGGACTTTCTGACAGAACTAATTACCAATGTTCTCATTCCATTCCATTGCCCATTCATCTCATCCCTTCATACCAGGGTCCTTCAAGAAAAGAGCGTACCAAGTCTTATTTTTTTAAGCAGAAGAATTCTTTATAAAATAGACACGGAGCTTCGTGTACACGTTCATTTTTATTCAGGTTTATTTTTTATAGAACGGGCGGCAAACGGGCAGGAGGCTCACCTGATGTTAAGTGATACCGCCGCCCATGGACAATCTCAATGCCAGAGGGCTCGCGAGTGCGTTGCCGGCCTTTTAAGAATTGGTTTATGGTCGGCGTTGTTGTTAACTTTTACAATACATTTTATACATAAATTTAGAAAATGTGGAAATGTTTCCGTAATAGCTGCACAGCGTGGGTAGCAGGACCTTGATATGAGAGAGGGAAATGTATGAATGAGCTTACCGCATCAGTTACTTAGCTGTTCATGTGATTTGTATCAGACTTAGTGATATTTCAGCTTGGTAGGAAGAAGCCTGGAAGATTACACAAGGAGATACTTTCCTTTAACGTTCCATGTGTGACCAATTCGGACTGTGACTTCAGACTAGAATTAATATACACGCTACAGACTTAATTTAATAACTAAGATGTTTTTATATTTTTAAACTAGGTCCCGTGTGTTGGAGACATTAAAAAAATATTATATACTAAGTAGCTGATCCGGCAAACGTCGTTTTGTCATGTATATCATGTTCAATAATAAATAGGGGTTGATCGTAGAGGGGTGAATATAAGGGGTTGTATGTATTTTTTAATGCTGCATCATAAAAAAAATTAAAAAAAATTAATTTATTTAAAAATTAAAAAAAATAATTTAGGAGGTAACCTTAACATTTAGGGGGATAAAAAATAGATGTTGTCCGATTCTCAGACATACCCATGTTGGGTAATTAGCACACAAAATTTCATGAGAATCGGTCAAGCCGTTTCGGAGGAGTGTAACTACAAACACCGCGACACGAGAATTTTATATATTAGATTACCAACACACAAATATACAGTATTTAAAATATTTTAACCTACATATAAAATACCAATTACAAATTAAAAACAATTTTAAAAAGTTCTTTGTGGCAATGTACCTTTGACGCTGGCAGCATTTCCTCGATGTATTGCGATACTTATTCGTTGAGCGAGGAAAGCACCAGCTCTGAGGTCACCGGTACTATCTACCAGGCGCCATCTTAATTTTTTAATTACCGCCAGTGCACTTGAACTCCACGGGCCAAATCTACTCCAAAGGGAACAAAATCAAAGATAAGAATACCGCCTGCTCTATGGATTTAAATTAAGTGATTATTACGATTAAGTCTTATTTGGTATTGTGTATACTTAATTCCTTAAGTCCAATGCTAACATCTTAATCACATTATCATGTTATTTTTTAATTAATGTACATAGCAAAATGATCCGCATTGCGTGCATATTTATAAATGCGGATAAAATTCTTTCATGGTCTAGTGGCCGAACATGCAATATAATATTAAAAACGTAATAACTTGTGAATTTTTTTGACGCTAAACGTTCCTGTTACCCCCTAATAAAAGCTATCAGTGTAATTGTATCATTTTAACTAAAATACTTTTTTGTCTCTTTCTGTCAAATTGTCTTTAAGCTGCGATAAGAAGGGACAAGGCCTTTTGGTACGGTGCAATGAGACGAATTTATTTTTATGATACTTGGGGCAGTGGTAGCAGGCTTATATGATTTTACGTAAATTAGAATCCTTTCATATTTTTTTTTTAATTATTATTTTAGAGATTTTATCTAATCCAACGACATCATCCTAAGGTGACAGTAATTTATATTTTTATTTCAATGATTATTAATTTGCTTATGGGTATTTCTTACTTATTTAGTACCTTACTTGTTTTCATGACATGTAATGAACATAAGACATGCGTTTCTAAATAGGCTAAAGATGATTACCTCACGACAACGAATTACAACAGTGTTACCGTTGGAACAACAAAATTTATTTTTAACGATGGAAACACGAATTGCCTATGAGTTTAATAGTATGGCGCTACAATCCTATCCTATCCTTTTACAGATGCATCCGTTTCTTTGATAATTTTTTACATTGTTGTTGTATGTCATATGTCGTTGGTTCCTAACGGCCCTAAGAAAGACAATACCGTGATTCGAACGGACGACCCCAGGGTTGAGACTGGCTAAAGCCACTAGATGTAAACTGCTCAACTTACATTATCCCATTTTTTAATGTAATAAATAATCATTGGCTTAATTATATAATATTTTTCTGTTGAAATTAGGCCATGTATGGGCTGTAAATAAAAAAAAATGAATCAAAAAAGGGCTCTGAGCGCAACAATTGTAACAAAATTGAAAATGATTCAAAAATATAAAACATTGTGAAGCTTGTCATGATAAATATAGAGAAAATCCGTAAATACATTTCGTTCAAAAATACTTACACTTTTATGAATCATATTTCTAAAGATGTCAACTGCGCAATTCTTAAAAGGCACATTCGTTTCCCCTCTTCCTATGGACAGTTACTTACAAACATGAATGGCGTGTGTCGGTCACGAAGTCCCCGGAACAAGGAGACAAGGGTACAAAGGAAACAAATATTAATTAAATGAATACGGTAGATAATACAGTAGATATGAATTTCCCACAATTTTTTTTTTTTAGATTTTTTCATTTATCATTTGACTTTTTTCCACTTTTTGTTTTCCAATTTAGTACTTATTCATTTAAATTACTGTCCTTCCCTTACTGGTCCTTACATTGTCAAATATTTCTATTTCTATCTCTAGCAAAGGAGCTCTTACTGTCTTTTGATCCAATTTAATAAGCAGTAGTTTCTAAATAAATCGGTATCTACTGTTATAACAGTAAGTTCCAGGCACTGGACTTGACCGACAAACCACGAATCCGACAAAGCTCTCTATGGCCACGATTACTCACGCCGTTCAACGTACACAGAATAATAATGACAATTTACAATGACTGCTAGTTTAACAAAAATATTGAAAAGAACATCCACAGATATAAGAAAATTGTGACCTACCCTTATGCATAGATGTTATTTAAAATTAGATGAATCTTTCTGAACTGTTTAGAAGTGCTTTAATATTACAACAATAGTATATTCTAGATATTATATTAATAATGAGTGTGGCTTAATACAAAAAATGTGTCTTTCATGAAAAGAGGGTACCAATTCTTACAAGGCCAGCAACTCACTCCCTAGATCTCTGGCATTGAGTGGCCATGGGCCGTATCATTTTACAGCGATGAATTTTTAAATAAAATTAATAGAATCCTCTTTCTAGGTTTTGGTCAATACTCACCGATATCCAGATTGAACAGTCTGATAAACGAGCTGGGTCTGGATATCCATAGTTGCTTCACACATTAATATCGATTCTCGTTTTGTTTTTAATTTAATTGTTTTGTTTAATTTATTTTTATTATCTCTTCGTGTATGTTGTGTATATAAGTACTTAACACATTAAAAATAATTGTATTTTATTTTTTCTGTACCTATGTATCAATGTTCCCGGCGCGGCGTTGGCAAGCTTTTATAAATAAATAAATAGGTGAGCAAAGAATACTTGTTCGTACGGTAGACACCGGCATCTATGCCAAAGCCCATTTCTTGCCCATTCTTCTCCACACGAAACTACCTTTTGGAAGGGGCAACTAGAATCTTCTTTATATATATTTTTTTTTGACGTTCAAAAGTGCCATTTTAGATGGTCTAATTGAAATAAATGATTTGACTTTGACTTTGACTTTGAAAGGATGTGGGCCAACAATGGGGCCAAAATGGCCGGTCGGATATGTTTATACATCATACTGATTGGGGCATTCCTATCCTTCTTTTGATGCCTATCCATCATTGGAGGTTGGCCTTCAGTGTTAAGCGTATCTGGTCCTCCAGCTGAAAATGGGCCAAAGTATTTTTATACGTGGAGAAATGCGTTACACATATCCTCCCGCAACTGCCTTGTGGTGGTGGGTTGTGTGGGACTCACTAAAACCTCACGCCACCAGCATTCTTCCAGCAGGACACTGTAACAACGTAGCCAGCCGCCACGTGCGAAGCCAATTCAGTTGCCCTAACGGGTACAGCCCGGGTAATGCCCAAAAGTCGAAGACACAAAACAGTTTTCAGAGAAAAGGTTGCATGTACCTATTTTGATTACGTTATAAAATTTCTAAGTAAACTGTTATGGTAGTTATTAATGAATTAAGTAATAAATCTCCAAAAAGGGCTTATAATTTAAAGCCATCAACTTTCTTTTTTACAAGCGTATAATAAACATTATATAGTAAGTAGTTTCACTTGCTAATAAATTATAATCGAACGTGTCAAATCGTAAATTGATTGGAAAATTATTTTTATAATCTGTCATTTGTTTAATGTCGTTTAATTCAGTTTCTAAAATTGTCACACTTTTACATGTAAACGTACATATTTTAAATATACAATATCCAGGTGAAGTTCGTGTGCTCGGGATAAATTTTGTTTCGTAATCATTTTTGTTCGGCCTGGATCTCAAGGTCAAAATCGCTTTATGAAGTTTATTTTTTTTATAAATATACCGTTATTATTATATTATTATAATGGAAAACCAGATTTTTATAACAACATACTAATAACATACATTTAAAACCAGTGACTCAAGTTTTAAACAGCTGATCGAATAAAGATACGAATTATGCAAAATACGTTTTCTAGTTCACGTCTTCCCACATAATTAAAGTTATGACTCAGAGCTGAGGTCAAGAGCACGCCAACCTACCTGTTTGCGTGTGCTTTACAAAAATACCAACGCATGAGTATTCCTGGCAAGACGCCTAAAGAATGTCGATAAGTCCTTCGTTCCGTTGGAAATACATAATTTCCCTAATTAAGTAACATTTCTATATCACTTGTTAAAAATGGTACAAAAAATGTGTACTGATTATTACTGTTCATTGCAGTAATTCAGTAATACAATACAATCAAAATAATTAAATAAAAGTGAGTACTACTTGCGGTTTTATCGCTTCCAAGCGATTGCAGGCAACCAATCTAAGAAAACAAGAATTATATAATGTGAGTGCAAGAACAACAAACATAAGACATACAATTACTTAGACAAAGCTAATGAAACAAAACATTAAAACATATATAAACAGTGAAAGTGACTATAATAAAAAAAATCACGTGAAAAAAAAGGTTTTATTTAAAAAAAGATATAATTGCCTTGCTCCATTGGTTGGCAAACTACCAATAACTGGATTTGATATTACTACGCTTATAAGACCGTGAGAACTGAAAAGAACTGGAACGATGTTTAGCCGTAATCCCTCCTGATGTTAAGTAAGATACGGCCTACAGGAAGGCAGACCGTTCAAGAGCCACCGCTTGAAACCCGTGTCATTCTCTAGGGAAGAAGGGGGCAAGGGGTTCCACTCCTTCATTGTACTTCACAAATTATTATCTAGTCTAGGCCAAAGATAAGAGAAAAATCTTCTCTATTTCTATACTTAAGACATGAATTTCTCATTATGTTTTGTTGCACATAGAAAACAAATTCCTCGTGCTAAATGGGTTCAAGAATTCAACTCTAGGATTGAGAAGCGCGCTAAACACTAGCTTGATACTGATGAAAAACGTAAAATTGTTAAATTATAAACTATTGTTAGACGTCCAAAAGTGTTTAAGGCTTTGTAGCTAACATCGATTTTCACCATTAAACAGTGTCGTTCTAGTTATTTTAAGTGCAATACATTGTTAACTGACTATTAGTAACTGTAACAGCATTAATTAACTTTAAAACTAAAATAATGATTCATTAAAATTAAATTGTTTTAATTTCCTTTTTAAAGTACATGTACAATTTTAATATATATTATTAAAATCATGCCATAATAGATAAGAACATACACGAAACTTTGTGTAACTTCTATTTATAAATTAAAAACGTTTGACAGGGGGAAACTGTCATATGACTGTCAACTGAACGTAGAGTTAAAGCTTAAAAATGGGCGTTGTTAAACGCCTATCTGATACCTAATCCGCATTGTTAAGTAAATAAGTATTTTGAAATAAAATTACTAGTAAAAACCGCTCAAATATCGTCCAACTTCGTTTCCTCCAACTTCGTTTCCTCCTACTTCGATTTTGTTTCCTTTGGAGTAGAGACTCTTGGGTCGTGGAGTTCAAGTGCACAGGCGGTAATTAAAGATTAAAGTTGGCGCCTGGTAGATAGTACTGGTGACCCCAGAGCCGGTGCTTTCCTCGCTCAACGAATAAGTATCGCAATATAGCGAGGAAATGCCGTAAATATAAAAAAATAAACGTAATTAATTTTTAAGAGGCATGAGGGTATCCCGGGATGGGCTATCCGACATGTTGAGCACGGAGACGCCCGGCCCGGGCCCGGAGACGCCAAGCTCACCTGGTTTAAGCAAATAAAGTCCCTTTTTATGTCACAGGTCGGCCTGATTTATTATGGCCTGATGGATTACTTTGTTAAAAAGAATTATAAAAATATTTTTTTTATTCAATTTCAAGTTACGTACGTAGTAATAGAAATAGTATGTTCCTCTGTTAATTAAGCGGCAATTAGTGTGTCCACAAAATTAAATAACGTTCGATTAATTTCGTTCATAAGCGATGTCAATTCTCACGGTATTTCGGCGTTCACCCACGCTTCAACTTTCATCTCGGGCCCAAAGCTCCACGTGAATAGGAACACTGTAACACTGAAGGGCTAGTTTGTAAAATCATCAATGATCTTATAAAGTAACTAGTCGAGTCGTTGCTGTCGTTGTAGGTTGTGGAAAATTGATTCCAGAGCCTATGAGCAATGGGCACTTAACATCAAATGACCGTTGCATTTTGTCCTGTTCGATAAAAGCCGATTCTAATAATAATCAATTAATTTAATGAATGAAAATTTAAATCGGAATCGCTATTGTAATTAGGCAGATGCCTGGCCATGCATCATACTCGTGAACGGGTGCTACTTGTGGTGACTGGTCGGACTTGAATTCGTGTTGTTCCCACGAGAATGTAAGTGCGTGCTCCGATTTCACCATGCCTCCTGCTGATAGAGGACAAATCTTTGTTTTTAATTTATTTTATTATTATTAATTACTTAAGACGTCATGTGGAACATGGTGTAATTGTTGCAGCTCTTTACAAACATTGTGTAAAAAAACTTGGCGATTAAAAAGAGTGGCGGAGAGTTTATTGTCAGTTCTTCTCTTCCGTTCTACGCCCTTGATTTGAGAACTGGCAGTAAATGTAAAATTAGAAGCATTTCATTTATATTTATTTTTTGACGTTTATACTTATAAACGTAAAAAATAAACATTAATAAAACCAAATGTACACTTGTACATTTGGTTACCTATATGAATAAATGATTTTTTTATTTGAATTTGAATTATGGAGGAATTCACAATTCCTGGTAGAGGTCTGAATTCACGAATCTTTGTTGTACGATAATATAATGATGTTTTCTCCCCGAATAAGTGAGAATCTTCGATAGGATATGTGTGACTGACACAATACAATGCAGATATTTTTACCTAAAATAAAATATATGTACCTGTCTAACAGGGAATATACCATTATCTTTTGTATCCGATAACAATTCACCTTGTGAATGAAATGGCTCTTCAGGTTCCAACTACAACACACTAGACTACACGTCCACAAATGTATCTACAATTTGCGCTGGTAATCCAACCCGATACCCTTAGCTCAGGCCGTCGCGGTCGGCCCGTTCTATGCGCGTGTATTTACAGTTCAAATGGAGGTGATTGCGAGAATCAGGGGTGAACCTCCGAAACTGGAGCGCCGAAGATTACTTCGCAAGATAATCAAATGTCGAAAGATTACTATGAAATACTGTTACAAATACCACATACATGTGACATTATGAAACATAAATTATGTGACAAAATTGTGAGCTAGATTTTTATTTTATAACTGAATAGGTTCAACATTCTCTTTTCCGTATTTCAAGATAGGCTAGGCTCTTATTGAATCTTTATTAACCACTTAACTATTGTTAGATTCAGAGAGACGGTTGAAGGACTGGAATGACCACACCTTACGCAGAGTTGGACGTCCTCCTGGTCTAATATGTACTCCCCATTACACTCATTCACGCGTGATAGGCGTCACGTAATGCTTTTTGTTTGAAAAAATCGACAGAAGATGATGTTATTATAATTGAAAATACAAAATTGTAATTCTACTTGAAAAAAATAATCAAAAATTTGTTATGATGTAACTATTAAGTTTGTTATGGAAGAGCTGGTAACCCTGACCGGTATTTTTTACATTAAATGGTTCCCAGATCTTACACATTATAATGCATTGTTTATTATGAATAAACACAATTTTTCATATACAAATATGCGCAGACTATCAATGTCAAGACCTACCATAGAGCATATCAATATACATAATAGACATTAACCAAACAGTAATCTGTCTCCTTTCATAACAGTAAAAACGATTTGACAGAAAGAGACGAAAGAGTTATTTTATTAACTATTCGATTTTACGTTTATTTTTTACCAAGTGCACATCCATACGTGTAGTACTGTGGTGTACACAATTGTTTATTTTGTATACAAATTTGCACCGCATTCGTGGCTTTTGTACAAATTTTTGTTCATGTAAAGGGTTTTTCAACAAGAACTTTGTTTTCTAAAACAAAATAAAACAAAGAATTTAGAGGAAAATGAATAAAATTTTTATTGTATTATAAAGAGAAAAGTTTGGCAATTATGAATGAAAAATGATATCTGGCAAATGTCCACCACGACCACGCTGACAGATGTTGATTCTTTCATCAAAATTTTTAATCACTTTTTGGCAAAATGGAGGGTCTATTTCGTTAATGACATCACGGATTTTGAGTTTTAAGGCTGCAATCGATTCGATTGGCTCCGTATAGACTCTGTCTTTAACATAGCCCCACAAAAATAATCCAGTGGTGTTAAATCACACGATCTGGCTGGCCACTTAACAGCTGAATTTCGCGAAATTATGCGCTCGGGAAATTTGGTTTGCAATAAATTGATCGTTTCATTGGCTGTGTGACATGTGGCACCGTCCTGTTGAAACCATATTTCAGTGATATCCATGTCATCAATAATAGGCCAAAATTTAGTGGTTAACATCTCGCGATACCGTGATCCATTGACTGTTACCGCATTTCCAGCCTCATCTTCGAAAAAAAACGGCCCAATCACGCCTCCAGACCACATAGTGCACCACACAGTAACACGTTGAGTATGCAAAGCCTTCTCAATAATTGCTTTAGGATTTTCAGAAGCCCAAATGCGACAATTTTGCTTGTTGACGTACCTTGACAAATGAAAATGGGCTTCGTCTGAAAAAATGATTTTTTCAGAAAAACCAGCAGGTTGTTCCTGAATGAACTGAGCGAATCTGCGGCGATTTGAATGGTCGATCAGCTTTAATTCCTGCACCAGTTGAATCTTGTAAGGCTTCAAAGCCAAATCCTTTCGCAAAATTCGCCATGTTGTGCTTTTGGATAACCCCAATTGTTGAGAACGTCGTGAAATTGACAAATTTTGATCTTCTTCAACACTGTGGCTCACGGCGGCGATGTTTTCTGTTGAACGACCCGGTCGAACACGTGTTGGTGTTGGCACATTTTGTACCGAGCCTGTCGACTCAAATTTCGCGACCAAATTCTTAACAGCGGTCTCAGAAGGACGATTATGCTGGCCGAAAATATCACGAATTTTACGAAATGTAACTTTAACAGAACCACCATTTTTATAGTGGATTTGAATTATTTTAATGCGATTTTCGAGCGAAATTGAATTCATTGTAATAATTGCCAAAGCACCTGCTACGAATACCGCCAAAAACTAAATGTCAAAACTATCACGTTCTCGGTGTTGCCACAATTGAAAAACAAACTTCTTGTTGAAATACCCTTTATGTATAATATAAGTGTTGTCTTCTTCTCTATTATAACTTATGTTTTTTTAATTGTCTATATTTTATTATTTTTAAAGTTGTATCAGCAATAAAAATAAAATAAATAATTATACTTAAATTGATTACGTTTTCGGTTTATTAATAAAACGCCGTAAATCCAAAGTAGATATGAAAAAAGTTGGTCAAAAAATTTCTATATATTTAATTAATTACCATTTCTTAAGAGTATTTTAGGCACGTGCTATACATTAAAAAACTTTCTCGCTTAAAATACTATTTGTGTATCGATATTTATTGTTGACATAATAATTAATTACATGAATAAATTTAGATAAATTCTCGATCGTAAATTAGTATCAATTTGATAAAATAATCGCATCGTTTAAAATAAAATAAGATGTTTTTTTAAATAACTGGCTGCCTACTTCTGTGTTAATTTTATGAAAAATGCTGTACGACCTAAGTATATATAAATATCGGTTGAACCATTTAGAAGAAGGTCGAGCGTCGTTGAGTATTTTACTGACGCGAAAACTAAAAAATTTAAAATTTGATGATTCATACATTTCGTATATTTATGATGAAACTTTAACTAGTATATAACTATACTTACATAACAATATTAACCCTAGCATACATAATAATAATAAAACAAGAATTAAATTATTGAACTGCAATGAATGAATTCACAAAATTTTAAAAGTTTGGTCCGAGCTGCCAGACCTAAAGGTACAATTTTATATAAAAAAATTTTTTAAGAAATTTCAAAAAGGTTAGTCGACATCACAGGAGACCGAAGATCTGGCAGCTACCTCGGACAAAGAATTAGTCTAGCAATTCAAAGGGGGAACGCTGCCAGTATCTTCGGAACCTTGTCTAAAGGGACTCATTTTAATGATATATTATAGTTTATGTTAAGTTTAGTTATTTATATCAATGTATATTATTTTACATAGTAAATATTAAATTTTACGATTATGTATGTATTAGTGTAAAGTTTCTTATTATTATTATATCTTACCATGTGCCACATACGACTGCTAGACTTGGGTATTATCTCAGAAAACATCTATTAAAGTTGAGAACATGCCAAAGAGGAATGGAAAGAAGCATGGTGGGTGTAACACTAAGACATCGTAAAAGAGCAGAGGAGATAAGATTAACAACCAAAGTAGGGAACATTAAAAAGAAAATAAGGCAATTGAAATGGCGTTGCCGATGGCGATGAATGGCGATGCCGGGCACATGACGAGAGATAGCAGGTTGAAATGGACAAAAATTATTACAGAATTACAACCACGAGATGGAAAAAGTAAAAGAGGAAGACAGAGATAGAGATGGGCATACGATATAAAGAGAATAGGAGGCACAACTTGGACAAGAAGAGCTAACATTAGAAAATAATGAAAACAGCTGGAAGAGGCCTATTTGTCACAGGACACGCTGATCACCAAAACCGATCTGATGTATTAGATTAAGTTAGGTTATGTAACTAAAACAAATGTTATATAAGTATACTAGCTGACCCGGCAAACGTTGTTTTGCGAATATTATTTCTAGGAAAAAAAAATTAGTTCAATAAAAATAACTATCTACTATCATAAAAAATTGTTGATGAAATAATGAAGGATGAGAATGGATGAAAAAAAATTATTGTTATTACTATGTAAGTTAAGGATATTATGCCTTAGAAGTTGATTGTATTCAAAGTATTTTTTATTTAATAAATGATTATATATTACCTAAAATTTTCTAAAAAATAACAATTTTAATTCATCTCAAAAATCCATTGAATAAAGTTTGTAATATTTTTGAATGACTTTCTTGTAAGGGCAACGTGAAACCAGTTCGGCCACACATCTCGTCTTGAGATATTTATACAATAACTAGTTTGAAGGACATTGATCACTCTTATTGAGATGGTATGTTTGTTTTCGTTTTTTACTATGTTATTGTGGTCGAGACAAGTATTTCTTTGTTCACTTTCATCGCGCTTCCTGTGTAGATTATTAAAATTTATTTAATGGATTATTTATAGAACGCTGCAACGTAGAATTTTGGTCTGTTAATTTGGAGCATTGATGGCCTAGTGGCTTCAGCGTGCGACTCTCATCCCTGAGGTCGTAGATTAGGCTGTACACCAATGGATTTTCTTTCTATGGGCGCACTTAACATTCGCTCGAACGGTGAAGAAAAACATCGTGAGGATACCGGCTTACCTTAGACCCAAACAGTCGACGGCGTGTATCAGGCACAGGAGACTATTAGAGCGACAAAAGATCATGAAACTGATACAGAAATCTGAGGCCCAGACATAAAACGGTTGCAGATTTGGGACTTGAGGAAACGTTTTATTTAGGGAAACTTAACATTTCCGAGTAGGATCCATTTCTATGTTATATCCATGTCTTCAAATATAGAACGTAAATATTATGGTAATTTATTACGTGCGATCTGCCGTCATCCAAATTCAGGTCAGGTTGTATGTATCTATTGCTTCATTTAGAATATGCTCTGAGTATTTCTCTTGTAAAATATTGAAATATATAATAACTGTGAGCAATTTATATTATGTTAAGCTTACGCAATGCCTCCCACGTGTTATTAAAGTCATTGTAAAAGCACAGGTGTATCCAAAACAATGATGATAAGGTTATATTATATAAAAGTTATGAATTCACACGTAAGACCTAAAGAAAACTGGCTGATTAAGTGATTAATTTTAACTACAAGCATTGTTAAAAAGCCACTAATATTCGTAAACTAGATGCTGACGCAATCAGATTCTTGTAGTAAAATATCAATAAATTAGAATTAACAGACACTAAAGGCCAAAAAATTTACTCCAGAAATCTATCTGACCTTATGGATTCCTGCCTTCACCGATCCAGAACCGTACGAAATACAAGAATCCATAGACTCTACAGGCCAATGCCTATTTTGGCCTGATTAAGCAAGTCTCTCAAGGACTTAGGACAAAGGTCTGTCTCTAGACAGTCCTTTTCGCGAACTGTTGAGTCATCATAGCAGAGATGGCTCTCCCTTTATGACACACACATCCAGCCCAACAAAACCTTGATAGATTCTTTTATAAACCATGTTCGTGGAAATATGAATTTTGCTTCGTAAACAATAATACTTCAAAGATATATCTGTACGAATTTATATCACTGCATAAGTAAATACCTTATTTTATTTCAGTTGCTTAGCGGCACCTACATACCATTATTTTCTCGAAACAGTTTAGGCCATTTTCGGCCCTTATAAATTCGTAATGCATAAAACAATACCTCAGAATTAAAGTTAGTTATAGTTATAATAGTCAAATTTTCTAAAATTGCTCACTGTGTAACCGATCCTCTAAGGTACTTCTAGCAGACAGAATTCTAGAAGCTTCAAATGTATAATACAATTAGTGTTGGTATACAACTGCATAAATAACTTAATGGTAATTAAACTTAATTGTAAGCTAATTACGTAATAACATAGGACAAAAGGTCACATAAGTAGGGACACTAAATTATCCGACTTGGTACTATGGATCTCAAGTTATAACGATAGAACTGACATTTGTTTTATATGTAATAGGAGGCAAACGGGCAGGAGGGTCATCTGATATGATGTGATACCGCTGCCCCACTCACATTGGCAGAAGACGTGGCAAGTGCGTTGGCGGCCCTTTAAAAGTTGCGAGACTTTGTGTTTTTGATATCATTATGACTTTACTAGGGTTGAATGGAAGGTAACTTGTCACACATTTAAGTTACCTTATTATACTGGAAGTATAAATTAATTCTTTTTCTTTTGGCGCCTGTCCATTACTGGAGGTTGGCCATCAGTGTCGTGAAGCGTGTCTTGTCTTGTGCCAGATGCAGCAACTTCCGCAGTCGCAATACCTTATCGTTACGAAGCCATGATTTTTTCCTTCTACTCACATACCAGGTACCCCATCGGTAAAACTTTGTACAGTAATCCTCCCGATCGCGGTATAGGAGAATCCCGATTTCCTATAGAATCCCGATTTCCTATAGAATTCTCGTAAAACCGTTTTTTTGAACAATTCCAAAACTAGAAACACGAATTTTATAAAGTTATTAAGTTTAATTTATAACACAATTGAAACAGGTGCAAAACTAATTATGGACTTGAAAAATCATTATACATTTCACACTACAGAAATCCCAATTTACTGTATATTGTCACAATTCTCATTCACTTTCCTATTCGTTAACTGAGAATCATCTCTTAAATTAAGAATAGGAAAGTCCATAAGTGGAATTCCTCACTGCAATCTCCACAACAAGGACATATCGTACCAGTAATGTATTAGAAATTTTTCTCACAAAACCTCCCACCGGCTGATCGTTTGATAAAATAAACTTGATGAATCGCCAGAAATTATGCAAACAGCGAGTAGGTTTAGTTCGCACACTTTCGCTGAGACAGTTTGTAGTTTCGTCATCACATGTGATACGCGACCAGTTTCAAAGAGCCCTCATCTCGCCATGTTTGATAGAGTTGTATGTTAAATAGGCATGAGACACGGGTCTGCTTATTATGGTCGGATGTTCGACCACCCAGAGCGGTCAACTCTACAATTTTAAATCAACTTACTTATTGAATCTTCTTTGTTTGGGCACTTTCGTTTAAAGATAATCGTGGTTAATGAATCGCTATTATGTATTCTTCTTTAATAAATTCTAGACGAAGTCGACATTGGTTCAATTTGTATAAGCATATAATCTATTGTGTTTTATTTAGGAAACAGCATACAGCATATCTCGGTTGTACAGTTAAATGTATAATAACCAATATGGCTGTTCTATTTGTTTATTAAAAACTGCGGTTCGAATTGTCATTATCATCACCGAAACCAGTCATTTTCCAAGCGGCGCCAAGGAATCAGGCGTTGTGTGTGGGGTATCTCTGCATCTTCTACTGCATTAAGAACAGTCAAAGGAGTTGATCAGATCAATACCTGCAGCTGAGTGTCACCATCGGACGTCAAGGCAGAATACAAAATACCATCTGTATAACCTCGACTTCCGTCGTTCCACAACTGAGCCTTACTTCTATATGGAGCCAGCTGCCCACTGAATTATTTCCGAACCAATTCGACTTAGGAAGAAAAGAACGTACCAGTTTTTAAAATGCGAGCCTTGTGGAAATTTAACCCTAACATCAGATGAAACTCCTGCTCAGTTGACCCCTGATAAATTAAAAAAAAGGATATAAAATACTAGAAAACCCAAGCTGTTACTTATTAATATAATATTGGTTTCCTAATAGATAAATATTCCTATACGTATTTCATTATTAAAATAAAAGACCACACAAAAACGTCAATGTTACACGGAGATGTCAATAAACATTCATCATTTAGCTTCACAGCGTTCAAGATCACGATTTTATCATTTATTTTGACACGCAAGTGTTTGTATTGGGTTGGGGAAAAAGTCTTTTCGCATTACGGTATATATGAACTTGTAATAAAATCTCTTTGGCTATACTATATGGATCTGGCTGGTTTTGTTATCAAGGAATGTTGAGATATTAAAGAAGATTATTCCAAAATCAAATTAGGATAATGTTTGTTTTTTATTTATTTTTCGTACCGTCAAGATGAGTGAATCGAATGAAGAAATTCGATACATTTATAATTTTACTCCAAAAAAGGTCAAAATGCAACACAAGCCGCGAAAGAAATTTGTGATGTTAATATGGCCCTAGCACAGTGTCTGTGACAGTAGCACAAATTTGGTTTAAGCGTATTCAATCCGGAAATTTTGATGTCAAAGATCCAAGTCGCTCTGGTCGCCCTGTGACGGATAAAATGGATGCCATTTTTGAAAAAGTGGAGCAAGATCGGCATATCAGTAGTTAAGACGTAGCTGAAGAACGGGGAATTGACCACAAAAAAGTTTTGGCGCATTTGAAAAACACTGGGTACACAAAAAAGCTCAATATTTGGGTACCTCACGAGCTCACTGTAAGAAACCTAATGAACCGTGTACTCATTTTTGATTCTTTATTACGACTTAATGGAACCGAACCATTTTTGAAGAAGCTGACAACTGATGATGAAAATTGGATTACGTATGACAAGAACGTGCGAAAAAGGTCGTGGTCAAAGGTCGGCCAGGCTTCCCAGACTGTGGCGAAACCCGGGATAACTCGCAACAAGGTGATGCTGTGTGTGTGGTGGGATTAGAAGGGCATTATTCATTATGAGCTGTTACCACCAGACAGGACCATCGATTTTGAACTCTACTGCGAACAACTGATGAGATTAAAGCAAGAAGTTGAGAGAAAGCGGCCGGAATTAATCACCAGAAGGGGTGTGGTTTTTCATCATGATAACGCTAGACCTCACACATCTTTAGCCTCTCAGCAAAAACTAAGAGATATTGGCTAGGAGGTGATAATGCATCCGACGTATAGTCCTGACCTTGCACCTTCAGATTTCAACCTGTTTTAGTCTCTTCAGAATTCTTTAGGCAGTGTCAGGTTAACATCACGAGAAGACTGCCAAAACCAATTGTCGCGGTATTTTGATCAGCAGCCCCAAAATTTCTGTAGCAATGGGATCATGTCCCTACCTAAATGATGGCAAAAAAATATCGAACAAAATGGTACCTACATATTTTAGTTAAATGTAAATAAACTATTTAAAAAAATGTTTTGAATTTTCTTAAAAAATGCGAAGAAACTTTTTCCCCAACCTATTATACGATGTTAAAATGTTTGTAAAACGCTTTGCGAATATTCTGCTGTGCTAATGTTGATATACAATGTGTTTGATAAAGCTGCTTGTTCGGGTTCCTATTTTAAATACGCTTAATAAATAAAAAATAGGGGTTGATCGTAGAGGGGTGAATATTAGGGGTTGTATGTATTTTTGTATGCTGTATCATAAAAAAATAAAAACATTTTCTTTTCCAATAATTAAACAAAAACTTGGGGTGGACACCCACTTTGAAAAATAGAAATTGAATAAGTAGCCGATTGTCAGACTTACTGAATATGCATAAAAATTTCATAAGAATCGGTCGAGCTGTTTCGGAGGAGTATGGGAACAAACATTGTGACACGAGAATTTTATATATTAGATATATACTTTTATGTACATTCCATGAGCCGCAAAACCACCTGGTGTTGCCGCAGGCTGAAAAACGTTTAATTTTTTTTCTTATTAGAAATGGATGAACTATCAGTTCGCAAAGATTCTCCATGTACATTATCTGTTCTGTGTGTTATTAACTGGAACAAAGAATCTTTTGTCCGAGCCACGTTTGTTTTCTGCTTTAGCTAGTACCCATATACCGGATACTAGTCTAGCAGCATGTACAGTGATGTTTGTCAGGTTTGAGATGTTGCTCTGGCCGAAGTTGAAATCAGTGTAGATAATGAGCAAAAGGACCATGACCTGTGATCATTTGAACCATACTAACCAAATGTATATGTCGCAGCCAACTAGCTTAATTAGCCGTTCAATTAACAGCCTAGCCTTTTAACTAAACGGCGCCGTTTAACTAGCGTCCTGAAAGATATTCAGCCATAACGTTTGTTACAACATTTAATAAACTGGCTGGGTAATGCTTAGGCAATTCGTACGATAGAGTAATTATTTGGCAGAAACAAATAAGATAAAACAAATGCCATAAAAAATATTTCTTTTAAAATTAAAAAGCTTGAGTCAAATTCAAACATTATTATTGTCGTAGTGACTCTTGTTGTTTTTCATGAAACTTTGTAAAACACCATCAAGTAGTTTGCCGACGCCATATTGACCGTTTGAAGAGTTTCGTTTCGAGTTTAAGAGTAGCAGAAAGTGGTATTAAATTTAAATTAACAGTCAACAGCAAGGCAAGTAATGAAACGTCATCAATCCAAGTCATTTGCCTAGCTGTTTGATGAACTGGCTGAACATATTTCAGGCCGCTAGTTAAACGGCTAGGCTGTTAAATGAACGGCTAATTAAGCTAGTTGGCTGCGACATATATACATAGTCAAAACAAATACGTTACGGGTAGAGGATCCAATTAAGGCCTCATCTATCTCTTTATCTACAGTAAAATCAATAAAAACAAGGCCAAGGTCAAAGCTTAACAAACTCATTTTCGCATGAATAATGCAAAGATTAATAGTTTAACAAAATATTGTTACATAAACTTGTCGAAATACGAATACAGCCGTTCACAAATGATCGTGGGAAAGTATTGAAACATGGACAAATAAATTCGAATAGAAAGTAATGTTTTATGAAAAAAACATTTAAATGTTAATTTTATACGTGTGGATTTGTTGCCTGTGTCCTGTTATATTTTGTGTAACCGAGTTAAAATATGATGTTTTAATAATAAAAAATTATTTGCAAGAATATGGTACAAATGTTTTGGTGGTACAATCTAAAGTTCGCATATTCTGCCACACATAATGGCGTGCAAATCTTAAAAGGTAGGATAGAAGTAACATAATAGTCATATCATTATATAGTATTGTCTTTGATTAACATAACCTTTACATATTTAAAGAAAAAACTTTTTAACCGGATTAAAGTTATGTATTATTATAAATAATTGTAATTTTATAATAATACATAACTTTAATCCATATCATTATAGTCAATTCTTATATAAATAAATATTAATTATAATGTTTCACGCAAATAATCATTAATAGATTATTTTTTCTTCTTTTGTTTATCGATTAATCGAAGACGTCTGGTCTGGTCATACGCCGATGACGGAATTCCAGAGAAATATAAGACATTTATTTTTGGTAACTTATGCATTCACTTTCGGACACCATTAGCTTAGAGAGGTAATACACAATATAACCATTGATGGCTTATGCAGTTTAAATACATACATACATTTCAAAGTAATTTTTACCAACCCGAATTAATTATTTTTATCGCCAGGAGTCGCGGCCAGGACTCTCGATTTAAATGTTCCTTAAACAGGAAGCCACTAACATAATTGGGTGATACAACAATTATGCAGTATTTTTTCTACAACAATTAATTAATTAATTAATTTAAAAAGGAACAAATGAAACACATACATACACTTACATAGTACATGTGCGTCAATGACAAGTGTGCACAGCTATAAAAGAAAGCATTACAATTATAAAAGAGAAAAGAAATAATACAATAAAAATAAATCACAAGAAACTAGTTCACATCTACGTTACGTTATAATTCATGGTAAACTATACATAATTTATACAATAATATCTCAACTTACTGGCGACAATCGTGAAATAAGAAATAAACATAATTGCAGTTAAATATTAGCTAAACTGACGTCATTTCCGCGCTCGCTTCATTAATTTAAAACAAAGGTATCATTCAACTAATTCCGGCGTCGACTAATATCTACAAACGCAAAATTCCATTATTTGGTAAAACATCCTGAAGAAATTATAAGTTCTTAGATCCAAATATTTACAGAGAATATCAGACGCAGAACCCTGTTCTACGTAGGCCATGAGCTTAAGGAAAACCAAGTGAGATGCTGATGAGTTTAGGTTACTACAGTCCATAGCATTATTTCGTATCATGAACTCTATAAACTGAAACGAATTGGAATTGCAAGACCGAACGAAAGAACGATAATTTTGTTTGTGGTTTATTTGTAACTTAACTGTCAAACTTGCTTTGACAGTTAAATATCAAACTTAATAAAAACAATATAATTTTTTTTTAAATAATTATTATGGTTTGAGTAAATATGTGTTATTATTTAATGTAGAATATTTACAATATAATACATAGTTATTTGCATTTGGAATTGCCGGCTAAAATCCCTATATTCCATTACACGGTTGACTAGAAACAAATATCCCTTTTACACGCCTGTCTCACGTTTGTGCTCATCGTTTAATGGTCCTTAACAGATTGTGTCGGATTTACAATAAAACTGTGATAAAAAATGACCCATTGGACATTTTCAGCAACTACTTACAGATCTTTATCATGTTAGTTATTTCGACTATGAATTTGCGTGTTGTTCCCACGAGAATGTAAGTGCGTCGTCCAAGTTCACCGTGCCTACTGCTGATAGTGGTCAAATCTTTGTTATTTTTTATTGTTATTAATTAACTATAAATTACTTAAAAATGTCATATGGTCCATGGTGTAATGCTTGCAGCTCCTTACAAATATTTTGTAAAACAAAAAACTTGGCGATTAAAAAGAGGGGCGGAGAGTTTATCGCGAGTTCTTCCCGTCCGTTCTACGCCGCTGATCTGAGAACTGGCAGTTAATATAAATTAGAAGCATTTAATATGTAATGCTTTATTGACGTCCATAAGTGTACATTGTGTTACCTAAGTGAATGAATTTTAGAACCTTGCTGTGTTATTTTTTTTTTATTTTTACAAAATTTTGTATTTACAGTGTATATTCGCAGATGCTTGGCGGACCCATGCGACTTCTTCAATACAAAGAGTCCTTCGTGAGTTGTGTGCTGCGATATTTCGGGCTACTCGATTGTGAGAAAGTTGCATGGATCTGGTTAGCGATGTCTTAAGTTTTCATGTCATTTTCACACGCATATATCCTTTCTATGACATATTTTCATAATGTGATAGTCCTCATTTTAATGTGTGATGTTTGAGAGCAAAAATAACCTTTAAATTTTAAACTCATACGCGATTTTGAGTGCGGAGTCGAGATTTCCTTTTACTGTGTAGAGATTTTATGGATAATAGCTAGCTGGTTATGGTAATGGAATGCAGTAATCAAGTTTTGTACCATATAACGCCCGCAGGTGAGTTGCGTCAGTCGTAAGACGTATGCGCCGGCGCACTACCTCTCACTTAGGGCCCATTCAACATTTAGAACATAATTATATGACGTATACAGTATTTCCTATCTTTATAATTCTGTTTTCAAATTATATTTACTGTAAGGCTGTCTTAATGATTGACGTTACTTCTTTGTCCTTTGTCCTAGAATTACGCCAAAGGATAAATGTTTCTAGTTAAATTGCACACAAGACTGATTAGGTACCTTGAAATTAGATTTTTTTATTTTGAACTTCTTAATTTTTAATATTTCAATGGGCAGCTGGTTCCACATAGTGATGGTGCGCGGTAAAAGCAGACTTAAGAATCAGCCAGTTGTGGAACGACGGACGCCGAGATGATACGGATGGTACTATATCTGTATTCTGCCTGGACATCCGATGATGAAACTCAGCTGCTCAACTGCTTAATCTGAACAACTCCTTTGAACCCTCATGGAAAATGCAGTATAAGATGCAGAGTTGATGTTAAACATTCTAAAACTACGTTTTAAGATTTAAAAGTAATGATGCTTTCTTGCCTTTTACCCAAAAATAGTGTTTTATTGAAGGTCACAAGGTTATGCGTTTAATGGGACTCACTAATGGGACTAAGGGTCTTTCAAAAAAAGAGTGTACCAATTTTTAAAAGGCCGGCAACGCATTCGCAAGCCCTCTGGCTTTGAGCGTCCATGCCTTGGGCGGCGGTATCACTTAACATCAGATGAGCCTCCTGCCAGTTTGCCCTCTGTTATATATAGCAACAAAAAAAAGGCCGGCAACGCACCTGCGAGCCTTCTGGCATTAAGAGTGTCCATGGGCGGCGGTAGTACATAACATCAGGTGAGCCTCCTTTCCCATTTGCATTTGTTCTTTATAAAAAATACTTAATTGTCTTTGTACAAACCGTAATTTCCGCTGCACATTAATTAAATTTTTATTTCATATATTGTTGTACTTAAATTATTGAGTCAAGGCCTTTGCTTCCTCTGTACAAACTTTACGTTGTTTAATTTCAAAATTTGTTTACTCGACTTTCTAAATAACAGTTAATGATAAAGTACAATAAACACTATTGGGGAGAACAATTGATGTATTTTTTAAATAAATTTTTGCTGCAGAAATATTTTACATTAGTGCTTACTACTTTGTAAATCATAATTGCAAATCAGTTGACCAATCAGCAGAAAACATGTTTAGGGTTTTCTTCAAAATGTATAAGCGCGAATTATCCATTACGAAAAATCTGGCTAAGTTGCGTGCTTTAATATTGTGTTACTATTCAATCAACAGCACAATGAAGAACAATATAAGGTGTTGCTGCAAAATTTCCCGTGGTTCCCGTTATACTATATAATAGGTTATTACCACAAATGAAAAAATCACAGAATGACAGGTGTAGAACATATAAAGTAGATACATATTTATCTTTCAACATTCGCTAGGCATCATTTAACACATACGAAATTGTTTGCAAAGCTTGCAATGCTCATCTCATGTACATTCAATTAATGCTAAGAAACGATTGTTTCCAATGTTTATGGAAACGTGACTTATTTTTAATTAAGAAAGTTTTTTGTATAATACTAAAAGCTTACAAGCATCTTTAAAATGTTATAGTTTCCCAGTAAAATGAGTGTCGAAGTTTCTTGCCAGCTCTGCGTCGGTTCTGCCCCCCTGATTGATAACTTCCATTGATTCCAATTTTTTTATGAAGTAATGTGGGCTGATCGGTTTTAGAGAAAGCATTGTGGGGTGCCTTTCTCGAACCTAATTTCGCTGTTTTTCTGATGATTTTTCTTTTTTCTGCTTAGTTCATTAAAATGAAATTTGTTGAAAATTTTATTTTATGTTTATGTTAAATGACGTTGCCAAAAACGAATTTTTGACGTTGTTTTAAAAGACTTCCGCTACAACTGTGGTAAAGCATTTGAAGATTGAATTTAAATACAAAAATCCCATTTATCAAGAGATACTAAAAACCGTAGGGTCGCTTAGGATTCTGCCGGATCATCAGGCTTCAAGACGGTAAGTGATGGGTATACCATCTCTTCTTACTCGTAGTATGGCATTACCGAGGAATTTAAAACGTTTATAATCTTGTTAAAATTCAAACCACAGTTTGAGCTTGAAATCCGAGACATCCATGAATAAAGTCAATAAATTCATGTGTCCATGACACAAAAAGTCAATTTGCGTAGTATTAATGTCATATGCACGACAAAAGTCACTTAAGTAGGCTTACACGCCTTTTACCGTTACCTGACACAGTGTAATAGACAATAGACAGAAGTCTAATTAAAAATGTAAGTGTTACCTCGAAATAAACAATAGCTTGAGATTCGGCAAATATGTTGACAAGAGTGGTAGAATGCAATTGTTTTTGTAAATCTTTTGTACTAAACTTAGCAACCTGTTAGGAATATAACATTGGTAATAAGGGTGGCAGCCATCTTTGTTAGATAGTCATTTATCAAGAGCTTTTATTGAATCACAGACACACGATATTTCTTTGTTATAAGTTTTTGCCACGCACCACCACTATGTGGAACCAGCTCCCCGCTGAAATATTTCCGAACCAATTCGACTTAGGGACCCTGAAGAGCGTACCAATTCTTACAGGCCGGCAACGCACTTGCGAGCCCTCTGGCATTGAGAGTATCCATGGGCGGCAGTATCACTTAACATCTGATGAGCCTCCTACCCATTTGCCTCCTATTACATTAAAATAACCGGGCTTTATTATTATTACTGTGTAAACTCTTTATAGCGAATTTCAAAGGACCGAGCATTCTTATACGTTATAGATAAGTTTCGTTATAGCGACGGATGAATTAACGTATGGGTATTGGGTTAAACCAAAAAAAATTAACTCATTTTCGCGTTATAAAGAGTTTTCCCTTATAACGAATCACGTTATAAACAGTTTATACTGTATTATTAAATGTATTTTTTTCCGATCACAGACTGAGCAAAAACTAGTTTGGGACTCAGGCTGTCAAATTCAAAAAGTTTGACAATAAGGCGGTTCTGGTGAGATTACATCTCTGTGACATTGGTGGGATTATTTATTTGTAACCTTGACCTTGGCGGCAGGTTTGCGCATTGCGAAAAGTAAATCCACCATTTCGATGCACCCACTGATTGCGCGGGCGCCATTTTGATCGCAAATTGGGACACGCCTGACCTTTTTAGTGGCCTCTTTAAATTCAAAGGTACTATGATTTTATTACGGAATTACGAAGTCGAATTTAAAGAAAATGATTTTCCTGGTACTACTAATAAGCGACATTAAGAAAAATATTCATGGACAATTACTTTACATATAAAATATTTATTTATATTTGTAGGAGTTATACCTGCCCTGCGATTCTGAAAAGGTGGGAGCTTGTAGTTTATTGATTATTTGAATGCCAAATCATAAAATGACTGCTTCACGACTGATGTGAGAGCGACCGCCGATGCGAAAACCGCTGTGTGAGTTCGAAAAGTGAGTTACAGAATCGCAGGGCTGCTGTGTAATTTTATCAAAATTCTACCTATATATTTTCATTAAATACTTGTATAAGAACTCAACGGACCAGAGGCGATGTAAAATATCATTTAAGTTCTTTCATTCTCTTCGATTCTATTAAATTCTCACCCTCGGGTTGTATTTTCATTATAATAGAACACGTGTTGCGCCATGAGCTCTACCACCTCCTATAATTAATTATAATGGGTAAAACCCAGGGTAAACGGCGTGTTGGTAGGAGGAAAATCATGGCTTTACGTTAAGCAGTGTTGGCCTAGTGGCTTAATTGTGCGACTCTCGTCCCTGAGGTCGTAGGTTCGATCCCCGGCTATAAATAGTATAGCTACTGCGGAAGAGTTGCTGCATCTGGCACAAGACAAGACACGCTTCACGAGACTGACGGCATGAGGTAATGGAGAGGCACCAAAAGAAGAAGTGATATATCATAAGCATTTGCTTTTTATTTAAAAAAAATATTATTATTATTATTAGGCCTTTATTGCACCCAGTATTTATATTAACACTTATTTAAGTTACATACCCTAACCTTTTGGTAATCAGCGTGTCCTGTGACACATAGGCCTATTCCAGCTGCTTCCATTATTTTCTGATGTTAGCTCTTCTTGTCCAAGTTGTGCCTCCTATTCTCTTTATATCTGCCCATCTCTTGCTCTGTCTTCCTCTTTTTCCATCGCGTGGTTGCCATTCTATAATAATGTTTGTCCATTTCAACCTGCTATCTCTCGTCAAGCGACCGGTCCAGCGCCATTTCAACAAATTAAAAAAATATAGTTGGCGCTTAGGGGCCGTCTCCACAAGCGAGAGAATCGCGACGAGTCTGCGTTTTTATCGTCGGGTAATCTCCACGAACGAGCGATTATTCCGCCAGCGTATCGTCGCGATTCGTAACGGAATCACAGCGTATCCGCAACGACTCGTAACGGAATCGCCGCGTTTCTGCTCTTCTCGCTCTTATTTTGTTCAGTGTTCATTTAGAGTTCAGTGGTGCCAGACGAGACCGAAATAAGTAGTGTCTAAATCAGTCAATAAAATAATTATTTACTATGGATGTATTGTTTTTATTGATGTATGGTCACGCAAGTCGCGCGCTCTCTGCGAGAGCGCCACGTTCCGTGGCGAGTGCGCGACGTGCGCGCCACGGGCCACCAGTAGCGACAGGCTCGCAGCGATGTTATGACGTTTCGCGCGCACTCAACCACCCGTCGCATCGCCGCGTTAAGATCGCCGTGTGGAGACACGTTCTATGAGATTGTATAGAAATGCGTGGCAGGACGATTGTATCGTCGCGATTCTCTCGCTTGTGGAGACGGCCCCTAAAGTTTATTGCCATTCTAATTAAAATCAAGAACTGGCATTTTAGAGACATTTATGACTTTCATTAGTGTACTCTGTTAAGTTGGCTACTTATTTATGACATTTTCTTTTAAATTACAAAAAACAATAACTAACCTTAAAATATAATAACTAAAATATATTATTAAAACGAGTCCCTTTAGGCAAGGTTCCGAAGATATTGGCAGCGACCCCCTTTGATTAGTGTACACATTTAAAGTTTTATATTTACATGTAATAACTACTGCGTACTAAACTATTTCGTATTCAGTAATTAATTTGACCCTGATTACACAACCCAAACGTTCACTGTATTCAATTGATTGATAAATTGACACGATTTAATAAACAAAATCAATCAAGATAACATGATAGTGCTAACTGTTTAATAGTAACATATTTGAATTACCTAATTGTCTGTAATTGTGCCAAGGTCAGACATGATCCTATACTGTATCGTGCCAAATGTTTAATTGATATTTGTCTGGCGGCCTTGTGTTCCATTTCCCGAAAAAGTTAACTGTAATGGCGTTTTAAGAGCTACTGTATTAATACCGTACAAAATGTTGGATTACTATTACTTGTCTTTAAAAGCGACTTTGAAAATGAAAAAAAAAAGCAATTTTACATAAACATAATATTTATTAGTAACGAAACACACGCAACACAGTTTTCTTTCACAAGGAACAAGGTATGTTTTAAGTGTGTAATGCGTGTGTGTTGTGGATGTAATTTTGCTGAGGAGTAGACGTGTTCCGCAGCGCCGGTCATCCTGCCAGAGACCACAACAGTTAGTTGACACAAAATTTTTTTTAATTAAATTTTGATTCCAATATTTAACCATAACGTATAAAATTAGCGCTTTTTGTCTTCTGACATTCGGAAACGAGACAGTGGGAACTATGATTCCTGTAGGTTTTAATACATTTTGGATGTACGGGAGGCTCGTTTCTAAATCTTAGGATGAAGCTTTTGAAGGTGTTCCTCTCCATAGATCGATCAAACAGCAAGGATCAAACGGGCAGATGGCTCAACTGATGTTAAATGATACCATGGACAATCTCAATGCCAGAGGACTCGCAAATACATGTTTGTTCTTGGACGATAAATCGATAAGTATTGGTATTGCAATTAAATCACAATTTTAATAAGCTTTATGTTATACTATATGTATATAATTTCATAAAATATAAGTTTTACTTTAAAAAAATATATAATATGTGAAGAGGAAGAATTGGTAGGCTCTTATTAGAAGGATATTAAATTAAAAATATTTGTTTTAATTTAAAGAAAAAACTTTTTACCGGATTAAAGTTATGTATTATATTATATTTATGTTATAAATTTACAATTATTTGACATAATTTTAAATTTATCCGACGTTTCGCGTGCTTTACAGCGTGCGTGGTCACGGTGAAAAGTTATTTCTTTAAATGTGTAAAGGTTATGTTAATGAAAGACAATACTTTGTTTTAATTTGTAAGACTGTTTGGATAAACTTCGCGCACCCTTAACACTTTAAAGTGTGACCATTGCCAATACAATATTAAGTGTAAAATAATTTTATTGCAATTAAGTCCATAATGTTAAACGAAAATTCGTTAATTAAGGTCCCTTTCATTACAGCACCCTCCAACCGATAAAACAATAATATTACCATATCTTACATAATAGTCGAAAGTGGTCCCATTCTTATAGGCACTTGTTGTTTATCAAGATTCCGATTGAGAATGTAAAAAGCTGTCTCGATTCTCCTAATTTAACTTCGATTACATTTGGCAATGCTTCAATGAAAACTGAACAGTATCTTGTTTAAATAACGGTTCATATTCGCTTATAACTAGGTGCTATCCAACGACTTTTTTATCAGCTGGTAGGACATGGTTACTTTGAAATATAAAGCGTTAAAATTTGTGTTTTAAAAATCAATTTCTTTAGTTATTTATTTATTAATAAGCAATCTTACAGCTATGAGCTACCACATGTCTGTATAAAAAAAAACCTTAGACAACATACAAAGCAATATACATTAATAAACATAATATGTATATGAAACACATATAAATCTTAAGTTTGATCAATCTCCCGTACCATCAACGAAATAATTGATGGTTAAAACACCCTAAACCTAATGACAAAGTAACGAGTATATCTGCAAATATGAAGAGTGTGATCCAATATTAAGTGCATTAACAAAAAAACAATAGCGACGTTAATTAAAAATTAAGTTGTAGGAACATATCACACTTGTTAGAAAAACTTCATAAGTTCTTCACGGCACTAAACAAACGTGTGTGTACTTATGTACACGTGTTAGAAGTTATACTTCTTTGGCGTAACAAGATAAAAATCTTTTTAGAATCTGTATCCTTCGCCTTATTCTACGTTTGTAGAATAAACGACACTAACAATAGAAAAAAGGTATTTAAAACTTCTACATAATTAAAGAAATGGACATTTTTTATTTTAAAATGTTGACTATGCTAACTTCAGGGTGTCGGTTTTTTGTGACGGTGTGCGCAAGCATCGTAAAAACTAACTCATCATATTTCCCTAACGCGCCAAAGCCTTCAAAAATGTTAAAAAATTGATTTATGTTTTAGAAAACGAAATAATATGACAGATGAAGGACAGCTGCTAACCACTGCTGTCGCCGCACCCAGCCTTCATCACGTGACGCCTTGTTTAGCAAAACAAGAGCCGAATTCGCTTTCAATCAACAATGATCGAAAGTTCGTCCTGACCTTGAAGTAACGAGAGTCAAACGTGACTAGATCATAAAAGTACACAATGAAACCATTCGCGAATATGTAGTGAATAAATAGTGAAAGTTAATTGCAATACAACGCCCACATTTTCTTATCACATATATGCATAAATAAAATAAATTGCCGACATTTTATATCGCGATAACCACGGTCTAATCAAAAAGTAAAAGTGACATTAAATTGATTAACACTTTCGGTAGGTATCTATTAACTTTGTCAAAGTTTGGTAAATTAAATAACCGGTGTCACAAATTAACCTCTGTGGTCACGTCTTGAATTTTAGATGATTAACGACGAATAATCTATCGCTGACTAAGGAAGCGATCTATCTATTTAGCTTAAGTTTATTTATTAACTTTTGTTTGAAATGCCAAAAAACATAACTTGTCTATAGGTAACAACATTTTCGAGATAACCCCAGTAAGAAAAGAAGTTCTATTTTTTTATTTAATTAAACAAAAAAATTTAAATTATTAACATTAATTAAAAAATATTTTTTTATTATTATTATTATATTTTGATAAACAAAGGTAAAGTCCATTACTAACGACTTTGTTTTTGTTTTAATTGTATACGTATACATTAATTGCCTTTTATTTGTGTTATAAATGGGCTCCATCCCTGAAGTCAGTAGTTCTGGCAGATACACATCATTTTGTTGTGTAAACCCCTTCTGATTCCCGAACATTACAGGTTAAGAACATTGTATATTATTAGATATATAAACAAATTAGAGTCGTGTTGGCCTAGTGGCTTCAGCGTGCGAAGGTTCGATCCCCTGCTGTGCACTAATGGACTTTCTTTCTATGTGCGCATTTAACATTCGCTCGAACGGTGAAGGAAAACATCGTGAGGCAACCGGCTTGCCTTAGACCCAAAAGTCGACAACGTGCGTCAGGCACAGGAGGCTAATTCCCCCCATTAGATATGAAACAGATACAGAAATCTGAGGCCCAGAACTAAAATAAATCAGTGGCGTTGTAGCGCCTTTATTTTATATAAACAAATTATACTATACAATAAACCTAATGTTTCGCAAAAAGAATCTATTTCAATTTAAATTTAATGAACTCAAAATGTGGCTGTCATTCTTTGTAGTTTCCCTCGAACCAATGAAGCCATATGAAGTGATTTTCATCACCAAATCAAAAGCTCTCTACTAATTGAATACGATAGGTTTAGGGGGAGTTTAATAGACAAGCGTTATTTGATATTATTTATATTTACAGTATGAGAAAGTAATATAAACTGATGACACTCGGTGGAGATTTAGACAAAAGTTTATATTAGAAGCCTAGTGTTGGCGAAATATGTCAACTTTTTGATATGATTAACACACAATACAGAAATATAAGGAAAATCACGGTTGTTTTACTAAACTTACTCTAGCCTCATTTAGTTATAATGCTAGTTCTTGTAAGAAACGTCTCTCTGGACTTTGCCCTCAAAGCCAAGTTGTCACCGATTTGTAATCATGTATTCAATGCGAAATTTCATCACCATGTAAATTGTGAACTTTACACATCTTTGGCAAGAAGCAACAATAGCTAACACTAAGGTATTACGAACAATGGAAAATATGTATGTGTAGATTAAAATTGCATACAAAATGCAATTATAAGCATTTGTTTTTCTTGTAATTATCTGCTATTCAATAGAATAGGACTTTTTTCAATCTCGATTAAATATATAAAGTACTTATTTGTTCGTTTCTTTTGTACCAATTTACGAATGAAGATTTAATGAAAGTTACGTTTAAAATAAGCTTTATAAAGGACTTCTAATTGGTTGCAATGCCTTAAGTAATTAATTGTTTGTAAAATATAATGGATTAAATGAAGTAAAAATTATAAATTCTATTTAATAATAAGACAAATTTTATATAGTTTCAATACAATTACTACTAAATTACTTATTGTATATTTAATTTCTTATAAAAATGCTAGTTTCATCCAGTGACTTTGCTTATTTTTCGTATTAGCAATTTATTTAATAATATAATATTTTATAATAGTGATCTCTATGACTAGATATCTATGCTAGAATTTATAATGATCGATTCAGGTTAGACGAAAAACGAATTTATAATCTAGAGGCCAGTCTTGGCACGGGTTTATTTTTTAAATAATTTAAAAATAAATATAGCCTATGTTACTAACGGATAATTTTACATTTTGATGGTGACAGAAGTCAAACAACGCATCTAGAAGTACGCTGGAGTTTCTCCCCTTCGTCGATCGTCGTTTCTTGTAAAAGCAGAAAAAGAGTGGAACTTTTTACCTGCTTCCATCGTCCCTCGAAAGTTTAATATGGGTTCATTTATCGACTGTTAAATAGCCATCTTCTGGTGAGCGTGCCTTCCCGATGTTACATGAGGTGTGCCCAACATCTCACTAGGCAATATCTTACTTTACACCGGGTGGGATTGTGGACAAAAAAGGCATTTTAGAAGTAGTTCCAGAAATGTTGAGTTTATTACAAAAAAAAAAATAATCATTCCTCTTTATAGTATTATTCATATGCGATTCCAAGGCATCTCCCTATCCAATGTACTCACGATGTTTTCAACTTTTAAATTAGACAATTTTAATTTAATCCTACAGCTAACTTAAATTATATCTAACAAAAAACAATTATATTAAAGATAAAGCCAAATATATAATATATACAAAAATGTTCAAACATGATTTTCGGATATATACAAAAGAATAAACTTAGTATACAAGTCCAGTTTTGCTTAAATTATTGCAGTGATTAAAGCGTTTAAAACGCCGAAATTGGTCAAATTTGTGGAGCGTTTACTCCGTCGTGTTTTCACACAAAATTCGTTTGATGATTTCTCATGGATCTATGACTATTAAGATCGATTTAATCAATTACGTGAGTAATAAAATAAATTGAGGTCGTTGACCGATGTGTACATATACGTCGATCCTCGTAATCGAAAGAAAAACGCTCGGAGCCTTTTACCGCCTAAAGGCATATAGATAGAAATGATTTCTCCGTAACTTATTACGTAACATCATTTCAATTACGTTTTTAATAGAAACAGATAAATACCAATTTGCTATTCTTTAAATTCGGTAACTTTTACAATTCACGTACTTATTGTCGAAAGTGAAATACTGAATATGTAATGAGGAGAGTGAATGAGCTAATTTGAACGACTAAATGAAATTAGATAAAAGATTCAGATTCATTGTCCGTTCAATATTTTTACTCCTATTCATAAATTAATTATTGTTATTAGTGTTTACATGGCAGAGAAGAATGGCGGGATTTCGAGGCGGTCTTTCCCCAAAAAATGGTACACAGATATCTAAAAGGAATAAGATAAAAAAATTAATGTGTTTGAGTGTAAAAGTACCTGGAATAAAATACTATTATTATTACTATTACAATGATTATTATCATTATTATTAGTGTTTAGGGAGGCCTTTCCAAAAAAGGGCACACAGGTACCTAAAAGGAATTAGATAAATATATAAATGTGTTTAAGTGAAAAAGTACCTGAAATAAAATACTATTATTAGTATTAGTGTATAGGGAAGCTTTTGTCATAAAAGGGAAGAGATAGACACTTAGGAATTAATGTGATGATAGAAATATAAACGTATTTAAATGTAAAGTATCTGAGTAATAGGCTTTTAATATTATTATTAGTGTTTTAATAAATTATTCGTTTTTACGTCAAATTGTTTTCATGTAGTGATTGAAAGAGATAGATTTGTGCCTTAAATAAGGTCTACAATTTATGTATGAATAATAATGAGATAATAATGAAAAGAGCGTATTAATTCTTAAAATGCCGTCAACGTACTTGCGAACCTTCAGTGTGTGTCCATGGGCGGCGGTATTATTTAGCATCATATTAGCTTACTGTCGTATAAAAGAAATTAAATTATTAATTTACCCTTTGTCGAGTCTAGGAGTCTATTGGGGTGTTTTAAAAGGCTCTAGAAGGCTTTTAGTGACGAAGGAAAAAGTTAATCGTAGCGGGATTTTACTTTATTCACCAAGTCGTATGACTGGAGCTCATACTGGCAAAACTAAACTAATCAGTTTTACCCATATTGCTCTTTTGAGGGTAGACCAAGAAAAAGGTTTTTGACGTGAAACTTCTTCAAATAAACGCAATAATAATAATAAAAGGGAGAGAGCGATTGAGACCGATTGAGAGATAGTGAGAAGGCCAAATTACATGATAGAAATGCTATTTTTAAAATTCAAATTTCGTTAAGAGAATTTATTAGTATTTTATATTTTATGCAAAATAATTTATTGTAATGTCAAATGACGAGATGTAAATTAAAATGCCTAAAGTAAAGTTTTAGATTTGTATAAATATGAACAAGACTTAAAAATTAGTTTGCCAAAGAAGTTTTTCTGCTGATATACATATATACTTTGTAAGCCTTTTAGGGAGGAGTATTTGTCCCAGGGAAGACACCCATTGGGAGCACACAGCTCGCTAGATGTCACTTCCTAGGGTCCAGCCAGGACAACTCTTTCGTCAGAATAGCAATTTATCTCAAAGCCATCAACGTGAAGTCTATTTATCAACGCTGCCATGTCGACATGCTTGTATTCAAATTAGCGGATCGTGACCATCCTTAACAATAAATGTTGCAGCTTGAACTTTCACCTTCGACCTATAATATACTATTGGTATATCAGACCTATTTGCCTGGATGGTGCCAAGATAGCCCTTACGTAAGTTCTGGTTTGGTAAATGAAAATTTTGAGTGAACAGTGTTTTTTATAGAACGCTCAGGCAGGAGGCTCATCTGATGTTTAGTGATACCGCGAATGCCAGAGGGCCAGAGGGTTCGCCAGTGCGTTGCCGGCCTTTTAATAATTGGTACGCTCTGTTCTTGAAGGACACTAAGTCGAATTGATTCGGAAATACTTGGATTTATCTTGGTTTTAATTTTTTTTTTATTATTAATTACTTGATGTCATGTAGAATATGGTGTAATGGTTGCAGTTCCTTACAAACGTTGTGTAAAACAAAAACTTAGCGAATAAAAAGAGTGGCGGAGAGTTCATTCCCAGTTCTCCTCTTCCGTTCTACGCCCTTGATATGAGAACTGACAGTAAATGTAAAATTAGAAGCATTTCATACATATTTTTTGTGGTTCATAAGTGTACATTGTGTTACCTATATGAATAAATGATTTCAAATTTAGCAAAATTCCTATAAGCTACTAAGTACTTTCATCACCATGGGCTTGAGACAAAATCCCTCTGCAACGTGACCCACTAACGCCAAAGGAATTTGTATGGTCGCGTGAGGTAATGTCGTTCCCATACAAATTAGATTGTCGTTAGTGAGTCCTGCCTGTCGTTAACTTTGTCTCAGGTCTTAACTAAAATAAATAAATCAGTGGCGCTACAACCATCTTTAAGCCTGGGCCTCAGATTTCTGTATCTGTTTTTGTTAAGCTAATCGGCAAGTAGGTGGATCAGCCTCTTGCCTCTTAGCTTCTCATTCCTTACGATATTTTCCTTCACCGTTCGAGCGAATGTTAAATACGCACATAGAAAGTCCATTGGCACAGCCGAGGATCGAACCTACGACTTCAGGGATGAGAGTCACACGCTGAAGCCACTAATCCAACACTGTTCTCCTCAAAAACTATGGAACGTATAAAAACAGTTAAATTCTCTTGTATTTTATTCTTGTCTCTCTCTAAAACCTTAGTAGTAAAGAAAACATCGTAAGGAAACTGGCGAAGGCTGAAGATCTATTAGAAAAAACAAATGAACATGAAATCTGGGACCCATACTTAAAAAGGTAGCGCTATTGTTTTTTTCTATAACTACATCACTTAATACACCTTACAAAAGATTTCTGTCAACTATTACTCGTATAAACAATTCGTATTTCGTTGTAGAGTACAAATCTGATAGTAAAATATCCGAACAGCTTGATCCCAGGTGAAAGTATTCTTGTTTAAGCTTGCAAGTTCAATGGCTTGATTATGGTTATGATGTATTCTTTGCTTTCAAGCGGCGCAGGTCAGTTGCGGTAATCGACGTAAGACAATTTTTTGCTCATTGCGATTTCCAAAAGCGGTTCTTATGTTTACAGCATATCCGGTTTTAATTAAAAGTCTTCTAAAACTCGTGTAAGTGCAACCGTGGTTTTACATTTATATATTGCGTTGTAAATTTAAAAAGACGTGTACTTATGTACACGCGTTAGAAGTGATACTTCTTTGGCGTAACAAGATCAAAATCTTTTTAAACGACACTAACAATAGAAAAAAAGGTATTTAATACATTAAAAGTTTTATTATAAAGCATTATCCAGTTAAATAAACTTTATTTAAATATCACAAAAAAATTATTATGCAACTTCTATAGGTATATTGACATTTACTATTTAATTCACGTCCATGGTTGGAGTTCAGTAACTAACTTAAAGCTAACTTCAGGATGTAGGGTTGTGACAGTGTGCGCGCTCATTGTAAAAATATACTCTCATCATTTTTCCCACACACTAGGATTCTCTGTATCGTCGGCAGCTAGTCTCTTCCATTTGACATATCGATGACTTTAGGTCACAGTGGGGGATAAAAAGCGAAGAGAGTGTACTTATATGAAGCTTTGCGTTATGTATGGTGTTTGTATTGCATTTAAATATTAGACTTACGTACGACCGTAACTCTTGTTTAAAACCAAGTATGCGGTAATATAATAATTAAGAAACTACATATATAACGCATAATTAATTTCAGTGCACTTAAATGTATGGAGAAAATAATGAAAGCTGAATGCAATTATTTGTACTTGTATTTTGACAAGTGAAACAAAAATCGGATGATTGAACGATCCGATAAGGTCAGAGAAAGATTTCATAAATAGCAGAGCAATACAATCTTTGTCTTTCGAATGTCTGCATAAGTTGTGTTACAATTTAAATTATGTCCGTAACGTGAGTTAATTTTGGTGGCGGTTGTTGTAGGGATATTTAAATTTTAAAGGAAACTTTTTGTTTGAAGCTGGTTATGAACTGGCTTTAATCGTTTAAAACTTGAGCTAATACATACCTACAGGTGCTAATTAAATATTTAAAGCTGGTGATTTCCTCGCTCAAGGAATAAATATCGCAATAAAGCGAGGAAATGCTACCAGCGTTAAAGATACACTACCACATGGGGGACCAACTTTTAATTATTTTTATTATTACTATGTAGGTTAAGAAAAATGTAAATACCGTATATTTGATTGTTATGTTCAGGTTTTAATAAACAATAGTACATAATATTAGGGGTAGTGGGGTTGTGACCCTAGACTAACAAAAAACTAACTTGACTAAAGAACATAAGTGTAGTCAACCTATTGGACATTATCGGAAACGAGAATATCATATTAGAATTTATGAGGGTAGGAAAAACTAAAGGCTCATTTTGGCTTCAAGTGTGCGGTAATTGCCGACTGGTTTGGGCTTCTAATTATTAACTAAAATATATATATATACATATATGTAACTAAACTAATGTTAGGTTACATAACTCTTAGCACGTGCTAAAAATACTTTCTACACCTGTTAAAGTGCTTTTGAGTGTTACTACTTACTAAAAGATAAATAAAAAAACGGTTTCTAAGGCACGGCATACGTATGTACATTACTTACTATTTTATTTTTTTATTCTCTTAATAATGCATACACTGATTTTGTAACAAACGGTTTATATAATCGGAGTCACACCAGCGCGTATATTAAATTATTTTTTGATCGGACGTCGAGGCAAAATACGAAATTCCACCCGTTTCACATCCACATCCATCGTTCCACAACAGAGCGTTTTCAGCAGTTTCTGCCGCGCTCTATTACTATGTGGAACCAGCTAACCACTGAAGTATTTCCAAACCAATTCGACATAGGTTAAAAGGCCGGTAAGGCACTCGTGCGCCAAAGCATTAAGTGTCCATGGGCGGCGGTATCATTTAACATCAGATGAGCCTCCTGTCCGTTTGCTCCCTCTTTTATAAAAAATATAAAAAAAACATCTTTTAGATAGCTGTTTTGTAATGTCTTCTATAACTCAGTAACTGCAGTCATAATGATTGGTGCGTTTGATGTGCTGAATCTATTGGATATTTTGTGCGTATCAAAGTATTCCTAGAAAGGAATGCGACGCATGCCACACACGTCGTCAGAGATACGTTTTTAAAGTACCGGCTGTCAACGTTCAGATTAGATGGTAACACTGATTACAGACCCAACGGTCCTAGTTACAGCAAGTGTTTTTTGATGGTCGAAGTATCGTGTGGATCGCAATAATTCTCAGAAAACATTGTCAAGCTAGAATTCAGCCGCTTACACGAGACTGAAGGATGTAGAATTGAACAGGGATTAATAATATATTGACTTACCGACTTAAGGTCCTTTACCACGAAGAGTGTTCAAAGGAGTTTTTAGGTTTAATATATGTAGTTTGATTTTACTCTGTTTGTTTC